>JAOPTO010000548.1:0-495829 GCA_033822845.1 Tetrapedia diversipes | reverse complement strand
ATTGATTAGCATAGAATACAAATTTTATTTATACTGTTATTTCTTATTAATTACTTTATTCGTTTTCTTTCATCCTTTGGTCTTAAACTTTTGTCCGCTATTGTATATCTAACAATCTTATGAATATTGTTATTTCAAGAAAATTTAATTCACGCGGTCTAGCCTACACGATAAAATTGAATAACTAACCAACTTGTGCACGGTGAACGAGACGCGACGAACACGGAGAAAAAGATTTATTTCAATTATTTATTAAAAGAAGCGCGAACAAAGGCGGAAAGCAACGACCCTAAGACTAATTCAATGGCGGCGTACAGTTAACATAAACACAAAGAGATTGTTATTTATAAATTATCGCCTCTATTAAGCCGTGTCTCCTTTTGTATTCCGTATCATTGTGTCACACGGAAGCGTGATCGTTAACGATTAACACGATTTAAACGTTCCATTAGAGTGGCAGAAGAAAAGCGCGACCTTAACCCTTTATGGACCCGTGTAACTTTCAAGTCACATGCTAATTTATTGACATTCTAACAAATAATTTGTTTTTTTTTATGAGATGGCATATAGGGTAAGAATTTTGAATAAATTACAGCGGCAACAGCGCATACAACCACAATCAAATATACATTTGAGTCAATCAGATGTTCTACCAATTTCGTGATAATAAATAACAACAACATTAACACAAGTTTTGAATAACACGTTTAATTTCTATTTATTTGATAAATCCTAAGTTTTATACCGACTTTTCCTTAAGGGGTAAGACTTGAGCAACCTTATCCTATATATTATTTATACAACGTTCTATAATGTAAAATTGTTTAAACTGGAAAATTTTTTTTCATTTGCATATATAGGATTATATTAGGGAGACCGGAAAGTAATGCCGTTTTCTTAGATTAAATTCAAACACATAAATTTTTAACGAGTTTTTATTTGTAATCAATAATGCAATCACTTTCATTATCAACTTTTGTCATCTAGTGTGCAAATTTTCAATTTCAGATCGATAAAAATCAATCGGTTTTTGAGCAAAATTTTGAGCATGGAATGACAGAAACGACATTACTTTCCAGTTTCCCTAATATTAGGCAGGCGATTGTTGTAAAGGGTTAACCCGTTAATCCATAAACAAGTTTCTTACTCTAAGTAATCATTTTTATTGTCGTTACGGTAGAACACTATTTATTGGCCATCATAGAATACGAATTTTATTTACAGTATTATTCTACTTATTATTTTATTTATAGTATTTTTATAGTATTATTTATAGTATCTACTCCTTATTAATTAATTTATGTATTTCTTACTCGTTGTATTTCCGTTCCATCAATCTTTTTATATTTCAAACAAAAATTCGGTCCATAAAGGGTTAACTTTCCCGCGTTCTAACATCAAGAAAGGTCGCACCAGCGACGACAAACATTGAACAGGTTCGTTTCAACTTTCCTCGTATTTTAATCAGGGAAAAGTTGTCCCGCGCTTTTGCAGCCAAAGCGGAACAACCGGACTTTTTTTGCAACAGCCTACCTTTTTGCGAACGGATCGCTCGTTTCTTTATCGCCGTCGCCCGCTTTGGGAATCAGCGCGCTTCCGGAAGTTCTTCACCGCGCGTGTTGCGATACTACACGGGAGAGAAAGAGCGTTAATACGGCTGGTATAATTAGCAGTCGGGGGAAGGAGAGGTGGGGCTCCCGCGTCCCGTGAGAACCGTGGATTTCATTCTGAACGAGAATTATGAATAAATCGGTTACCACGGATAGAATGGTTACAGGCAGAACGAGATTGTTGCATCCTTCACACGGCGTATTTACGCTACATGACAAGGCGCATCTTCTGCTCCAATTTCTCGAGTGTGATCTCGCCTTGTGAAAAAAAGGCGCCCACGAGTGCGTCCTCGAGCGGGTTTCACGCGTTCAAGTAAAGTCGCTTAACACATTGTATGCCGGCCCCGCGAAAACGCAGGGGTTTGGAAGTCTGTTGCTTTAGCGCCGGGTTTGCGATAATACAACATTCTTTTGTTTGGCGATTTGTTTGTTTCTATTTTTCGTTATCGTTAACCCTTTTTAAGGCAGAGGCGATATATTTACCACCAACAAAAACTTCAGCAAACTCAAATTCAGCTTGCATGTGACTCTGTTGACGGGCAGTGGGAATATTTTTACCACCTGTTTTCCCAAAACTTCCGAAATAATTAGTGTTTTTCTTTTAAGTTTATTTTTGTTATATAAATAAAAACATGCCAAAAATATAAGCGCAAGTTATTTTATTACTCCGAATCCTTCTGCCTTATAAAGGGTTAAATTGCATATAATGAATATGCAAACCAATTTTAGTGTTTTACAATAATGTATAAAATTTTAAATATTTTCTTCACCTACAGTTTTAAATGCCTCAGATGCCACCGGCATACAATGTGTTAATACGAGAGCGATTTGAAAGGAAAAAGATCATAATTTTCGATCAAGGACACGTTTATTAATCCTTAGCGCACTGCCATATTCACGAAATTCTAAATATCCTAAATATTCTCTTCGGTATGGTCTTAATATTGTTCAATTCAAATTTAATTTGAATAAATCGATCTTTTAAAGGAAATACGTATTTTCGTTTACCCGTCAATTTGACGGGTGCTCGTAGAGATGGGTAGGATAAGAAACGCCCGTAAACCTAGTGTTAATAACAGTGAAGAAAAATTGCTAAGAATAATAGTAATTGTCTTTGAAACTCTTGCTCGTGAAATCTGAAATCCGTCAAATTGACGAGTCCCGTAAACCTAGTGTTCAATATTTGGGTGCTCAAACGTTCAAATATTCGAATACTAAAACATTCAGATAACAAGAGTCTCTCTATTCCATTCATCGCACACTTTCGTTACGACTGCTCCAAGATTTGCCATTCGTAAAAACGACCGAACGTTTGTGTTCTATGGTTAATTATCCGTGGAGGCTGACAGCGTAACATTGCTTCACGAAACACACTTGCTGAATTTCCGGATGCAACACGGGAACTTTAACACCGATGCAACGGGCTGCATAAAAATTCCTCGTTACAGCCGGTGAACGATTAGCTCCGGAACATCGGGAGAGGAGAAAGGCTCGTTTCGACATGTATTCGTTCACGAGAGTGTTATCATGCGTTTCTGTCGTCCCGTCGGCCGTGGGAAGTTATCGGTGACCGTTCGAGATAACGCTGCTCCTCGACCCGTTCGTTTCCTCGATTAGAAGAAACTCCGACCGATCTTTAACGATCGTTGTTCAGCAACGAATAAAAATCCGGAAATTACGTGAAATGCAAATTATGCATGCTTTATTTTTTTCGTTCGAGACGTTGCTCGAGTACGTCAACTGGATCCCTCGATCGTACAGTCAGTCACAAAAGTTTACGCACATCTGTGAAATGTTTAACCTTTAATATGAAATGGCAAATATTTTCAACGTTTTGCGAACATTACTTTTACTTATTGGTTAAAATTAGTCAAATTTTGAAAAATTTACGGTATTTCTATTTAATAATAATAATAACGTATACTACGTCAATGGAGTAGACCCTTTGTTACAGAAGAGTAATAAAAGACGGGAAAGTAATAATAACAAAATAAAAATAAATTAGTATTGATATAAGAATTAGATGATATAATTATCTATTTCATTTACAAGGAAATATAAATTAGTGAAAGTTGAGAAATTAGTGAAACGATCTCTTAGATGTGTTAAAATTAATAACATTTCTTATCGAAACAACTGTAACAGCTATGATAACAAATTTTGTATATTTTAATATATCCACAACAACTGTATAATAATAGACTTTATGTTTTTATGTTTTCCATTTATTTGTGTCTTCTGGTAAATATAAATGTAAAAAGAGGTGACTGATTGATATTGTTTTCAGAATTTATTTAGCTTCGATTAATTAAACTACTGACATTTGATAGGTTTGTGTAAACTTTTGTGACTGACTGTAGATAATAGTGATACGTGTACGGTTTATGATGTTCCTTTTTTTCTGAGATAAATATGCCCAGAATGCTGTGTTCCGCTTCTTTTACCAGAACATAATGACGCGTTATTACTTTCTAGTACACGAAGACGCCGATATATTGCGATAAAAGTAACGTAATTTGTCGAAGTGTGGAAAAACACTGTAACCTTTCTTGTCGTTTTAACAAATTTTTATTCGATAAATTTATACTCACTATGATATCGCAGGAAACGGCTCGTGCAGCATTATTACTTGAAAATCAGGCTGCTAATAGTAAAATTAGCAACTTTCATTTATCACATCTTTTATTGCTCATTATCCCGATCGTTGCGAGTTTTTCTTCAATTAAGAATGGAATTTACGGATGCGAATAAATAATTCAAACAAAATCTATCGATTTCACTTTTGCTACCTTTGTATAAGTGACTCTTTAATATGTATCTGTTTATTCGCACAGTGACGAAATTCATGGAATATTTTCTTTCGGATGTTCATGAATAAAATGCGATCGATTAAAAATCAGAAATTATCAGCAGAAGAATTCATTAATCTATTCTATTATTCATTAATCTATTTCTAATATTCATATATTAAGAAATAGGCATACACCAAAAAGAATTCGAAATCGCTCCATCAATAAAAATCAGCGAAAATTGTTGATCGCAATAGTAATTATTTTTGCAAATTTTACTCATGAAATCCAAAACTCGTCAAATTAACGTAAACCTATTGTTAAGAGAACAATTGAACATTTAACGTTGGATTTCATTAAGAATATTCATATATTAAGAAATAGGTATACACCAAAAAGAATTTGAAATCGCTCCATCAGTAAAAATCAGCGAAAATTGTTGATCGCAATAGTAATTATTTTTGCAAATTTTACTCATGAAATCCAAAACTCGTCAAATTAACGTAAACCTATTGTTAAGGGAATAATTGAACATTTAATATTGGATTCTTTTAACACGTTCGTCGCCCAGCGTGATTCGGCTGAGTTTACTGCTATGCCCAAATCCAATTGCATAGAAAACTGGGATAAAAAAATATGAAAACAGTAAAAATTTGTAACTTTTATATAATACTTCAATGCTTATTCCATTAAATTCTTTTTAAAATTCCAATTTAAAATCCTATTTAACTTTAAGAAAAAGAGCGTCACCCATATTTGGGTTAAACGTGTTAAGAAACATGATCACTCCGTTTCATCGTTTTCATAAGTTATCATGTATTTAATTTATACGGTTCTAAATAAATTCACGGTGCACTTGTTGCAATTGGATCTCAACATTTTTTGAAACCGTCAGTTTTACCGGAGACTCTCGAAAAGCTTTCGAAGATACTAATCAAGTATGTCCATTGTTTATTCCTCGTTAACGACCTATTGTGTAAATCTTATCGTTTGAGAGCAGGTAGATTTACGCTTATTACGGTGGACAGTATCGGAAGGAAACGCGAAGGATATTTCCTGGCTGTTGATCGCGCGTGCGATGGTGCGTAAAACCGAGTCAGTATGCCGAACGCGTTTTCTACGCGCCATCGTCGTTTACTTGAACCTCTAGCACAGCAGGTTGTTTCGCAAAAGTGAAAAAATTTTGATTATCGAGCGAAATGATTGTTTTAACGACACGACGTAAGATTTTCAACAAAGAAAGACAAATAAAAATTAAAATAATATTAAAAAAGACTAGATTGCTTGTTACTTGATCTTAACCCCTTAAATACAATCTTCCAGATATGTCTTCTTTTATGAATATGATCACGATGATTTCATGCAATATAATTTTAATGAATCTTTTAATTTTTATAAATATTAACGAAGAAATAGGATTTCGATGGAGATTCGTTTCACCAAATAAATTTTATAACTTACAATTTACCTTCGATATGCATTTTAGAATGCATAAAAAGTTCTCATAGATGCATAAAAATCTGTAGTTTATTCATAATACTTATATCAAGAAAACAATATGCATATGGAAGACACATATTTAGTATACTTAAGTAATTAATTTGTTCATTTATTGTATTTGATTTGCTATGAGTGAATAAGTGGAATATTTAATGCAAAATTTTGCTATAAATTTATCCATTTTGATTTCTTTGACATAAGCAAGTCTCAATGATAATATATACGGAGAAATTGAATATTCACAAAAATCGCATATTCAGGATATAGGCAAGCGCTTAAGAATCCAAGACTTCGCAGAAGCGAGAAAATTCTGGTTATCGAAAGAAATGATTGCTTCAACGACACGACGTAAGATTTTGAGCAAAGAAAGATAAATAAAAATTAAAATAATATTAAAAGCGACTAGATTGCTTGTTACTTGATCTTAACCCCTTAAATACAATCTTCCAGATACGTCTTCTTTTATGAATATGATCACGATGATTTCAATTGCAATATAATTTTCATGAATCTTTTAATTTTTATAAATATTAACGAAGAAATAGGACTTCGATGGAGATTCGTTTCACCAAATAAATTTTATAACTTACAATTTACCTTCCACATTTTGCATATTTCTGCAGATTACATGCATTTTAGAATGTATAAAAAATTCTCATAGATGCATAAAAATCCACAGTTTATTTATGACACTTATATCAAGAAAACTATATGCATATGGAAGATACATATTTGGTATATTTAAATAATTAATTTGTTCATTTATTGTATTTGATTTGCTATTAGTGAATAAGTGGAATATTTAATGCAAAATTTTGCTATAAATTTATCCATTTTAATTTCTTTAACATAAGTAGTCTCAATGATAATATGCACGGTGAAATTGAATATTCACAAAAATCGTATATTCAGGATACAGGCAAGCGCTTAAGAATCCAAGACAGTGTGTCAATCGCATTTTTACAGGCCGTTCACTCGTGAACGACAATCGATTCTACATATCGAAACGGAACCAGGAAACCTGGTTTGCCATCGGCGGCCCGATCGAACGCGAGAAAAATCGAGGCACGAACGCTTCGATCGGACCGATTGTAATTCGCTGGAAACCGCGATTGTCGAACGGAATCGCGAACAAATCCGAGTATCGATTCCGTGGAAAATGATCGTTCAAGATGAACGTGAAACCAGTCGAAATTATGCATCGACGAGGTCGATCGTTCGACCCATAGACCGTTAACTTTCCAAATATACAGCTGCAATTCCAACTGGAATACGTGTATTGTAACTGAAAACCTTTAAGAGATATATACAGTATCAGACAAAAGTTTGAGATTTTACAGGGCAATGTAAAACATAGTTTTGTGGCAAATATTTTTTATATTTATTTATTTTTATTGTCACTATGGTAGAACACTATTTATTGATTAGCATAGAATACGAATCTTTTTTATACTGTTATTTCTTATTAATTAATTTATTTGTTTTCTTCGACTCTTTGATCTTAAACTTTTGTCCAATGAGATTTCTTCTTATCAGGTTTTATTGTATTGTAGATTTTTAAGATACTAAATTGTTTGTATAGTCACATAAGATTACTATTAACCCTAGTCATTTTCAATTTAGGTGTAACTTATTTTTACCAAAGTATTCTTTCAAGTTTAAGAAAAACGTAAAGAAATTAAGATGTGTTTTGTTATTTGATAGAACAGCAACTTTTTCCCTTCTCTTTTTGTTCTTTAATTACAGGAGAATTAGAACAAACAAAATCTAAGGAGTGTACCAGAGTTAAATTTCAAGAGAATTAAAAGAATTCTATTATAATTAATTAACTTCTAAATGCTAAGATAAATACATGGTGATGTATAATTACTTTCTATAGGCACTGCAGGTTTCACTCGTCATAGCAAATTACAGGAAATTGTTATTGATACCTACATCATTAATCCTGAATTCGATACACTAAATTGTTTTAAAAGTACTTTTCACAATCAGTGTGCCCAACTTCATTAGTTTTAACATACGAATGAAAAAACTTAAATCAATTAAAGTTTTACACGTTTAATATTTCAAAGAAAACGGAAGAAATTTTTAGGGCAACATGGAAAATGATATAAAATTTTTAAACAACGATGTGTTTGTTGTCTGTCCATTGAAAGTTATGGTAACTTATTCGAAAACTGTTTTCCTTCATCGGTGAGTGCCTAATTTCTAGTTGCGTGTCGCGATAATTGCTAGTGATGGATGTGCTAAACGAGCGTTAAATACTGCATTTAGGTCATGTGTTGCCATGATACTTGAAATACGCTTCGCGCAACATTATTCTTATTTGTCATGTCACGTAGTGGCCATTTCTAAATATTCTTAACCTATTCTACCTTTCTTTCGACACCTGAAAGAAGCTACAGTGTGTGAATCGAAAAGAGGGAAAAAGATTAAACTTCATCAAAATGAAATAATAATTGAAAACTATGGTTCATTTTTATTAATCGATTATCTTCATTTTTGGCCATTTTTATAATAGATTATAGCCATAATAAATTATTTTATAATACATTAATACAGAATAATTCTATTATTCGATAAAATAAATAAAATATGTACGAATAAGCAGAGGGATAATTTATTTCCAATTTTTGGGTGATTGTTTCTATATTATAATTATTAATTAAATTATTTTATAATACATCAATATAAAACAATTCTATTATTCGATAAAATAAATGAAATATGTACGAACGAGCAGAGGAATAATTTATTTCCAGTTTTTAGGGGATTGTGTCTGTATTATAATTATTAATTAAACTATTTTATAATACATTAATATAGAACAATTCTATTATTCGATAAAATAAATAAAATATGTACAAATAAGCAGAGAGATAATTTATTTTCAGTTTTTGGGGATTGTTTCTGTATTATAATTATTAATTAAATTATTTTATAACACATTAATATAAAACAATTCTGTTACTCGCTAAAGTAAATAAAATATGTACTTATAAGCAGAGGAATAATTTATTTCCAGTTTTTGGGGGATAGTTTCTGTATTATAATTATTAATTAAACTATTTTATAATACATTAATATAGAACAATTCTATTATTCGATAAAATAAATAAAATATGTACAAATAAGCAGAGAGATAATTTATTTTCAGTTTTTGGGGATTGTTTCTGTATTATAATTATTAATTAAATTATTTTATAACACATTAATATAAAACAATTCTATTATTGGATAAAATAAATAAAATATGTTCGAATAAGCAGAGGAATAATTTATTTCCAGTTTTTGGGAGATTGTTTCTATTTTCTGCGAAGTCTTTAGCTGAAACGTGAATAATTACGAGCGCAATCGCCTTTAAACGCAGGTCACTGACATTTACATCCATAAGTACATAGTTTCTGACGAAAGCATCGCTAATCTTTATTAACCCGTCTACTTTCGTAACTTAGGTCACTAGAAATACTGGTTGAACGTGCGTGCATGGTACGGATTACCTATATATTGTTGTATCAAACCGAGTCCCACGTTTCTAATCTCATTAAAGTCGCATCCAATTACGTAGACGTCATACTTCCTTATAAAATCCTCTCTTTTCTCTGTCTCGATACAAGAACAAGTGTTTCTTGTAGCTAATTTCAATTTCAATTTTCAATCAAGGGGCGATAATCGAAACAAGTTCTGTCGGCACTGATTTTCTACTGTTCTCACTTTCTTCCGACATTTATTAATAGGTAAAACAAAAATATAATCCCTGTATATAAGTAATTCATATAGTTTGATTTTACTTTTTCATTAGTATAGCTTAAAGATATTAAATAAATAAAAATATGTAAGAATAATTAAGAATCCTTTCTTTTTCAAATATTATAACACGTATGATATCTAAATATATGAACATAAAATAAATTATAGAAACGTAAGCTAAGATATATAATAATAAAGTGAAAGTTGTTTCGGTAATAAAAGCCTGTTTCTGCTATTTCTAGAATTTGAAAAAGTTAAAATTAAAAATTAAAATCTTTTTAGAATATAATTTGAGTTACTAAGAATTTATAGATACTTTCACATTTGAACAAGAAAAATGGCTAAAGATAATAATAACAAATATTGTGTAAGTAATATTACGTAAATATTAAGTAAATATTTATTAATAAATATTTATTTATTAATAATATTTATTATTTTTTATTTAATAATATTAAAGGAGTACATTTAGTTGCTGGAACTTAACTTCGGTTAGCGAGAAATGGTAAAAAATGAAGATTCTAGAGGATAATTTAGAGTGAAGTGAAAAAGACTAGGATTTCTTTGATGATATCAATTGTCTCATGATACAGTTTTATTCTCACGATAATGATCACCATTGAAGCATCTACGGGAAACTGAAATCGAGGACGCTCGATTCGTTCGACTGAGTTACATTCTCCGCTTCATGGTACGCACTGTGAGGACATAAAAAGCCTACTCAGATAATACTTAATATTTAACATTCAGCCTTATTAATAGTAATAATACGGTGGAATAAATATTTCAGTATAAATAAAATACTAGACAATATTAATATCAATCAAAATACAAATTTCTACAAATTAACGAGCTGATCATCAAACACATTTAAAGTGCAATCTCTACGAAGACCAAAGATAATTTTTAATAATTTTAGTTCAAACAAGAAATTTCATTATTCTCATTAAGTATAATTATACCGATAATTACCTATTCAAATCGTTATTATCTATACGGATAAAACTCTTATCTATGAAAATTTTCACGTCATTAACATTATTCCTACCACGACCGGTCAAATGACCATTTTTAAAATTTCAGTTAGAATTTCCCATACATAACGTATTTGAATCGCCTTTAAACTTTACGATTTTTCCTCAAACATACGTATAATACATTTTTCAATGTTCGCTTCTTTTTTCATTGTTTATTTTCTGGGA
This sequence comes from Tetrapedia diversipes, assembly GCA_033822845.1. Taxonomy (NCBI): domain Eukaryota; kingdom Metazoa; phylum Arthropoda; class Insecta; order Hymenoptera; family Apidae; genus Tetrapedia; species Tetrapedia diversipes. Next base: position 484,978 of record JAOPTO010000548.1, on the reverse strand, counting down.
AAAATTTATAGTCTGTCTTATCTATCACGATCGGTCATATGACCGGTCGCGGTAGGAATACGTGAACTGTTGGTAGGAATAGTGTTAACATCTGACAGAAAGTGATGTACCATTCAAAGTGGAAAAATACATAAATAATATAATTTTTAATATTTTTAATATGCCATGCGTGGTAAGTTTTTGATCTGTGCATATCAAGCGATTGTTAAAGTTCTGTCAATTTTAAATTGTAAGAATGTCACAACTATTTTCAGTATTTCCATTTATTTCTGTTTATTTAGTTCTGAAACAAAGTGCTTATATAGTTACTCCGTAATTTTACTGCAAGCATCTGTTAGTCAAAATTAAACAAACGCGAAAGTTCACGACAAAACTTTTACACCCGGTTAATATCTTATGCACCCTCGTAGAAAAATGGTAACGAGACGTTGCGGCGGGCGTGAGAGACTTAAATCATGCACAAACCCGCCAAAGTATGAATGAAAGGTACACGTTGCCACGAATGTTACACCAACATTGTTTGCCTGTTAGAAGATACAGTGGCTCCAAAAAGTATTCGTACACTGTGTTACAAATCAATTTGTTTAACATTATTTCTACCGACACTTCACGTATACCTATTCCCACGTAAGAGAGGCTACAAATTTTTCTCAGAAAATAAACAGTGAAAAAAGAAGTGAATATTGAAAAATGTATTATACGTATATTTGAGAAAAAGTTTAAAGTTTAATGGCGATTCAATTACGTTGTATATATAAAATTTTAATGGAAATATTAAAAACGGTCATTTGACCGGTTGTGGTAGGAATAGTGTTAAAGTTCTGATTTCAATGAAGGTTTTTAATAAAATTTTGTGAATATGTGGAACGTAATAGTATGTTTATGGATTACTGTAATCTTTTATTAAAATACCACCTTAAGGAGGTGAAAACAACGTTAACGATTTCAACAGGTTTTCTCGTATTTTAAATATAATTTTGTAACGGTGTGTGATAAAACAAAACCTCTCGGATAAAAGATGTTCAATTTTTAATCTTCTATCGCTCAGTCATAGAAAAAGATTCCAGAGAAACTTGTATTCGAAGCATGAAGAATCGCTAAAACTTTGAGGCTAACTTTTAATCTCTCAAAAAGAATTCCCGTCGAGAAAAAAAATTGTTCCATGTATCACCCATTATGCTCTGTACACATGCAAAATTTTATTGAAATCAGAATTTCAGGATTAGGTTAATTTCCTTGAAATATAACGTACCAATACTTTTTGAAGCCACTGTACGTGACTATAGGTATAACTGAACACACCCAGGAATCGGAGATATGTGCGAAGAAATATACACCGGCGAGTAAATGCGAGCTATGCCAGCTATGGGTATTCCCTGCGGCTATTCACACTGAACTGCTTGAAAGATCAAATAGGAAAGTCATAACACGTAACAGAATTGGTTATCCTATGATCGTTCATTCTTATCTTGTTATCAAATGAACCAACTCTGTTGAGCGATTAATGTATCGCACCAGTTACCATTATCGGACCATTTAATTTTAGATTGTTAATTCTATATTACTTTGTTCGCAAATAATTTCAGAAATCGAACGATTTGGAAAACGTACAATTTATTTACAATACCGAAAATTTATTCTATTATTAAATTAAATATTAATATTATTAACCCTTTGAGCTCGAGAGGCGACTGTTAGTCACCAAATGATAGTTTCGCAAATTTTCAGGCTTTAGTTAGTTTGTTTATTAGTTAGACCCGGAGGTTAAACAGGCATGTATGCAAATTTTAGTATATATAGTATAAGTATATATTAGTATAGTATTTAGTATATAAACTAAATAACATTTAATACAGGCGAATCTTAGTAAATATTTCGAATTTGAGAATTTTTGAAATTAGTATGATTTGACGAATTTATAATAATAGTCACCTCTCAAGTGCAAAGGGTTAATAAAAGAATAAATGTTGATATTGCTAATAAAATTAAGAAATTCAAATTTATTTAATTATACGACAAACATCTAATTTTAATGGTCCAGGACAACATAAAAAAGGTCACACTATAAATGTATTAACCGTTTCACAACGATAACTATAATCGATAATATTATTTATGATTTTTATCCTTTAAGACAAAACAACTTTCTTTTAGCTATAAAATAAATTATTTCCAAAGTTTCACGTTTACGATGCTTACTATTTATTTAGCGTTGGATGTTTGTAAATTGGTTGCTCGAAAGAATTTTACAGGTGAGGAAGGTGAACTCGGTATGCGACTGCATGCGACAAGAATGCAGTATAACGAAGTTTACCGGCAGGGATTTGCATTTGTATAGTGGCACGTGTGTACAGGGAAGAATGGCACGAGCACTCCGTGGCATTTTCGAGTGGCAGGCAGTGAATGGGGTGTGTATTTTTCAGCGCTTGTTTCGCGTTCGTGCATTGTAAAAAGAAGGAACCGAGGACACGCGTCGTCGCATAATTTACAACCTGTGCAATTCTTCCGGAAGATTTTGCGAGAAATATCCGCCGACTTGTGTCACCGGAAGTCTAAAACACTGTACACCTCGATATATGTTACTGAAGCGCATATTCGCAAGAACGCATTCTCGTTTTCAACTAATCACACAATTTTGATAAAGAGAATCAATTTTTGACGTGCAAATTATTTAACAAACAGCTATATTTCTCAAATCTTTTTCTTCTGTTGCTACGTTTATGCTAATGTACCTTTATATATCATATTTTTGCTTTGTTCTTGGATGTCTTTCTATTTAAGTGCTATAATATATTCTTTTTGTAGAACAAAAAGCTTGTGTCCAAAGAAATGTATAAATAAATAAATAACTTAGGGGTGCATAATTTTGTGTATTGATGTTTAAAATAGTGATTCGCTTTTATTATAGTATGACATAATGAATTTATAAACAATTCAGTCATTTTTACTGTAACGTAAAATCAGTTAAAAAAACAGGGATAACTAAATCGTTTTTAATTATTATTTATTTTATATTACATTAAATCTTATAGTATATCAAACTATTCTCTAGACAACAGCACACGACTTGTATTCTTTATTTATTTATAAATTTCTTCTATATTTTAAAAGGTCCGTTTAGTCATAATAAATAAATAAATAAATAAATTATTTAGTATATCTGCTATTTACAATTATATTATAATTTTTTATTGAAACACTATAAACTAGACAAATAATTGTTTAATAATTCTACAATAATTCTCGTTTAATACATTTCACACAAGTTATCGAATCCGAAAACACTCACAAAATTATGCACCGCCAGTTTTTCGTTCGCTATTCATATCTCAAACGTCGGTATCTACGAGCATCACCGCAAGAACTTTTGCTTTCCGCATGATTTACCATCAATCGTGTCAAGAAACTTTGAAAGCAGCGGACGTGACACGTTCACGGGTGTGATAGACAAAAATCAAAACGCAATGCCTCCCGTGTTCTATTACTATACGAGAGCCGCTCCACCCTAAACGCATACCAGCCTCATTAGGGTGCGTATTCACTTGAGCGTTTGCTCCGAATGAGCATCGAACGAGCGTGAAACGAGCAAATATGTTCGAATAGCGAGGACAGGGAGCTGTGCAGTTTGTCCCGTTTCGTGTCGGTGCATCAAAGCGATCGTTTCTGATCGGCTCGTGTCTGTCAATTTGGACGTGAACAAATTGCTGCTCATTCAGGGCAAATAACGTGCACGCGTACACTCTTACGTATAGATCGGTGCTCGAGGAACTGGGTTTCAAATACGGAAGCTTTGTTTATTTCTTAGGTACACGTATGGTTTTAACCCTTTGAGCGCTGAATACTTTCAGCCTAAACGCTTCGAAGGGAAGGTGAACTATTGCTGGAGACGGAGTATCGTTACTCATACACTGACAATCGCGTTGCAGTAAGCGAAAACTCGAAAAAATTAGCAAACAATATTTTCGTCCATGGTCCCTACGAGCAACTTTCGTCAGCACTAAAAGGTTAACTCCAAAATGTGTGGCCATAGGAAAAGTCATAAAGTGAAAAGAACCTTCGAAGGGAAGGCGAGCAGTCGCTGGAGACAGAATATTATTATTCATATACTAAAAATCACGTTGCAGTAAGCGAAAGATCGAAAAAATTGGCAAACTCAATAATATTTTCGTCCATGGTCCCTACGAGAAACTTTCGTTAGCACTAAAAGGTTAACTCCAAAATGTGTGGCCATAGGAAAAGTCATAAAGTGAAAAGAACCTTCGAAGGGAAGGCGAGCAGTCGCTGGAGACAGAATATTATTATTCATATACTAAAAATCACGTTGCAGTAAGCGAAAGATCGAAAAAATTGGCAAACTCAATAATATTTTCGTCCATAGTCCCTATGAGCAACTTCCGTCAAACGCATACATGCATCCATAGCACTCAAAAGGTTAAATAACGTGGTCGAAGGAATTATTAAGTGACAAATTTGAATGGTAAAATAAGAAGAATCGGGGTATTATTCTAAGGAAATTTTCAAATAAATTCGTTCATTTATGAAAAACAGCACAACAAACGAAATTCATGTTTTGCGCTAATGAATAAGCTACCGTAACTATATTTAACGAGAATAATAAAAGCACTTATATTGAAATTAAAATGATGAAAAATTAATTGTAATCCCTGAAGAAAGTATTATCTAGTATATATTACTAAGAATAGTGAATTATTTCAAACGTTTCATTATTTTTATTCCGTAGATAAAGGAAGAAAAGGTAACTTCGCTAAGTTAATCGTTAAACTCACGCGATATTTATAAATTTAAAGCGTTTGAGTAATTCCATTACGATTGAGTAACCGAGACGGTGGGCGTTCACCAGATACGTCTTCCTTGAACAACGAAATCTTCCTCTCGTAATCTCATCTAGTATGAACCGGATACATACTCACTGTATCCAGTCATGTGTTACCTGACATTCTAAGGTCGCTTCAACACAGCAGGTTGCACCAGATACAAACGTTAACGGAAACTGTATCTGTGAATGGTACACGATCGAGGAAGTCGATAAATATTTAACGAATAAATGTTTCAATAACGATGGAAATACGATCAGAGATACCAATCGCGATGAAACTGTACTAAGTTCTGCACTAATTTTTGGAATCGAGGATATTACATCGGTAACAAGTGATTTTTGTCCTTCGTTTGGACAGCATTCTGATTACATTGAGATTTCTATCCTGTACTTTCTATTTTAAAGCAGAATACTGTTCAGAAAAGATTGGAGCAGTGATTGGATTAGCAATTTTAATGAAACTTCGAGAATAGACACAGTGTCGGCTAAAAGCTTGGAATCATTTTCAAAGTTACAGGCGTATCGAATCTCTCCTTAACTTGTCAGCTTAAGATTAGTATTATTAGTGGTAACAGCACTTTCATCTGTTTTGGTACACTTCTCGTCGAACAGTTTCCCAAGATATCACTATTACAAATTCCTTTTCTTCCCAATTAATACTGTACAAGGCAAATACATTGACCGAATACAATACCAAATACATTGTTAGTCGTCTAATAATATTAACTTCGAAGATTTTCACGTGTAAAATATTTACTAATATCCGCTTATATTAAATTTCATTTATTTAATTAAGTATTATACTAAAATTTGCACATATGATTATTTAACTTCCGGGTCTAACTAATAAACAAATTAACTAAAGTCTGGAGATTTGTGATACTATCATTTAACGACTGACAGTTGCCGCTTGACCGCAAAGGGTTAAGACCGCTTGCAAGATTAACCCTCCGCCTGCGGTCCCTGGGTCTTTCGTAACCCATGCTGAGAGTCCCTCGAAAGCGATAACGCATACAACGATGGGCGCTGTGTGATAGGAGAAAAGTGACGATCGCACTAACACATGTACGTTTCCGCCAGAGTGTCGAAGTAACGAAACCGACGACAGTCAGTTTCTGGCAACGCTCTGAAGAAGAACTATGTGCAGCAAATCGAAACAATTCTTTATTTCAAAGTTTACTTTACATTTCCGTACTTTTATTATTGTTTTAGCATTTTAGCATTATATTTTAGTATTTAATGTTGTCTTTGTGTAGACAATGATAATAAATATATAACCGTGTGCGATAATTATGAAAGACCCATTTGCAGTGGCCATTCGAGAAAAATCCAGCAAATTTTATATAGCATACGTGGCAATACGTAAATATACAATAAATATAGCTTCGACGTTTGATAATTCACGTTATTATTATTTGTTCCTATACGCTCCTATATCTTCCTATGAATTGGGTGATTGTCACTGTATACAGTATCGGTGAGGACCTCGGTCTTGAGCAATCGTCACTTGGGTAGCGTAGCATTGGTGAGCCGCATGAACGGCTCTAAATATTGTAGGACAGGTACACGCAGGCTTATATTAATCTGATAAATTACACTTAATCGCGTCGTCGAATGTCGCCTACTGAATCTCTAACGAATCTCTAACGAATCTCTAACGAATGTCGCCCGGCGGGCATGCATCTCTTTTTATATGCATTAGCACAGGTGGTGGGGTTTGCCATCATCGAATGTTCGAGAAGGCGTTCTTTTTACCCATTAGAGTAAACCGTCATCGAACATTCGAGAAGGCTCCTTTCCACGCACGTGCGCTACCCGCCAGGACCGACATTCGCGACGAACAAGTGACAAATTCCTCCCTCACTCTCATGCATTCTCTCATGCTATGACAAATTCGGCACCTCTACAATATGGATTAGTGAAATATCCGTGAGGGTCTCGAAAGACCCATGGCCAGGTTGCCAAGCTTCAGTAGTCGGAGGGTTAAGCAAGAGGTTCATCTGGCCAGCATCGTGTTCCTCCTAGGAGGAGCACCTTCAAAAGAGCAATTTTCCTAACAACTGTACCCGGCCCCTCTGTTCTGTTCGGTACCGTATTACATACAGTTGGTATGCATACACGGCCGTGTAAACACAGGCGCCTGTACGTATATACGTGTGTGCACACAGGAAAAACACACATGGGACCGTCGCCGTTCCGTTCCAGGTCACAAAGTCCCGGCTCCATCTCTACCTGGATAGGCATCTATGAAGGAACACCGTGGCCACGCGGCCTCGCTCGGTTATCGTAAATGCACTATGCGCGTTGCACATTGTACCGTTACCAGGTATATAATCGCTCGTTGCCGAGCTTAGCAGGACAGCTTCGGGGACGACCGATGCTCGATCGAATTCGTGCCGGTTGGCGCGAGATTAACGGTACACGGGGACCAACTGTGCTTTCGCGAATTCCAAATAATCGGGAGATCGGTGGACAGCGATGGAAATTCGATTCGTTCGCGCGGGTGTCTAATTTCGTAGGTATCAACGGCATCGAATCTTTGATCGGGTGTTCATCTGCTTAACCCTTTGCACTCGAGAGGTGACTGTTGGTCGTCTGATGATACCGATTTCAATGATTTTTAAGTGCAAAATATTTACTAGGATTCACTTATATTAAAATCATTGTTAACCCTTTGCTCTCGAGAGGTGAATGTTGGTCATCTGATGATACCGATTTCAATGATTTTCAAGTGCAAAATATTTACTAGGATTCACTTATATCAAAATCATTGTTAACGCTTTGCACTCGAGAGGTGACTGTTGGTCGTCTGATGATACCGATTTCAATGATTTTTAAGTGCAAAATATTTACTAGGATTCACTTATATTAAAATCATTGTTAACCCTTTGCTCTCGAGAGGTGAATGTTGGTCATCTGATGATACCGATTTCAATGATTTTCAAGTGCAAAATATTTACTAGGATTCACTTATATCAAAATCATTGTTAACGCTTTGCACTCGAGAGGTGACTGTTGGTCGTCTGATGATACCGATTTCAATGATTTTTAAGTGCAAAATATTTACTAGGATTCACTTATATTAAAATCATTGTTAACCCTTTGCTCTTGAGAGGTGACTGTTAGTCGTTTAATAATACTAACTTCAAAAATGTTCAAATTCTTCCAGTTTCTTTACTCTGTTTAATCGTGCCTGATTTAAATTGAATGAAATCTCTAGAGAAGCAGGAAGAAGTTAAATGAGGAAGATAGATCAATAATTAATACGGTGTACATATGTAATTTTCATTACAAACTGTTGTTCCGTAAATCATTTATGAGCTCGTTAAGATCGCGTGAAGTAACCCCTGAATGTATTTTATAAATGAGAAAACCCTTGAGAACTAACTGTATCCACTATTTTTTTTTTCGCTACAATACACGTTTAACGTAAACATGAATTTACATAATTTTCTGAACACAACGGGTAATTAAGTAACGTGCAAAATGTTAGCGAGGTAACTGTAAATTAATTAAAGCGGAAGTGAAAATTGAATATATATGATAAATATAAGGAAAAATAAATAAATTAGATAAAATAATGAAAAGATCGTTGCATTTCAATCGTGTTTAACTTTCACATCTCATGAAGAAAGAAATCCTGCAAACCTTTGTTCACTTATTTTTATGGAATTACCTGTAGTTTACCGCAGCGTGAAGAAAAATTCGTATTGCTAACTGAGAATTTATGAGCTTCCATCGGATTTTGACAATTTATTTACACAGAACCTCGACAAACAACAATAAAGCTTTCCTCTGATCCGATTTATTATATACTTAGCACCAACAGTTTACTAAGCATACGAATAGATGCGCATATTTTTAAAGCATCAGGTATTTAAAATTAGATACAGGTTCGGTTATTTATCATTATCCTACATTCGATACTTTTTATTACGTTTCATAAAAATATTTAACGATTTAAATAGGTACTTAAATTCTTAACATTATTTATGACGATGATGAATCTTATGAAAAATATAATAACGAATAATAAAAGGGGACGAATAAGCCTAACCGTTCTTATTATTTAATACATCTATACGAATACATTAAAAAAGGATCAGAATTAATTCGATAATTTTTATTTCCCATTAAAATTTAATCGCTGCTTCTTAATTTCACAAGGTAACCTTTTCGAAATATTAAAAACCTCGATAACACGATGCAGTTAAGCTCTTTCATCTTTGTAAATAAATCATAAATAAAGAAAGTCAAAAATAATATTATAGATATGAAGATAACTAAGATACGAGTGAATTAAACCTGCTGCGGTCTTCGAATTACATTTTTGCCCCAGACGTAATTTAACTTCATTAAAACTAAATTTATGGACCTGTCTTGTATATCTATTTCCAATATACATATACTATAGAACAGAATTTTAAATTGCAGAACTGAGAGGAAAATAGATTTAGGTATACATCAGAAAGTGTGTGCAAATGTTGAATGTTCGAAAGTAGGGGGATGTAAAAAGATGGCACCAAAAACTGTGTTTTAAAGTATTGATCGGTACATCATTGTAGTTTGATGGCTAAAGTTTTATGTCCCCTCAGAGGGGACATCCAACCGCAAAGGTTTAAATATTTGAATTTTTAAAAATATGCGAAAGTTGAGGGGTGTCTGTATTTGTATCGCTCCATCAATAAAAGTTACCAAAAATTACTAGAAATAATAATAATTATTTTTGCAAATTTTACTCATGAAGTCCGAAGTCCCGTAAACCTAGTATTAATAAATCTGATTATGTTCAGGCAATGGATAAAGAAACTATTATTAGTAGTCTGCTGTGTCCTTTCAATTTTACAACAAATTACCATTTTCAATTAGTGATCTTTTCCAATGAATTCAACGGACCTCTGATCGCAACAAAATTTGAGGTCCGCAGCAGGATCAAAGTACAGATAACTTGTTGCTTCGAGACTCTTGCACAGTGATCCGGCAAAAACAATGGCCTTGCACATCCACCGGAAACGCTCGTCGCCATCGAGGAAACAAAAACTGGCGAATACCCGAGAAACATCACTACGGAATGTTATTATCACCGTATACAGGATGAAATTACCAACGTAGCTCGCGGGAAAGCGAAACGTTACTCACATTTTTCCGTATTTCTTGTACGATCACTTATTTTCCTGTTAAGCACCAGAGCTCTATCCGTTTAACGTGTACTTGAGTATACAGGTACACTTTATATGTACAGCAGCGGACAAAAGTTTAAGACGACAGGAAAATGTAAAATATAATTTTATGGTTCACGAATATTGTTTATCTATTTATTTTTATTGTCACTATAGTAGAATACCATTTATTGATCAGCATAGAATACAAATTTTGTTTATACTGTTATTTCTTATTAATTAATTGATTTTCAGCAGCGGACAAAAGTTTAAGACGACAGGGTAATGTAAAATATAACTTTATGATTCGTAAATATTGTTTCTCTATTTATTTTTATTGTCATCATGGTAGAACACTATTCATTGATTAGCATAGAATACAAATTTTGTTTATATTGTTATTTCTTATTAATTAATTAATTTTTAGTAGGGGACAAAATTTAAAACGACAGGGAAATGTAAAATATAATTTTATGATTCGCAAATATTGTCTGTGCATTCATTTTTATTGTCACTATGGTAGAACACTATTTATTGATTAGCATAGAATACAAATTCTGTTTATATTGTTATTTCTTATTAATTAATTGATTTTCAGCAGCGGACAAAAGTTTAAGACTACAGGAAAATGTAAAATATAATTTTATGATTCACGAATATTGTTTATCTATTTATTTTTATTGTCACTATGGTAGAACACTATTTATTGATTATCATAGAATACAAATTTTGTTTATACTGTTATTTCTTATTAATTAATTATTTTTAAGTAGGGGACAAAAGTTTAAGACGACAGGAAAATGTAAAATATAATTTTATGGTTCACGAATATTGTTTATCTATTTATTTTTATTGTCACTATGGTAGAACACCATTTATTGATTAGCATAGAATACAAATTTTGTTTATACTGTTATTTCTTATTAATTAATTGATTTTCAGTAGGGGACAAAATTTAAAACGACAGGACAATGTAGAACATAACTTTATGATTCGTAAATATTGTTTGTCTATTTATTTTTATTGTCACTATAGTAGAATACCATTTATTGATCAGCATAGAATACAAATTTTGTTTATACTGTTATTTCTTATTAATTAATTCGTTCATTTTCTGTAACCCTTTAGTCTTAACACGTTCGTGATCAGTAAAAAGCTCAAGGAGGTGCAAAAGTAGACACGCGATTTTTTCCCAAATTAATTGTGATATTCGAAATGTGATTAGACACACTTTGTAAGAGCAATTAGAGTATCACATTTTTATATTCAATGAAGCATCCATGTCGATATTTAAATCGAGGTTATATAAAATTAAATCAATAATAATTGGTTTTCAAATTTGAATGCTACAACATCTACGTCATTTTGTATCACGATGATGATGAATGCAATAGCATTCACATCCGTGTTAAACTTATGTCCGCTACTGTATCCATTCGAAGTAGAGATTATTTTTATCCTACAGGAATATAGATGATTGTCAATGTAATATAAGAAACAACGCGTAAAATAATCTACGTAATGATACAAAATTATACATTTTCATTTCTATTTTTAAACGTAGAACTTTAAATCAAATTTCAAGACCGGTCGTTTAACCGGACGTGGTACGGTTAGGGTTAAATCTGTCGGAAGTATACTCGTTTGCATGCGTCTTTATTCGTTGCGTGTTCTTCTATCAAAAGCCTTGATTTTCATCATTATTATTATTATTATCTATTTGATCTGTGACTCTTGGCCTCGGATGACTTCCGATTCGCGTTCAGAAATAGAACCACTTAATCTATCTTATCTACCTACTGTGTTATAAACTGTTTTCGACATACACGTATGATTTACCAATTATAGACAAAATATAATTTATCTTTCCATCGGTAAAGTAGGCTATAAAAAGATAACATAAAGTGAACTAAATTTCTAATGCGATAGAATTCTTTTAGTAATCATCTTTATGATCTTTTATGATCCCTTCCGGTAGTATTACTGCCTCTACTCTCTGCACTTATTAGAAGCCTTAATTTTCATATGTAATTTCTCATTAATTCTTATTGATTCTCATTAATTATATATTAATCACAATAACATAAATATATTTATATAAATACAAATAGGTGGTGTATAAATAATTTAATCTAATCGTTTCTAAACTTCAATCTCTACTGTTTTAACGTTTCCAATAAAAAATATGGTTCTAAGTAGAGCGAACGTAAGCAAATAGAAATCCAATCTATACGGTATACCTAAGCCATAGCTAACAGATAAAAATGATTGCAGTAGATAACTCTGCAGCCACGATTCTGGGTGAAATAACGTGACTCAAATTTTTCTTGCTCCAGAAAATCCTGCACCATTCACTCAACGGTTTAGATTTATGTACAAATGCTTGTTCATCGAGTATGAGGAAGAACAGATTGTGGATGAGAGAGTATTGTGTGAACGAAGGGGTTGTCAAACGGTTAAGGGAAATAGAGAGACGATTAGGGAGGAAAGAGAGAGAGAGAGAGACGAAAGTACGATGAGGGGTGAAGGTGACGAACTAATTTGACTAATTAGTAAATTAAGACATGGACGATGTGATAATGTAGAAATTATGTAAACGAAGTCCATTTCTGAGTCAGAGGGCTGAAATTAACCCCTTGACATACAATGACGTCTGGAAGACGTCGTCCATTTCATGTGCCATTGTAGACTTTGACGTCTCCAAGAACTGTTTACATATTCCAGAATGCTTTGAAATGTTTCATGCTTCACAGAACGATTAATCTATTATTTTATAATGTTACTTAACATATCAACCTGATTAAATGTTGATATTGCAATGCAAATTTCAAAGTAGAATGTTATTTTTTTTTCAAGCTTGCACATAACTGTTCAGTTGAGTCAAATTAATTCCGTTTTATTTGTATGTCAAGGGATTAAGCAGGTTAACGGTTTGTTTAAACCGTTTGTGTGTCCTATATTTTTTCACAGTTGAACCCCGTGACGTTTAAATGCAAATTCGAATAATAGAAATTTTGGATACAATATTCGGGTAAGAGTTAAGTTCGGATAACTAAGTTGCTCTGATAACAGAGCCTCGCTAGCTATCCTCTTCTGTCTTGCTCCTTTATTTCGTTCTATTTGTATGTCAAGGGGTTAATAAATATTTATATCTACTTATTCCTCGGTCAACATCATGAGATCCATTGTTTGAAGTATCCACTGATACAATTTCGCGTGTACGTACGTATACTCCTGTTCATAAATCATCAAGCACTCGAGAAACTTAGTATAACAAGGATTTATGTTAGAGTCACAGAATGAAGCCGCCATTCGACAATGATTTGCGTTTTAAAGAAGATTAAATTATACTCCCTCTTTTTAAGGTCGTATCATGGGTCAAACAAGGATAAGTAGAGGAGACCAGGACTAGTTGATGAAGTTTTTACATCTCTAATTTTTATGAACAAATCGATAATATTTCGTTAACTTGCTTCACACCAAAAGTTTACACATTCCCTTAAGTAAGCAGGCTAATTGAGTCTAATTGTAATTTTTACCATGTAAATATCAGATGTTTAGTTCATCTTCGAATCTATATCATAATCTAAATACGGCTTAAAATAGTCTATGGATAGTCGATGGAGTTGCTCACTTTCTGTATAATATATCTGTCGTTTCGCAAGACTCTGGAAATTACACATGGTATTTTCCTTTTACGATTGTAGAATTTTTTATTTTCTGCTTGAATCTTAGTCAACGATTCTTTAGCGCATTTTCTATACAGGGTGTTCGGACAGCCCTGGGCTTAAATTGAAAGAGTAACTCCCTGAGACATTCTAAGACGAAAATCAAGAGTAACGATTTTGCGTTGAGGCTTTGTTTACGAGTTATAACTAGTTAAAGATATCGTTTAATCCGGACCGTTCGACGCTTGAGCATCACTGTGGACTTAGCGACGTTACCGACCGAGTTGCCTCGGTTACCCGCTCTCAAGAGTCGAACGGTCCGGATTAAACGATATCTTTAACTAGTATAACTCGTAAACAAAGCCTCAAACGCAAAATCGTTACTCTTGATTTTCGTCTTAGAATGTCTCAGGGAGTTACTCTTTCAATTTAAGCCCAGGACTGTCCGAACACCCTGTATTTATATCAGTGGTAGCAATAAGTCAACTAGCCCGGTTTACTTCAAATCGATAGGTGTCCGATAACTTATGGACGGAAGAGTGTACATATTGTATTTGTGTCTTCGCATAAAACGTGTCCTCTTCACGTTTGTAGTTACTGTTTGTTCCGTCGAACTGGGACGATCGTGTTTCCCGAACGCCTTCGGCGATACAAAATTCTGTGTCAGCGAAACAGAATTGAATTGTATACACGATCAACTTTGATTATATATTGCGTCGGGAATCGTGGACGTAATCAAGCGTCATTGCTTACGAAATAGGATAAACAAAGTGGCTGGGATACGTAATTTTTATTTTTGGAAATATAACATGAATCTGAGAGAGGGTACTTATATATGCGTGTCCTCGAACAAAGTACACTCTTTTTTCGGATAAAAAATCTTCCAGACCGAAAGATTCAGTAAGTAATTAATCACATCAATAATTCGTTTCAATTCTCTTCGCAAATATGCTAATTAATTTTGAAAAATAATTAATCTTTGCACGATAATCGAACGTAACACATAATTGTCGTACTTTCAACTGTACACTGTAACAAGATTGTGTTATAAAAATTATTAACATTTAAAAATCGGTCACAATTATCGAAGAATCACGTCAAACAAAGTACCAAGTTGAAAAAAGATACGACTGCACATAGTTTAATCCTCGCACCTCTGACATTTTTAAAACGGTCGAATGTAAAAAATAATTATGCATAAATTTTCCACAGTTTCAGTATATATATACACATGTGTAATTTACATACAATCAACTGTATTCGTATCAACATAAATAAATTAAAAGTTAAATCTGTTATGCGACAAATGATACAAAAGTATTGAAAGCTGGCTCGGAATTGACCTACAGTACATCGTTCATGAGTGAACTAAGTGAAAAAATGTGTCATCACATTTTTAATTCTGAGAAAAATGTTATTAATTTTTGTTGAGAACAATTAATGTGAGTGTGTTCTGAATGATTGCTGTATGGTGTGATCGTCAATTCGTTATTGAGATCTGAGAGAGAGAGAGAGAGAGAGAGAAAGTAATAAAGAAGAAACGAAAGCAAAATTAAAATTGTACAAAATCAAGATAAAAAGATAAGAACAAAACGTTATTGTAATTATTAATTCAATCCATGTTGTTATTATTATTAAATGTTTAAAATCTAAAAGACTTTCATTTCTCCGCTAAAACTAAAATTATTGTCCCTGATCACGTTAAAAACCAACAGTTTTTAAAAAAAATGGCCGTCAAAGAATAACCCGGTTAACAGGTTGACGGTGATTGCGATTATCGTGGCTG
This sequence comes from Tetrapedia diversipes, assembly GCA_033822845.1. Taxonomy (NCBI): domain Eukaryota; kingdom Metazoa; phylum Arthropoda; class Insecta; order Hymenoptera; family Apidae; genus Tetrapedia; species Tetrapedia diversipes. The sequence continues at coordinate 469,528 of JAOPTO010000548.1, read as the reverse complement.
CTAATTTTCTCACGAAGAAAATGAAGGATAAACCGGGCCGATTTCTCGCGATAAATCAGACCATAACTTTGCACAATGTAATTCCGCCTCTGTCGAACAAACAGTCGTAAGTCATCGTAAGAACGGTTCGAGCGGTGCTTCAAAATCGATTCTTTGATGTATCCTGTTAAATTTATGACAAATACCATTCGGTTCAGTGAAACGATATACAACATTAGCCGTTGCCATGTTGGTTAACAATTTATTACGGCTTACTGTTATTTACGATCCTTTTACTTTGTTGTGGGACAGTGATCGCGCAAATATATATTGGCTATAAAAAAAAACAAGACACTTGTACATACCCCGTATTTTTTAATCTGTCATCATCTATATATATATAAATATTTATTATAAATTTTATATATATATATATAAATGAATGTGTGTCTGTCTGTCTGTCTGTCTGTACTCGAAAGATTCAAAAACCATACATCCAATCGCCGTGTAAATTTGGGAAATTATTAGGTACATCCCCGGGAAGATTTTTGAAAATTTTTTTTTAAATCAGAGTTGGGGTTCTAGGTGCTCTCGAACAAATATCCCAAAAATATCAAAATAACATTCAATTAGTAATATTTGTTAAAAGTATAACGATGAATAAATTGTAATTAATAAAATTCAGCAAAAATTGTTGGTCATAATAGTAATTATTTTTGCAAATTTTGCTCATGAGGTTAGAAACCCGTCAATTTGACGGATCCCATAAACCTAGTTTTTTATAAAAGGGAAATTTGATAAACTTAATTGTATTGGCAATTTAATTCAGTCTAATTTCTGTACAGAAATTAATTTAATTTTTTAATCTTATTCCATCTGCCTGGTCCCTGATTAAATCCTCAGAAAAACAAAATAAATACAATACTACCTACTTTTTCTAATATTTCTTTAAGAATATTATTGTAAATCGTTGAATTAGTCGTTAAAGAAAATCAAAACAATAGTAAATACAATAGTAAATACTTTTTCTAATATTTCTTTAAAAATATTATTGTAAATCGTTGAATTAATCGTTAAAGCAAATCAAAACAAAATAAATACAATACTACCTACTTTTTCTAATATTTCTTTAAGAATATTATTGTAAATCGTTGAATTAGTCGTTAAAGAAAATCAAAACAATAGTAAATACAATAGTAAATACTTTTTCTAATATTTCTTTAAAAATATTATTGTAAATCGTTGAATTAATCGTTAAAGCAAATCAGAACCGAATGGAACTTTCGAAAATTTAATGGCATTAATTTGCACGTTTATTTGACTTCGAAAAGTAATTTTTCAAACAGCTTGAAATACGCTGATAAAACTGAAAAACAGGATACACCGTTTTCCAGTTCAGCATAATAATAATAATAATAATAGTTATAACCGCGCATTAAATATCGATTAAAGTCGCGTGATCATCATTTTCCCTGAAATTAAGTAAATTACAGGTGCGAAGCGATTAAGCGCTAATTAGTCCATGGAATCACGCGTACACGGAGGATTTTAATTGACGTTCGATCGACGGTCGATCGATAAAACGTTACACGCACGCACACACACACACACACATGTGGACCGACGAATCGAACGTTTTTGCAGGAGTTAAATCAAGCTGAAAAAAGAACTGTTGTTGGCTCTTACTCGAAAGCTTGTCCATTCTAATTACCGTTCGAGAACGCAACAGGGGACACGAACTTGGAAAGTCAGTGGTCCATTTGCCGATGGCGATGTATATACTGTGTGTGTACACAGCATAAACCGACCATTTTTCAGAACCGAACTCTCTCTGCATTTATTAACGTAAAAGTCCAACGGAATTCCGGTTTAACTAGTTTCCACCTTCGAATTTCCAGCGATTTATTAACCGATCGGGAGGACCTTCACCTCTTTTTACAGCGTTTACGGTTGTGTTTGTGTTCATGGTGTTCTTGCGATTTGTGCAAAATTTGTACGTTCAACAAAACAGGTGTTTCAACGTTCATCAAATTGTTTGCAAAGTAACAAACGCGCTATTGATTGCTACGCAATAGCAATTATTTACGTAACTGAAGTTGAATTCTATTGAAATAATTCTCGATGATTAATTATCATTATTGGCCTCTTTTTGTGCGAAGCGTTTGATATATTACTTTGACTCTCGTTGCTCGAAAATAGTAACCCAATTTACAGTTAGTAAAAGCTATAAGACTGTTACAGTAGCGGACAAAAATTTAAAACGAGAGGACAATGTAGAACATAATTTTATGATTTGCAAATATTGTCTGTACATTCATTTTTATTGTCATTATGGTGAAACACTACTTATTGATTAGGATAGAATGCAAAGTTTATTCATATTGTCATTTCTTATTAATTAATTAATTTATTTATTTTCTTTCACCCTTTGGTCTTAAACTTTTGTCTGCCACTGTACACTATCGGCCAAAAGTTTGGAGGCATCACGCGCTGTGAGCATTGCGAGGATTTAAAGAAAGAAAAGATCTGAAATGATGTTGCTTTACAGATTTATCCGTGCAGAAATCATTCATTTTTATCGTCATTATGGTAGAATATTATTTATTGATCAGCATAGAATACAAAGTTTATTTATACTGTCATTTCTTATTAATTAATTAATTTATTTATTTTCTTTCACCCTTTGGTCTTAAACTTTTGTCCGCTACTGTACACTATCGGCCAAAAGTTTGGAGGCATCACGCGCTGTGAGCATTGCGAGGATTTAAAGAAAGAAAATATTTGAAATGATGTTGCTTTACAGATTTATCCGTGCAAAAATCATTCATTTTTATCGTCATTATGGTAGAATATTATTTATTGATTAGCATAGAATGCAAATTTTGTTTATCAGCTATTCCACATAAATTAGTTGATTTAATTTCGTTAACTCGTTGGTCTTAAACTTTTGTTTAAGTTATGTTTAAGTTAGATGAGACAATTATATATTTAATCGATGATTTCTTAAACTTTTGAGAACAATGAGATTATATGCGTCTGTTCAACTCTACTATTCTTATTCTTGGGTCTGTATGACCCAAAATTAAGATTACCTTTTAATAAGTATTACATAAATTCATAAACATTAACTCTTTAACACTATTCCTTCCACGACTGGTCAAATGACCGATTTGAAAATTTTTATTAGAATTTCATATGTACAACGTAATTGAATCGCCTTTAAACTTTAAACTTTTCCTCAGAGATATACGTATAATATATTTTTCAATATTCTCTTCTTTTTTCATTGTTTGTTATCTGAGAAAAATTTGTAGTTTGTCTTACGTGGGAATATCGGTAGGAATAGTGTTAATCTTAAACTTTTGCCCATTACTGTACATGAACAAATTAATCGTACCGAACTGTTCATAGTTTTTAGATTCTGAAACGTGTGTGTATTATTTACCTGCTGTTTGCACACTCACATACGAAAATCAATTTCCGTAATCGATAATAATTAAACGAGCAATTTGGTCGAAACTTTTGCAGACCCGTTAACTTGTTTGCATTCCGAAGTTAATTATAAAATATTAATGAGCCGCGAAAAAGGAAGCGTAAAACTGACATTATGTGGCCTCTTTAAAAATTCTATCCGTGGGTCGTTACACCCTTTCTCAAACCGGAGCACTTCTTCCTTTCACCAAACACGATATCGCGAACATTAATCGAACACAGTGCATCGAATATCAATTCTTGATCATAATTTTTCACGTGATGTTCACGCTCGATTTGGAAACAAGCAGAAGTGAACGAAGTAGCGTTGATGAACGAGAAAAAAAAACGAGCTACGAAATCTTGCAATCTGGGTAATAGTTTTTGCATCGTGCACGGTGTTTTGTGAGGTGACAAAGTGAATTCGCATTGTAAGGTGCCGGTCTTGACACAGTGTGTGTCGTTTATTCTCACGTGATAATATTCACGACCTTGATTCGCTACTTATGTTCTATTATTATGCACTATTTCTGTTGTCTAACGACACCGACAATTGCATGCACTTTTTTTTGTCCTTCTATCAAGGAAGATTTACATAAAACCATAATAACGTATGTATGTGGAAATACAGTGATTCATAAAATTGATCAAATGCATCCCTTCATCAAGCCTTTGTACTCGAGAGGTGATTAATAATATTAATTATAATTAATATATAATTATAATTATAATAATATTAATTACAATTATAATAATATTTATTACAATTATAATAATATTTATTACCATTATAATAATATTAATTACAATTATAATAGCATTAATTACAATTATAATAATATTAATTACAATTATAATAATATTTATTACCATTATAATAATATTAATTACAATTATAATAGCATTAATTACAATTATAATAATATTTATTACCATTATAATAAGATTAATTGCAATTATAATTAATATTAAGAGCTCATCTAATAATATTAATTACAATTATAACTATTATTAAGAGCTCATCTAATAATATTAATTACAATTATAATTAATATTAAGAGCTCGTCTACTAATATTAATTTCAAAGATTTTTAAGCGCCAAATATTTACTAAAATTCGCTTATATTAAACTTCATTTAGTTTAGTTGCTAAATCCTACAATTTACTTATATGACTATTTAACCTCCAAGTCTGGCTAATAAACAAACTAACTAAAATCGGAAAATTTGCGAAACTATCATTTGGCGATTAACAGTCGCCTTCCAAGCGCAAAGGGTTAAACCTTTCTCTTAACTAAAATGCAAATTATGTTAAATAATTAAAAAATGCAATGGTTGTAAGAAAGGACGTTTATTGGGAAAATAATTTAATACGCTCATTTAATTAACCATGTTAATCGCCTCATTAACTTTGTGAGACGCTGTATAGAACGTAATCCATCTATCTTAAAATCGACAAGAATTTTCCGAGTTTCAACCGCAGTATTATTTGCAAAATTAAAGCAATTATGCGGCAAAACTACATATATCCCTTCGAAAGTTGCGCAGTCTGGTTGCATGTCTGGAAAATTGGAAAAAAAAAAGGTAAATAAAGGGAACGGAATAAAGCAACGCGTGTGTAACGTTAATTTCGACAATTCTAACGTTAATTAGCGAAGACCAGAGGATTCTCACGTTTTCATTGAAGCACTGGCAAAATTACTAGCGAATTATAAGGCTGCACATTGTTACATAACGAATAAAGCCAAGTGAAAAAAGGTGGGTACAATGCCATTGTACCTTCGCATCTTCTCATGCATCTGCAATAAACTACCATGATTCATTGTGTGTATTATATGACCAACGATTTTATCTGTCATATTATACGATAAACGAAATAATTGAGAATTCATACGGGAGGAAGACGAACGGGATTCAACGAAATTAACAGTAGAACTATCCAAGCGCACACTCAAAATGGCCAATTCGCAATTTTTCACAGAAGTTTAAAACAATTACATGTATTTTTATTAGTGAAAAAGATCACTAAGCACACAAATCACAAAAATAAATTCACAGGTTAAACATTATATTGATTATATAAGTTAAAACATTAACAAGCTTTTCAAAATGTCACATAATTGTCACATTATCTACCCTCATATACAAAATATACAATATATAACAAGTAATAACCCTAAGTCTCATAACTTTACCTATTTTGTATATAAACATGCAATTTTATAAACATTTGTTTACATATGAGGAGTTTGAAATACATACTAAGGGCAAACTTCATAGTTGCCATAAATTTACCATTAATTGATGTTTATTCCTATAATAAACAAAAAAAAATATTTTAAGTATGAAAGGAATATTTCAATATCACAACTATCTTCCAGGTACATTTATAACCCCCAACATATAAATAAAACCGGAAACGTATCGATGAATACAATAGCGGACAAAAGTTTAAGACCAAAGGATAAAAAAAAATTAATTAATTAATTAATTAATAAGAAATTACAGAATGAATGAAATTTGCATTCTATGCTAGTCGATAAATAGTGTTCTACCATAATGACAATAAAAATGAATAGATAAACAATATTTGCGTGCCATAAAATTATGTTTTGCATTGTTCTGTCGTCTTAAACTTTTGTCCGCTACTGTATGTTAAACGAAATTCAAAGGGATGATCAAAAAAAGTATTTCGAAAGTCGTTCTATGGAAATTTCAAGGTTTTCTTTCGTACTATAATACACATTCTTTTATCGATTCATTGAAATAATTCCAATTGTGCGGTACATCCTGTAGGGCATTAAGTATTTTAAAAAAGTGGAACTGTTTCGATTTATGGTTTACACTGTCGTCTTAAACTTTTGTCCGCTACTGTATATTATAATATTATGTCGAGTTCGCCCTTCCAATCGTTTTATATAAACTGAAAGTTCCACGTTCGCCTCCGCAGCGATGAAAAGATATCTACCTGCGAGCATTAATATCGTCATCATCTTTTTGTTTTAACTTTCGAGCGTTTTCTACGATGACAAACGGAGACGCGCGCTCCACAGGATTGTTCCCGTAAAAATGGCAGACGCATAAATCAAACCACCCAGAAGTCAGCTTTCTAAGAGAATAAATCTTCCGCGAGTTGATTAAATTCACGCGAAATGAGTTACACGGATTCGAGAAGATCAATCTAACGTTCACCTTCGACAAAGCACATCGGCTCGCGTGCGATTCATGATTAAAGTGACTAGATTTTAAAATTGGTAAAGCGGGACACCATTGAACCGGGAGGGGGGCGGGGGGACGGGGGGGACGGGGGGGAGGTGGTTGATTAAAAATTTGGTCTACATGGAACAACAAAAATCTTCATAGAACGCAAAAATTAATAAATATATAAACTATATATGTAAATTATAAAATTAATAAATGTATGAATATAAAAATATAATAAATAAATTTCAACATAAGTACACTTTACAAATATAATGCATTAAAAAAATTATATATAGTATTATTTTCTTTTTTGGCATATTCCTCATTTGAGTGAATTCTTTTTTGTAGATTACTGTTATTGTTTCAAAGGTCATGAAATTTTTCACAAGAATTTGTTAAATTATATTTCACACATAAAATAGCTTTCAAAGTCTCAACACTTAATTGTGATTTTTCTGATATCCATACTTTATTTACAATAGAAAAAACGCGTTCAGTCACAGCATTAGTTCCTGGTAAGGACAATGCGTGATCCACAATTTTTAGTGTATTATTGTAGTGAACATAATTTGCTCCCTAGCTTGTCGTGCATTCTTTCCAAACATCAGGACTTTTTTAACCCTTTGCGCTCGAGAAGTGACTATTGCTCACCAAATGATAGTTTCGCAAATTTTCAGACTTCAGTTAGTCTATTTATTAATCAGACTCACAGATTAAATAGTGATATACGTAAATTTTAGTATACTACTTAACTAAACTAAATTACGTTTACTATAGGCGAATCTTAGTAAATATTTCGAATTTGAAGATTTTTGAAGTTATTATCATTAAACGACTAACAGTCGCCTCTCGAGTGTAAAGGGTTAAAGCATCACGAGACGCTGGACAAATTGTTAAAAATCGGGAGTATCTCGTGAAAATCGGAACGTCTGGTCACTTTATTCACGATGCTACGCGTTACCGTGTAACTCTCCTCTTTCAACGCCTACTCGTCTTCAGGGCTGAAGGACTGGACGCAATTCTAGTCTACGCGGTAGGCAAAGTATCGTATGACAAAAGCCCCTGTAACACGACTCGTGCAGAAAATGCTTAACGCTTTCGTCGCTGGAGAGGACGCTATTCAACGAAGCCATAGCCCGTACAGCTGAAGTTGAAGCGGCACAGAAAACTATGGCGGTGCGTACTCGTAAGATAGTACACCTTGTGTCGAACAAAGCACTGAAGTCAATATAATGAGAGATTGTGTTACTCGTGCATCGTTGTCGGAAGTTGGTATGTACGGGTGATGTTTGGATTGTACTCCGGCAAGAAAGTTTGATTTCCGGTCTCCCTTTGGAGGAGACGCTTACGGGAGCGACTCTTTGTTTCGATGATCGAGTAAACCGATGTGTTCCGTTATTTAATGCTTATTTTTATGCAAATTCGTGTACATTTTGTAGAATTAGTAGAATAAAATAAATAAATTAATTGAATAGAGTTAGTAGAATAAAATAAATTAATTAATTGAATAGAATTAGTAGAATAAAATAAATAAATTAATTGAATAGAGTTAGTAGAATAAAATAAATTAATTAATAGAATAGAATTAGTAGAATAAAATAAATAAATCAATAGAATAGAATTAGTAGAATAAAATAAATAAATTAGTAGAATAGAATTAGACTAATAAGAATTAGTAGAATAAAATAAACGAATTAGTAGGATTTGTAGAATTGTAGAATAAATAGAGAAATGGAACTATATAAATGTAAAAACTATATAGAAATATATAAATTCTGTAATATTTCAGGCATTTAAATTTCCTGCAAGTGCATACAAATTTGAAATCCATTCGTAAACAAATTATATTATATATTTTGCATCCCAATTGTTCAAAGCTTCGTTGATTGTTAAATTAGGCTGTTAAATTAGTTTTTTCTGTACTAACAATACAAAAGTGAAGAACAATATTTTTCATGTTATGGTTTCCAATAACAGGAAGTTATAATATTATTTATATTAATGTAACTAAACTTATATTCTTGTCATATATACCAGCACCAAATACTTTTTATTTTTTATCAACTATATCAACTACTTATGGACCACAATAAATATTAAATATTATTAATATTAAAAATATTATTTGAAAATATTTTAATCAGATATTAATCTCATTTCAAATTGCAAATAAAATTATAAAGGAAAATACTTTGGACAAAATCTGAACTTATGGGATGCTTTGTATAATAAACAAAACAATTTGTTATTACCTTAAATATTCATAAGCAAAAAAAAAAACTATACCGTTGAATCATAAAGAAGTGCAAACAAATTTTATTACTTACCGTTTAAGATCACTTTTGACCTTGACTGATAATCAATGATCAATAAAAAGATAAATCATCGCGTGCAGTACAAAAGTTCAGAAAGTAACGTCAAAGCGAATCAAAATAGATTCAAACGATTAACAATCGGATAAGATAATTTATGTACGGGAATAAAACGTAACGAGCTGCAATTTCAAATATATACATTTTAATAGGTTTATGATTCTACACGGTGAGAAATGTTTTGCTACAATTAGTATACACACGATCAGTTTTCTCAGCCAATTTTCCCTTGGAACAACTTCGCGAATATTTTAAGTACACATCCTAACATTTCGTTAGTTAACTTCCTGCATTAATCTCGTCTCGGTAACAATAACGGTTGTGTTTAATTGGAAATGTTAGTTATAATGCTATAAATGTACTATTGTTTGCGGGAAGGAATAAAGAGGCTGTCTGGTGATAGCCCGACGGGAAGGGTTTCACTTCCTCGAGAACCAATTTCCTGTAACTGCAACATTCGACGCAGTAATTAAACCTTGTCGAATGTATTCGTAAAAAGAAGAAGCTCGTTCACATACAGTGTTTCATCGATGTCGAAATTTCAATAGGAAACAAACAAATTAAATGGTTTCTGAACGTTAACCTCTATTTCAATAAAATAGAAACAAAAGAAATATAATAATCGAACTGCAAAATCGTGGAATCATTTCAACTCAATAAAATTGAAAAACATTTCTACATAATTTGTCATAATTTTACATAAAAAATAATTTCTAATACATTTTATTTTTATTTCAAAAATATTAGTGTACCTATTTTATAGAAATTATTTCTAACATTTTCCAGAACATCATATTTTAATTTAGTAGGTGATCCACTTAATAAAAAAAAGAAAAACGATTTATAACAAGTGAAACAAAATTTTGTTAATTAAACAACATAATCGTAAACAGAGTACACCAAGCTGAAATTAATCTCTAATAAATATCTTTGCTCCAGTTCTACATCCGAAATGTTAATCCTTTTTATCAACAGACGACAAAACAAGCCAAATATTCACGTTTCTACATCACAAGATAATATAATATACGCGTGTATCATAGTACGGGGGCAAAGTTAACGTTAAATTGGTAAGTTAATTTTGTAGATGATATAAGAAACCGATTACGGAGATATCGCCAAGGAACGAATCTTATCTAAGCAGTGTCACATCGTTTTGTTCGAGAGCAGTATTATCTGCAGATCGTATTTCATTTTTTTTTTTTGTATTAGATGCTGCATAACCCTATACAGGATTATTAGCACGCATCCAATTGCGTGATACATTTAACATATATAACAAAATTAAGATTACCAGAGAACAATAATACGTACAAAAATTATAAGAAACAAAACAGCATAAAATTATCCCCCGCACGGCACTCACTTCAGAAAAGAATGTAAAAAGCACATTGAAATATCTATTCGACTTCGATCCAACTAACCCTAAGTCGATATGGGACACCAGACTCCTTATGGGATACCATAAAAGGCGTTGGTTGCTTAAGACAGCAGGACGGTGGCCATGGAAGTCGGAATCCGCTAAGGAGTGTGTAACAACTCACCTTGCGACAAATGTCAACATCCCTAAACCATCGAACACATTTTATTTTTCTGTAAGGAATACGAGACCTCACGAACCCAGGCAAAAAGGTTCCTGACTCACTGAAAGAAATCTTCAGCAACACAGAAAATTCCAAAAAGTGTACCCTCAATTTCATCGAAAGCAATAGACAACTTTATGAATACATCTAGCACCAACAACTAACGGTTTATGTCGCTAACGACCTCGTTGTCGATGCGACGTTAAGCCTCTAATTAGAAAAAAAAAAATTTAACCGACAGACTTGGTTGTTGATGCGACATGTTAAACACTCGCATTAAAAAAAAACAAAATGTACATTATACGCAAATAGACAATGCCGACCGATCTGAAATACGCGACGATTTGAACCTGTTTTACCTGCGACACGTACGATTACACAATAAAGATAGAATGCATGCATTATTTCTGCCCCACATACTTTCATTTTTTTCAATAAGGGTTGTTATTCAAAGGCACGCCGAAGCCCTCGAGCGAAGAACGTAAATATGCACGGCCACTTCCGTCAAACGCCACGTGACATTTGGTATGCCGAGTCTTAAAAGGAAAGAGCAAAACGCGACGGTAATGGTGCAGCTTATTTGCATAAATCACGCGGTGTTTATTATTTCCTATCCACGCCATAATTTACTCACTATCAGACAGTTATGTCAGGATCATTCTGAAAGAGGTTTACGAATAGATCGGGTTTTGAATATATATATATATAGGATCCAATTAATGGCATATAAATATCCAATCTGCATTTCCAGACATCATTTTAATTAAACTTCAAACTGAACACTCTACTGATTTTTCTCTAATTAATTATTAAAAAAAAATCATTCGACTATTTTATAAATTCAAAATTCGCTTTTACCTTCGGAAATGATTAGTTGAACGATATACGTGCATGATATATATTCTAATTATACGATGTTTGAAATAGTTAGATTTCTTTTAAATATAATACTGACAGAATAATTTTTTCTCTAATTAATTATTAAAAAAAAGTCATTCGACTATTTTATAAATTCAAAATTCGCTTTTACCTTCGGAATGATTAGTTGAACGATATACGCGCATGATATATATTCTAATTATACGATGTTTGAAATAGTTAGATTTATTTAAATATAATACTGACAGAATAATTTTTTCTCTAATTAATTATTAAAAAAAAATCATTCGACTATTTTATAAATTCAAAATTCGCTTTACCTTCGGAAATGATTAGTTGAACGATATACGCGCATGATATATATTCTAATTATACGACGTTTGAAATAGTTAGATTTTTTTAAATATAATACTGACAGAATACTTTTTTCTCTAATTAAATTTTAAAAAAAAATCATTCGACTATTTTATAAATTCAAAATTCGCTTTTACCTTCGGAAATGATTAGTTGAACGATATACGCGCATGATATATATTTTAATTAACGATGTTTGAAATAGTTAGATTATTTTAATATAATACTGACAGAATACTTTTTTCTCTAATTAATTATTTAAAAAAAAAATCATTCGACTATTTTATAAATTCAAAATTCGCTTTTACCTTCGGAAATGATTAGTTGAACGATATACGCGCATGATATATATTCTAATTATACGATGTTTGAAATAGTTAGATTTATTTAAATATAATACTGACAGAATAATTTTCTCTAATTAATTATTTAAAAAAAAATCATTCGACTATTTTATAAATTCAAAATTCGCTTTTACCTTCGGAAATGATTAGTTGAACGATATACGCGCATGATATATATTCTAATTATACGATGTTTGAAATAGTTAGATTTTTTTAAATATAATACTGACAGAATAATTTTTTCTCTAATTAATTATTTAAAAAAAAAATCATTCGACTATTTTATAAATTCAAAATTCGCTTTTACCTTCGGAAATGATTAGTTGAACGATATACGCGCATGATATATATTCTAATTATACGATGTTTGAAATAGTTAGATTTTTTTAAATATAATACTGACAGAATAATTTTTTCTCTAATTAATTATTTAAAAAAAAAATCATTCGACTATTTTATAAATTCAAAATTCGCTTTTACCTTCGGAAATGATTAGTTGAACGATATACGCGCATGATATATATTCTAATTATACGATGTTTGAAATAGTTAGATTTTTTTAAATATAATACTGACAGAATAATTGTTTAATTATTCAAAGGTAAACATACATATATGAACAGGTGTGTAAAATAAAGGAACAATGAAGAATTGATAATTGTTTACCATAAAACAGTTATGCATCTTAAAACAGCATAGCATAAGTTTCATAAAATATGTTCAAGTGAAATATTGAAAGATTTCATGCTTAAGAATAAATTGTGAGAGTGCTGAGGTACATTATCGATTAGATACTGGGTCAAGTATCATTTATACCACATAAAGACGAATCTTTTGCTGCACGAAAGCCACGATGGACAAAATGGAGGACATTGAAAGATCTCCATTTTTCTCTTAATCTGAATATCGTTGTCAAGAGAAAACATTTAAATATTTCAATGCACGTTCAAGCATTATCGTATCTGGTTAAAACAATTACTGTGTTAATTTCAACAACCTGCAATAACATTAAAAGGTTTCCTCGTTCTAATCGCAAGCTTCATTAGAAATAATACGTACTTACGCTACGTAATCTTCATAATAATTTAAACCTTGTAACCAGTAACACAGACATTAAAATTGTTTGAATTCCAAGTACCCTTGGGAAAGCTTCGCGTGGAAATTTAACGAGCGAAGTACTTCTAACGCCTTGAATATTTAAAAAATCATACGGAGAGGATGAATAAGCGAGCGGACGTGGTTTAGGAGATAAAACTTAATTGGAGCACACGAAATGTGAATTACGTCGAAATGAAATTTACAGACGCGTCTACCGTGAACTTTATCAGTGGGAATTTCTTTGATGAACACCGACGAATGGAAAATAACATTGTTCTTCTGAAGTCCGAAAATACTAGACCGTAGCATATGGAGCATCGAAATTCCAATTACCGCTATCGATCGAGATACATGGATACCCATTCGAATCGAGAATATTTGTTCTAATCAATATTTAATGAATAATTAAAAAAATTTGCTAATCAATAGCCAACACTCTAGAACTCATTTCGATAAAATATAAAAATTGTTTAATTGTTACAATACCAAAGATCACATCCTTACGATTGTTTTTTCTCTTTAAAATATTGTAGGCGTTCGAAGAAGCAGTGAGAGTAACGTGGATAAGATAGTATTTTATTTTTCAGTTTATATAACCGTTGTTTAGTTCAACTTACGAAACATATGTTCATCATACCTATACCTGTTTTGCAGTGAACAGTGAGCAACTTTCGATAGCGTTTCAAGGTAACCGTGCATAAATTAAAAGCGAATGAACTGAACTTTAAAAACGAAAGATATTCGTTTAGACAAACATCTCGTATGCTACAGACTAAATCCATAGTTATCAAGAATCTGTGTAAAATCTTTCTCAGTATCTTAGAAATAGTATTTCTAGTATTTCTGTGTTCTGTTTTATTCTCCATAAAATGAATTTCGTTTATTCCACATGATGTTTGATATGATTTCTAACGAAAAAATAAATAACATCGATATTGCACAGAATTAGAGAGAACATTCATGAAGCTGCCGGTGTCGTCCAATGCGCAGGCCTATGATCTACGTCGATCAAAATACCCATCTCGCCAGCTAATAAATACAAGATAACGTGTCTGACAACTTTTATTCGCGCAGATCACGCAAATGCAAATTTTTCGATACTTTTATCGTGCATTTTTACAATAGAAACGACGAGTTTCTTAAGAATCTTACAAACGGCCTTATCGCGCAGGTCCGTGGTACGCCACGCAAACCGATCAAAGGTTGAAGAGCCAATAATAAATAACCGATAATTTTTTTATCGGACAAAAGCACTGAGAAAAATTACGCGTGCATCTCGTTATAATATATGGTTAAGTTCTGCACAGGAATTCAAAATTCCCGCTTCGAAAATTCGAAAATGGTTAACGAAATTATAACAGGTCTCTGTGGTGTTTAAAAGGATCGAAAGATAGCAATATATTATTGTTTGCACTATATCTGTTGAAAAACAAGGCACGTAACGCAATGTGCACGCTTAAGGCTACGGTGCAGCCGCAGTAACTATTCGATTCATGAGCCGTGTCGATGAGTCATCGCTTCGGAGCGTCAAAGTCGTCCGCAAGGAACTAGCCTAGGAACAATACCGATCGTCCCATCTCGAAAGGTCAAGCATCCCGTTTTAGCGGTTGTATTCAAACAAAATCATGGACGAAGCGGAAGTATATACATATATACATACAAATGCAACACAAGATATACACATATATATATATACGAAGGCGAGCACGTTCCTGAGGCGTGATCGATCGCGTCTCGAGGTCAACTATAATGAAAACCCCGGCACGACAATTCGGTGGGCTGCAGCTGCACCGGCCTTGAGCATGAACCTGAAATGAAACTTATCGACGAACAGTTGTCAGAAATGAAATTTACCCTGCAGCATATTGTTATCGGCCTCCTCGTCCGCGAGGCAGCGGACGTTGCCAATGGAAGAAGACAGCAGACTCATGTTTCCTTGTCGGAGACGTTGTCCCCGAGTTTCACTAACAGCAGCAACGGTCCGTCGTTAAAACGAAGTCGATCGGATCGCGGAAAAGCCGCCTAGCCCGTGCGCGAACGCGATTGGTCGAGCGGTGGTCGGAACTCGCGGCCGAACCAATCGTTACAGAGTATCGGCTGCCCGGCACACCGAGCGAGCCACTACGAACGCACCTGTCGGGCGAGCATTCGGCCGACTCGAGAACGCTTCACCGCCCGAACACTTTCACTCGATGTGAAAAAGGTGGATCGTATTTGAGAACCACCTGCTGGCTGGTGGTTACGTTTAGCCGAGCCCTGGTTACACGTTTTTTCGCCGACAAAAGGGCGAAATCCTTTCTTTCCGTTTTCCCAGCGGCTGGACCAGGCGGCTGTTCGACTCACACTTCGGCTGTTCTCGGTCGCATCCCGTCGACTGTACGCGAACGTTGCCGAGTAGTGGCTCGCGCGAAACACCGCGAATTCGATAGCAACACAAATGTCTGCTGTCACTGGCACCGTCGTTATTCGGCTACCTCGCACTGTGAAACGGACGAGAACACGAGAAGGAAACCCTCCTATCCAGCACCGTCGCTACGTCGCGAAAGACGACGACGCATGACGCGTGCAGGGACACCGAGCACCACCGAGCCACGATCAATAAGCGCAGCCACGGCGTCTGCGCCGACAATGCGATGCCACGCCGGACGAGAGAAGAGAGAGAGACAGGGGATCGCACGAGTGTGTGAGCGTGTCTGTGTGGCTCGCGCTATCGACGCGACGCGTATCGACGATTTAGGGATGCCCCCTCATTTCGCGACCGACAAGACACGCTTCTATACTCGAGACTGGCTGTGTTAATTGCCTCTTCGATTTTAACGTGTTACATATTCCCCTTGTTAGCTGACTCATCCCGCGATGAATTATTCCATAACGATATCCATATGTATGTATTTATACGCTGGCATACCGTCTTACTTTCCCGCATTCACCGCAAATTAATATACGTTTGGAACAACGGAATGCTTCTAACTATTGATTTCTGGCAGGAATCGTTTATTCGCAAACGAAATATTGTATATTTAATTAACCTGAAATAATTGAGTAAATAATTGAGCATCGATAGCCGATATATTGATCACGGTTTATTAATATACTCCACGTATACGTATAAATACTTTCAATAATGCAGCATACTGTTAGTAGGAAGAAAGTCAATGATAGTCACTGACCGTTATTACGTATACATAATAACATTAATAACATTATGTTACAAGTTAAACCGTACATAGCTTTTTAAAAATTCCCTGGTAGCCTGTTTATGATATTGTTTAAAACGTAAAGAAGATTTAATTAAATTGTGGAATTATTGATATAAACATTAATATGGTGTAATTATAATCTTTAATTTTTGCTATAATTACCAAAATATGAACCGAAAAGTGCTTTACATCGGTGAATTTCAAATTTACTCTAAAGAATAATAAATAAGATTCATAGGAAGCATTTTTGAACGTTTGAATTATCGTTACTTTCGCGCTCAAAGTAGTTAGCGTTAGAAGCAACTTTCGTTAAGGCGAGCCTAATCGAATCGCCTCTCACCGCAGCATAGAAATATGTAGGACGAGTTTAATCGCTAAATTTCCACCGAATCGTTAAAAATTTAATCAACCCTATTGTTGCTCCTCGATTTGGATCCGTCGCTTTTTCGTTGTCGATAATGATCAATTTCCCAAACGCTCTTTAAGGGAACTTGTATTTTTTAGTTTCTCACAGTTGTTCCGTTTAAATTATCACCACTAATGGGCAACTATGTTGTCGGAAAATGCACGGAGCTCCTTTCTAACGTCTTTGTGTGTCAAGAAAAACCGCGCAACTGAAAACGAATATCCCCGTTAATTTCCTTCGTGTACAAAATAAGTAGTGCAAACTACGCTGTTACTACCTTATACAGAGCTAAGTGGAATGAGACAGCGGAGATCAGCCGGCGATATCTTGCAACTCTGTTTGGTACGCGGTATGTCACGCTTGTGATGGAATGTGTTCAAATGTCGTAGGATATAACGTAACCGTTCGCGATTATGTTATACGTATAACTATGTGTGTGTGTGTGTTGCTGGATACATAGAAGAATCGAAGGTCGATGAGAGGAATTAGAAAAGGCAATAGTACTACTTTTAGTACATTCACTATCGTAGTAACTGTTTTGCAACATTCTTTTGTAGAAACTTCCTCCATTGTAATCTGATCCTCCGATCAATTATATAAGACATTTATGTACTTTACACATGTAGATTTAAAGTGTTATGTTACTAAATGTTACTAAAACGTTATGAATTGTTTTTACTTTTTAGGATTGTAAAAAATGGTTAATTTAGGAAAAGGTGTGCTTTTGAACACTTAAAAATTCTTAACAAACTGTGATGGCTTACAATTTAAATCAAATAATGAAATTCCTATATGTAATTTGCATACATTAATAGCTTAACAACAGATCACTATAATTGTTTATTGTCAAACAAATATTTGTGAAAAATTTTTAGTATTTAAGAGAAGATGTATGATCACTATGATAATTTATTAATTTATGCGCATAATTTAATTCTTAATACAATGTTCGGACCAAGTTATAATAATAAGAAATATCAAATCATTATTCATAGAATTAAACAGACGTCATTTCCATAAGACTGTTCTTTATCCTTAAACGATACTTTTGTCCATGACGTAATTATTTTCTTGATTCGTGTTAAGCTAAAAATACTACTATAATATTATCCGCTCAAAAAGTACTTTTATTCAGTTATTATCTGCTACTTTAGTGAGTGGAGATTTAACCTATTATTACCGTAACTCCTCATTAAAGAATTAGATAGTCCTTAATTAAAGTCATGTAATGAACTTTTTTAAAAATACTAATTTTATTCATTTTTTCACCGATAATTCAATGATCCAAATACAGTAATGTAATTTTTGTAATTCCAAAATAGATTCAAATAAAAGCTTCATATTCAACGAATTAAAAAACACGTAATCAGATATTTTCTTTTTATTTTAAAAAAATTTCATTCTAAATTTCATTCTTAAGAAGAAATCATAATAAAATCATAGAAGAAGAAAATTTCTTTCTATCCCTATAGATACACGTTCCTGCTTAACTAAACCATAAAATGATCAAGGTATCGTTTACGACGTTAAATATCCGCTATTAAATAACCAACACGTCTCGGAAGATAAGATTCCGTTGCGCAAACATCGAATGTCTGTTACAAGGGTACAACATTACGTTTATTAGTCACACGTATTTAATTTTGCACGCGTGTGTATCCGTGACACCTGAAAGTGCCCACTTCTCTATGCCACAGGTCTTTCTTTTTGCAAAATGTTAAGTTAACGAGAAATCGAAAGACATTCAATATCTTACATCGTCCTGTTATCGAACTAAGGTTTTCCCACGTGTACTTTGCACGTTGTTATCTTTCTTTTCAATATACATATAAGTATGTAAACAAAAAACACGAAACGTATCACGTAATTATAAAATTTGCTTACCACTCCCTTCGTAGTAGTACAACCGTATCATAGATAGCACATAATTGCACAAATTAAACGTGGAATTACCATATACGATAAATCAATTGAATGGAACAATAGTAAACAAAATAATAAAATTTTCTTTTATTATAAAGTATATTACGTTATTATGGGAAATATCATTAATATACTTTCTGAATTTAACACTATTCCTATCACATCAAATGACCGTTTTTAAAATTTTGATTAGAATTTCATATATACAACGTAATTGAATCGCCTTTAAATTTTAAACTTTTTCTCAAATATTCGTATAATACATTTTTCAATATTCACTTCTTTCTTTATTGTTTATTTTTTGAGAAAAATTTGTAGTCTGTCTTGCGTGGAAATGTCGCGGTAAGAATAGATATACATGAAGTGTCGGTAGGAATAGTGTTAATGCGTGCTATTCTCTTTACTACTGGAGATTTAATAACTATAAATTGTATTATTTTTTGTATACAGCAAAGTATTCTAAAATAACTTCAATGTAGCACTAATCCTAACAAATAAACAGAATAATTATATATAAAAGTGGGATCAGGTTCAATATGTACTCAGCTCCAATCCAAAAATGAAATTTGAATGCTATTCATCAAAGATATTTCGTTCAGTACATTTACCAAATGTGTACTCCATTCTTATGCATTTATGAAAAACTGAAACGTGCAAATAAGCACAGAATGCACGAAGAATATGCAAAAATGCACACATAACTCGGATCAAGTAAGTACCTACGCTAAGTAAGTACCTATATCATTCAGAGTACGCAATGGATCTCTGTTCGGATTCCACTTGGTTGACCGCGCTTATAAAAAATCCGAATTTGCATAGAAATCCATAGTCAAGCAGGTAACAGTTCGCAGACAGCGTGTTGTTGGCATTTTGTCGAGGCTGGCTGCCTTTTCATCATCCACGCGAACGCATCACGCACCGATCAATAGGAATGCAGAAAACCGGCGTGAAAGTAGGTGACACGTGAGATCATACGAATTATCATACGTAATTTCCTTGATCGCATACGTGATTATATCCTCCGCGTATAATCACACTGGCTTCGAAATGGAGCGAAAGTATCGCCGCGGTATCGAGCACTTTCGTCGTAATCGTCCGTGTCTTCTTCGTGTATTCGCGGCTTAAGCGAAGGAGTCGAAAGGTACTCGTTCCTTCTTCCGCAGCCTACTTCGCGGGGTTCCGTAAATTTTGCGTGATCATTCAATAAATCTTCCGTAAACGTGACTCGACGCCGACCCGCAATTATCTTTGAAGCGTTCCCTCGCCTCGATCGATGGCCTGTCGCGCTAGCAAGGGACTTCATCGCGACAAGATGGCCACGGCGGCGCGACTTTTCTCATTCGGCGGACGTAACAATTCGAATTGATAATGTTTTCTTTTTTTCGATCTCCATGGTACCTTACCATTTGTCCAATTGGGACACAGAACTACTAAGACAGATCCAATATCTTTCATAGAAACTTTTCGTGAATTTATTACGGTGCGCTTTAAGGAATTAACTGCAACTTTTCTCATTCGGTGGATGTAAGAGTTCGAATTGATAATGTTTTCTTTTTTTTTTATCTCCACGGTACCTTACCATTTGTCCAATTGGGACACAGAACTACTAAGACAGATCCAATATCTTTCATAGAAACTTTTCGTGAATTTATTACGGTGTGCTTTAAGGAATTAACTGCAACTTTTCTCATTCGGTGGATATAAGAGTTCGAATTGATAATGTATGCTTTTTTTCGATCTCCATGGTACTTTACAATTTGTCCAATTGGGACACAGAACTACTAAGACAGGCCCAATATCTTTCATAAAAACTTTTCGTGAATTTATTACGGTGCGCTTTAAGGAATTAACTGGAACTTTTCTCATTCGGTGGATATAAGAGTTCGAATTGATAATGTTTGCTTTTTTTCGATCTCCATGGTACTTTACAATTTGTCCAATTGGGACACAGAACTACTAAGCAGTCGAAATGATCGATCTAATATCTTTCATAAAATTTTTGCGTGAATTTACTGCACCTTTTCTCAATCAGTGGACGTAACAGTTCGAATTGCTAATGTTTTCTTTCCTTCGACCTCCACGGTACTTTAAAATTTGTTCAAAGGGACACAGAACTACTAAGACAGTCGAAATGACCGATCCAATATCTTTCATAAAAGTTTTGCGTGAATTTTACTGCGATTTTTCTCATTCGATGGACGTAACAGTTCGAATTAATAATGTTTTCTTCCTTGGTAATTTCCTTCTCCACGATACTTTTACTCTACCATCTTCTCGCATCCCTTTGGAAATATTATGATTCCATCTTTTACAATTAACATATTCAAAGTTTAAAGTTAACAAACCTCAACCCACAAATTACCGTAAAAGTTTTTGAACACTTTTAATCCTCCACAATTCTACTATTAACCGTGCACTATTAACATTTACCGTTTCCAACGTATTTCAAAAGAACTGCTGCATTGCTCGTACGAACAAAATTTTATTCTACGTGTTTGTGTCACCGATTATAAAACGTTAAACGCGTATAAAAGCTGTCGCCAAAGGCGGATACGGGCAACGAGGGTAATTAATGTCATGGATCAACGTATCGTCGTCGCGTTTTTCCCGGTTTCTTCGTCGTTTCACGTGTACACTCGCGCACTTTTACATAAGTTGCGTACGGTCAGCCAGGTAAACTGCACACGCTTTCCAACGGCGAATATTTCTAGAAACTAGGTTATTAGTAATAAGAATCGTGTCATTAGCAAACGAAAAACAATTTCTTTGGTCCACTTTCCCGTACGCGTTCGTTGTGTACCGATTATGCATTGATACATCGACTCTGCACACGACTAATACTATTAATCAATTATGATTTATAACTTATAACGTAAACTTACGATACGTACGTTATACTGTTTCGAGGGAGTCGCTAAGAGGTTTGTAATGCTACTCAAAGAAAACGAGATAACAAAAAAAGGGGATAAATTGATATTTAACCGTTCGTAAAGCGGCGTGCTTCGAACGAAAGTTACGCGTTCGACTGCGATCAATTTAAGAAACGAAAGAAACGTTCAGGTGGCCGTTTCATGTGTTACGACCTAATAGAAAGACTGTAATACTTCGCAGCCACAGGAATTCAAACGACGTTCTTCTCCGTTTTCTTCCACATCTGTGCTAGCTCTTCCTTCTACAGTACGGGACAAAACGATAGCACACCGTATGATTTCTAGAGTTTCTCGAATTTAACGGAATGCATACGAATTTTTCACGCGTACCCGATCTAAATATATTTTTTTTAACAATACTGGCTGAAGATTAACCGTTTTTATTGTTACCTTTTTTACTGTAAACTTAACCTATTTATGTGAAGAACGGAATAGATACGAAGAAAGAGATTAACGAGGTTTCATTGCTCGAGATGACAAGGATTTCTTATAAATTTCAATTTTTTTTTTAATTTATGAGACAAACAAATAAGAAGTATCGTCTTTTATTATATTCACGTTGTGAAAAATGGAACGGATACGAGAAAAAAGATCTACGAGGTTTCGTTGTTCGAGATGACGAGGATTTCTTATAAATTTCAATTTTTTTTTTTAATTTATGAGATAAACAGATAAAAAGTATCGACTTTTGTTATATTCACGTAGTGAAAAATGGAACGGATACGAGGACAAAGATCTACGAGGTTTCGTTGTTCGAGATGACGAGGATTTCTTATAAATTTCAATTTTTTTTTTAATTTATGAGATAAACAGATAAAAAGTATCGACTTTTGTTATATTCACGTTGTGAAAAATGGAACGGATACGAGAAAAAAGATCTACGAGGTTTCGTTGTTCGAGATGACGAGGAATTCTTATACATTTTAATTTTTTTTAAATTTATAAGATAAACAGATAAAAAGTGTCAACTTTTGTTATATTCATAGTAATTTTTCTTCAAACATGTTTTCGAACAACATTGTACAATGTACGAACCTTCCCCTGTAAACTCAAATTTGACTTATAATTGTGTGATGGCTTTTTGCCAAGATATCGCGCTTCGAAGTTACTCGAGAAACGCGGAAAACCACAGACTGTACTATCATTTTGTCGCGTACTGTACGTTCAAGTGATAAATACTGGTAATGGTCGAGCATTTGTGTTCCACGGTTAAATCGCTATATAAATTTTAACGACTCGTCGGTCGGCGCGATATTCGACACCAACCAGTTTCACTAATTTTTGCCTTTGCTTTGTCTACACTCGAGGAATCACGATTACACCGCTGCAAAAGCTTGATATATCCTACGATTATTTAAAGGATTAGAAACTCATAGGTTTTCTCTCGTTGAACGAGGACTGGCGAACGTGCACCTTATGTTTCCTTTTCGTAAACTCGTTTAACTCGCTTAACGTGGGGTTAAACGTTACGCTTTAACGTATACGATAGAATATTAAGGCAAAATAAGCCAATAGTAAACTCCATTATTATAACCAGAACAATTTTATATACAGTGGCTGTGAGGGTGATTGCTAGTTTATTGACGTGTGTATGTTTGTTTGTGTGAAAGAGATTCTAGAATGAACGGTCAAGAAATTAGAATGAGAAGCAATGTATGAAAAACAAGAAGGATGAAAATATGAGTGAATGGAGTTGAGAATGAAAAAATGGAATGAGGATCGTGAGTGTGCGCCTTTTGTTTGGGGATTGATTGAGAATAGGACGTGTGAATGGGATCAGAAAATTGTTACATGAAATAAATAAGTTTATATATATTTTTAACATTATCGTTTTCCTCAACATTCAAAAAGTATTCGTACACTGTATTATAAGGAAATTCACCTAATCCTGAAATTCTGATTTCAATGAAATTTTGTGTGTGTACAGAGCATAGTGTGTTCAGCATGGAGCAATTTTTTTTTGCGGCAAAATATCTTTTAACACTACTCCTACCGGCACTTCTCATATACCTATTCCTACCACGACATTCCCATCTAAGCCAGACTACATATTTTGCTCAGAAAATAAACAATGAAAAAACAAGTGAATATTGAAAAATGTATTATACGTATATTTGAGGAAAAGTATAAAGTTTAACACTATTCCTACTGACACTTCACATATACCTATTCCTACCGCGACATTCCCACCTAAGCCAGACTACAAATTTTTCTGAAAAGATGAACAATGAAAAAACAAGTGAATATTGAAAAATGTATTATACGTATATTTGAGAAAAAGTCTGAAGTTTAACACTACTCCTACCGGCACTTCTCATATACCTATTCCTACCACGACATTCCCATCTAAGCCAGACTACATATTTTGCTCAGAAAATAAACAATGAAAAAACAAGTGAATATTGAAAAATGTATTATACGTATATTTGAGGAAAAGTATAAAGTTTAACACTATTCCTACTGACACTTCACATATACCTATTCCTACCGCGACATTCCCACCTAAGCCAGACTACAAATTTTTCTGAAAAGATGAACAATGAAAAAACAAGTGAATATTGAAAAATGTATTATACGTATATTTGAGAAAAAGTCTGAAGTTTAAAGGCGATTCAATTACGTTGCATCTATGAAATTCTAATCGAAATTTTAAAAACGGTCATTTGACCGGTCGTGGTAGGAATAGTGTTAAACGGAAATGTTAAAACAACGAAATTATTTAAGCTAATAATTCAATGTTTAAACTGTCGTAGGATACAAAAGAATAATTATGATACCACTATCCTTTTATACCATACATATAAATAAGTAACTACAAATTTCCTTGACAATAAGCAAGAAAGTATGACCATACCCAGCGTTATGGTAGTTTTCTAACTGGAACAAAATCAAATTGCCCGCGTTTCGTGCACAAAATTGAAGTCGTCGTAAAGTAAGTTAACATTTGCACGCGATGAGCGGGGGAGTACGTTTAATCGACGGTTTCTAAAACACAACCGCCACGGTTTTAAGGCGCGAGAAAGTTAAAAAAAAAAAAAGCGATCGAGTAGATCCTCGGCCGTGGAAAGGTCAGCTCGAAATGAGTTTGCGCGACCCCAAAGGTAGAAGTTTAATAAGCGTTGGATGATCGATGGAATCAATGGCAACGTGAAATCGAGGCAACTGTTGCTCGCCGTAAAAAAAAAACGCGAGAGCAATCTATTCGACCGTTCTACCCAGCAATACCGATCACTTTTCTTTCAGTTTCGTTGCATAATGAAATCGATGCGTAGCCTACCTAGGAAACAGCGAAACACACTTAAAATGTTATCAAACGCGGTACAGATTACGAACGATCGGTCGAAGTTAAATAGAGATCGATGTATCGCGCTCGTTTGGACACGGATTTACCAAGGAAAGGCATTAAAGATTTCTTTACTCGTTTTAACCCTTTCGCCGCGCTCGTCTCTACGCCGCGAAACGATCACGTGGCGCAGCTACAGGAAGAGATATATTCGCGATACCAACGGTAAGTGTGAAGCTGCTTGATGGAATCGGATCGAAAGATATGCGTCGTTTGATAACGTAAGTATTTCTAAATAAATTGACTCGCTCAACAGCCGTATGCAGTGCCATCCATTCATTTTTAACCCTTTGACTGCGGAAGACTCTGAGCCGAAACGCTTCGCGTCGACGGCGTGCAGTCGGCACTAACTGTCGCTGGGTACTGAATACTTTTTCACGCAATCTGAATCTGTTCGGCGGTGTATTCAATTGTAATATTGTACAGAATCAAATTACTGTTACTTTATCCACTCCAAAATTAATATTTTTCAATTTTTTTAATATTTTTTATCTTCAATATATATTATTTATTCGTCAAGGGTAAAGTTTTAAAACGCCATAATTTGATAATTATAATGTATTATAAAATATATAAAATGAAATGTACAAAACGAACTCCAAACCATACATAACTTTTGTCAAATGGCAGATGAACAGATGAAACGAATTTAAGATATAGGAAAAGTTGACGAAATAAACGAGATTTTTCTTGTTGATAAGCAACAAGGTATGTTGTTTCTGAGTGTTACACGGATATGATAAAATAATTTCTTGACAAATTCAGTAAGACAGCAGTAAATGATCAAAGCCGTCGCCGAGCGCACATGTGCGCCCATAGTCTATATCGACAGCTTGTGCTGGGCGCAAATGTGCGCCCATAGGCCACAGCGACAGTTTTCGCTGGGCGCATATATGCGCCCGTAGCAGTCAAAGGGTTAAAGATTTCTTTACTCGTTTTAACCCTTTCGCCGCGCTCGTCTCTACGCCGCGAAACGATCACGTGGCGCAGCTACAGGAAGAGATATATTTGCGATACCAACGGTAAGTGTGAAGCTGCTTGATGGAATCGGATCGAAAGATATGCGTCGTTTGATAACGTAAGTATTTCTAAATAAATTGACTCCCTCAACAGCCGTATGCAGTGCCGTCCATTCATTTTTAAAAAGCTGTAACTTGTCAGTTTAACTTTCTCACCTCACTAATCTCATTTCTTCCACACTCGAACAATTTATGTAATTTTTCACTAACAAGTACTTTCGTTGCCTCAAACTCTGCCATTACCTGTCTTGTGTCACTAACCTGAGCCCAGGAACGGAATGCAAGTTAATTAAATTGAATAAACGCCACGATCGGAGAGAATTAGGTATTTTCCCATAACGTTTCCTTCCATTTACTAGCTGCAGAGCATTTAGTTCAATCGCCTCTAGGCGTACACGTGTGACTTACATCGGTGTATTCCACTGCAACCGATATTCTCAAGCGGATCGACCTAACGTTCGATACATTTATTCAATTACGCGCTATGCACTGAAAGTCGCTCTCTCCTTTGAATCGATCCTTGAAATTGACAAGCGGCCACGGATAGTCCGTGATGTGTCTTGTGATTGAAAGATACGAGTGTGACATTTTTTTCTCCCCGTTATTTATGGCCGTATCGACCATCTGCACGGGTTATTTTAATAAATCGTGAGTATTTATGCAGTCAAGGGGAAATTTTAATTAAATGCAAAAGTGATGTACAAAAATATTATATATAAAGCATTCAAAACGAAGTACATGTATTTGAGATTTCTATTTATTACCGACAAAATTGAGATATTTAAACGTAAATAATTAATAAATTATTAAATACAAGTGAGAAACTAAGATACTTTCATAATTATAACACGTTTGACACTTCAGTATTTAATGCTCTGCGCAATTTAGTATTTTACATAATCGACCATCTGTACGGGTTATTTTAATAAATCGTGAGTATTTATGCACTCAAGGGGAAATTTTAATTAAATGCGAAAGTGATTTACAAAAATATTATATATAAAGCATTCAAAACAAAGCACATGTATTTGAGATTTGTATTTATTACCGACAAAATTGAGATATTTATACGTAAATAATTAATAAATTATTAAATACAAGTGAGAAACTAAGATACTTTCATAATTATAACACGTTTGACACTTCACTATTTAATGCTCAGCGCATTTAGTATTTTACATAATCGACCATCTGCACGGGTTATTTTAATAAATCGTGAGTATTTATGCACTCAAGGGAAAATTTTAATTAAATGCAAAAGTGATGTACAAAAATATTATATATAAAGCATTCAAAACAAAGCACATGTATTTGAGATTTATATTTATTACCGACAAAATTGAGATATTTAAACGTAAATAATTAATAAATTTTTAAATACAGGTGAGAAAGTAAGATACTTTCATTATTATAACACGTTTGACACTTCAGTATTTAATGCTCAGCGCAATTTAGTATTTTACATAATTACAACGTGGACAATTTTACAAATATGGCTGCTTAACCTTATTAAGGTTACAAGATTAAAGTAAGCTTGATTGATTACAAGTTCTGATGCCAAACGGTTACCAAATTGATACGAGATCTGGCACGCCAAGTCTTGTTATCGTACTGGCAGCAAAAACATAAATTGATTCCAAAAATCATAACAAAACTTGGCGACGAAAATACGTACACTACATTTCAAGGAAATTCACCAAATCCTAAAATTCTGATTTCAATGAAAGTTTGTATGTGTATAGAGTATAATGGGTTATACGTGGAACAATTTTTTTTCTCGAAGGGAATTCTTTTTGAGAGGTTAAAAGTTATCCTCAAAGTTTTAGCGATTCTTCATGCTTTGAATACAAGTTTCTCTGGAATCTTTTTCTATGACTGAGCGACAGAAGATTAAAAATTGAACATCTTTTATCCGAAACGTTTTGTTTTATCACACACCATTACAAAATTATATTTAAAATACGAGAAAAACTATTGAAATCGTTAACGTTGTTTTCACCTCCTTAAGGTGGTATTTTAATAAAAGATAAAATTAATCCATAAACATACTATTACGCTCCACATATTCACAAAATTTTATTAAAAACTTTCATTGAAATCAGAACTTTAAGGTGTGGCTGTTGTGGGGAGTGAGTGAGAAGGAAAAGGAATGGGAAGAGGTGTTTCGTCCGGGACCTGCTAGTGGACTCATCAGTAAGGCTTACCTAGCAGGCCCCTGCCTCAGACACAGGGACAGGAAGGGACAGGTCAGAACTCGTATATATAGGAACCGTGACCCGGCTCGAGCACTTGCGAGAAAGGTGCTCGCTAGCTCCCTCCTAGTGGCGAGCGTAGGAAGGTCGCCACATACCCTCCTACCAGTGGTTAACGCTATATCCCTGTGGATGTTGGTTGCTGGCGTCTTCTTCGGCAATCCGGCAGTGGTGGATATCAGAACTGGATGGATCGTGCCATTGCTGCTTGTTCCATACAACCCGGCGAGCACGTTGCTCTAGCTCGGGGATAGGCGAGCGCGTCGCTCAAGCCTTGTGCAGTCGTATACGCTGCTGTCCTAGGATGGCCAGGTGGAGCGCTTCGTGTGCCAAGTTGTCCCAGCGATCAGCGTCTGGCGGCCGACGTGTTGCTGCGATCGGTAGGGGACTGACATCGTAGTTGTGGTTGACTGGCCACCCTAGGAGAGGGGTTACGAATTCGGCGATGCTCCAGTTGTAGTCTGCATATCCACCAAGTCCGTGGTCGTTGAGAAATCGGCTGATGATTGGTTGATGTTGAGCGGCTAGGTCCCATTCTTCTTCGTTGCTGCTGCGTTGTCCAGATCACGTCGGGGGGTCACCAATTGTGGCTGTTGTGGGGAGTGAGTGAGAAGGAAAAGGAATGGGAAGAGGTGTTTCGTCCGGGACCTGCTAGTGGACTCATCAGTAAGGCTTACCTAGCAGGCCCCTGCCTCAGACACAGGGACAGGAAGGGACAGGTCAGAACTCGTATATATAGGAACCGTGACCCGGCTCGAGCACTTGCGAGAAAGGTGCTCGCTAGCTCCCTCCTAGTGG
Organism: Tetrapedia diversipes; assembly: GCA_033822845.1. NCBI lineage: Eukaryota > Metazoa > Arthropoda > Insecta > Hymenoptera > Apidae > Tetrapedia > Tetrapedia diversipes. The sequence continues at coordinate 440,374 of JAOPTO010000548.1, read as the reverse complement.
CGAGCGTAGGAAGGTCGCCACAAAGGTTAAATGAATTTATTTGTAACACAGTCTACGAATACTTTTTTGGAGCCACTGTACCTATTTCTTGATACATGTATGTTACAAATAAATATATACAAGAAACGTCCGTAAATGTAGTGTTAAACAGAGCCTCCGTTACGAAAATGAATAATTTCCTCTATGACGATAGAGTATTAAAAATTAAACAGTTTCTATTTGAAAGGTTTTGCTTCATTAAGTGCCATTACAAAGTTATCTTTTAAAAATGAGAGAAAACTCAGAAACTTCGACGCTGGTTTCACCCCTTTAAAATGGCATTTAAATGAAAAGAAGAGATTAATTCATACGTATACTATTATGATCTCCATACAAACAAAGTTTCATCAGACACTTCTATCGGACTCAGAACTTCAAAGTTAAATGAATTTATTTCTAACACATGTAACATACTTTTTGGAGCCACTGTATGTATTTTTGTTTATCATCACAAACACCAAACACGATACATGGACGAATATTTATGCGTCCGACTGTACCTGCATACGCATCGTAAATAGCGAATAAATCGAGAGCCAAACAGTCACGAAGGGATGTCCATATTTCGCGAGTGCGTGTACAGAAACTGCTCTCCTCAAACTGATAAGGAATTCCTCTTGTGGCACGAAAGTTTACGCGGTGGTAACGGTATCCTGTAGTGTTTAGAGTATGGTCAAGATAACCCAAAGGTGTTACCGGTTACCGCATGATCGAGTATAGTTTACGACGCTTAATTAAAAAAATTACGTCCCGCGCTGCCTATTCCCTGCAATTTACATGCATAATTCACGCAATCACGATTTTCGTATTTCACACGGAGTCCTGATCGCGTTTCCGATTCAGGATAATTTAATGAGTCTCGCGAAACGAGCCGAGGAATAACGCTGGCGATGATATTACGTCTTCGCAGGTTCCGGTGCATTATTAATCGAACCGTGAACAAGGAAGACGCTTGGAATTTTGCATAACAAGTTACGGATGCAAGATGTTACCGTCTGAATATGACAGAAGTATATGCATACGAAGATGTAAATAGAAGAGGTTAAGAGAAACAAGATATGTAACGCACTAATTCTTGTTCGTATTTTCTTTCAATTTTCCTGTTGAATTTCTTGAAATCGAATAATCGCGAAACAAATTTAACGAGGGACCAAAAATTAATTGCATACCGTTATTAATTTAGAACGCTTTACAAAAATATCTTTACCATTTCTATTCTGTTTCAGAACAATCTGTTTAAACTTTTTAAAAGTACTTATTAAATCATTTAACAGAAAGATTATAACAAAATTTTGAACTATTTTTGTTTAGTTCCCTTTTGTAATATTCGTAAATTTTTTTTTTACCAACATTAGAACAGACGACGAAAAAAATATTACAAAAAGTATCTAGTCATGATATAAAAGACTTAGAATATTAGCTATACAATTCAGTCGTTAGCCACTGGTGACCTCTACAGTATCACTGAAAATTACGGTGTCCGCCATCAGTAGACGGTTACATATCTACAGCAATGTATTAAGATCTCACCTCATAGTAATGATATGAGATTATTATCAAATATACTGATGAATTTCTTCATCTCCGATACTTGTTAAGGAGACCAATCGCGAGGTATCGATTGCGGTGATCTCAGTTGCGGTATCGTCTACGTTAGTCGATAATTACGGAACGCTAATCAGATAATTGGCTTCGCTAACTTCTATAACCAAGCATCTACGATCATGGGATATTTCGCGAATCGACTGCATCCGAAGATCGATCCGAAGAAGATGATACGTATGATCATAAATAGAAAGTAGTTGATTTTCGTTTACAAATAACGTAGTTGTGAACGCGAAGCTTATTGACCTTATTCCCGTCAATCACCATCGATCACGGGGCAAGATTTAAAAAGAGAAATTGATTTCATAAACGAATAGCGAAGGAAAGGTTAATCTCGCGTTGGATGGAAAGCAAAATAGTTGTTTAACAGGATCTGACCGGCAGAATCCTTTCAAAGAAACGGACGTGAAAGTATTAATCAGAACCTAATCAGATCTTTGATACGACAACGAGAGCGTTGTGTTAATGAATAAAAGAAATGTATCAAAAAATAAATTAACAATGTAGACACATATTATGCAGAGATTATTTTTATTAAATCCCTGCATAGATGTGGTTTAGAGGTACAGGAAGAAAAATTACATAGTTTACTATAGTATAACGTTTACTAAACAAATAATCTTTAAATACTCTTTCTAGCACAAACTCTCAGTACTCTAACCTCCCTCATGACTCTTATGGAAATTCTTTCAAAACTGTCTCCAGGATACTTCGTATTTTCTTATAATCATACTGTATTTAATTACATCTCACATATAATATGAAATGCATGGATAAAGAATAATACTGAAAGCAGATGCTTTCATAGGATAGGGTTATTTATTCCTATCTTTTCTTTATTGAAGATTACAACATTAATATTGAATTCCATGCCAACGATTTCTTGATTTATAGACTAAACAAATATGGTTGATTTAAGAGCGTAGATATCTACAGTCACGCGAGCGACCTCTCTGGGGTCAAGCTACAAAGAAATCTAACTAATTCCTTCCAACCCCGTATGGAAGGTAACCAAGTCCACTGACACGAAAAGACGATCGATGCTGTCGCGACGGACAAGAAAACCTGTCTCGAGTGGGAAACAGAACTTCTTAAGGTAAAAGTCCGTTAGAGGAGATCAAGATTGCGCGCGTATTCAGCGGCTGCGAATGCACCGGCATGTAGGCCGATACAATTTCATTCATCGACCGGTCAGATTTCATCGGGGAACGTGCAACAGTCGATAATGGCCGCGGGTGCGTTTACACGGACGCGCACACGTGAAATTTCACTCATTACGTGACGACCGAACAACTCGCCGCATTCACTGATATTTCTTTCTTTTCCATCCGGTTTTTAACATTACAGAAAACGTTCCACGGACTGCTGCCTGATAAATGCAGCAGACTTCTCGAACCATTCAGAGGAATGAATCGATCTTAGAATAAGATTGAACGAAATGAGTGAAACTATATATACGCATGTAGCATTTCACGGAAACTTGATTCCACGACATCTGCATGATCTTCGTTCAAACAGTTATCTTTCAACGACCTTTAAGTTAATTACCGTAGGTTCGCGTATAACACAGGCTCATACAACAGAGAGATTCGTACAACACAAAGTGTTACGTACATGTAAAGTATTACTAAATATTAGCTGTTTTGCTTATTTAAAGTAAAGCAATGATGAAATATTGTTAATTTTAATATTTGTTTGTTCTAAAGCAAAATAAAATATCTTTCCCAATACTGTTCTATTAATATTAATTTTACATTTTTTATAATAAATACTCGTGTTTTCTATAATTATATACAAAAATGCAGATGTAACAATATAATACATATATGTATGTCTGTGCCTATTCTTCCGATTACAAGTTAAGAATCTCGAAATACTAATAATTAATTTTCCATGATCTCTTGTATTTGTAATGATAACATAGTAGACGTATTACTGATATGATTCAGAGTATATTGAGTAATACAGATAACAAAATCGATTAATGGAGTGTGTCGGTAGACACAGTTCAACAAATGTGATTAGGATTGCATAATACTGTAGATAAGAAGTTCGAATAACAGTTACCTAGATATATAATAATAAATACGTGAAATAGAAAATATAAAAATATTTGTGTACGACAGGATATTAACTATGAAATACGAATGATATAATCTTTGAAGGAAAACTTTCTTTCTTTTCTTTTTACCATTAAATATTTATTGTTTTGAACAATTTAATTTGTAAGAGAAACGGTATAATTATTATATTACCGACACAAATTCAATCAATTCTGAAGTCAGTGACTGCCAACAACTTAAAGTAGAATGAAAATATTGGAAAAGCAAAAAGAATAAAATTTTTGTCCCTTTATATGGGTGCCGTTAAGAAAACAAGTTTAGCAAGTATCGTTTAGAACTGTACTTTCACTCACGTGAAAATTCTCTTGACAGTATGATATTTTGTTGATTAAAAACTTGTAAAAGGAAACGAACTATGCTCTTTACTACGATAAGCATTATATCAACACTTTGTCGCATAATGTAAAGAAACTTCAAATTACAGTTACGAGAAAGTAATCGCATAACTAATATACCGGTCGTTACATAATCATGCGTTAGACATTAGCTTAAAATACAGAGCTTTATTACTTCGTTGAAAGTAAATATCGTCGTGTTACGCCATAATTAAAAACGTTGATATTATTTCGAATAAACAATTTCTTTTGTTACTTGGATCGACGTATTATAAAACAGAATGTAAAAAGATATAGACAGCACTTCCTATTAATTAAGAATCTTTGTCTGTGCTGGTTTTATCCGCCAATTAAACGATGTATTTAATTCAAATTGTTCACTCACAAGAATATCTTTACCAATAATTGAAGAATTTCACGCGAATGATTTTCAAGATACCATTCCCTATTGCTACTTTTTTGCACGTACTAATTGAAGCAGGTATTAATTTAATGAAACTCCAGGAGTTAAATTATAATTTTGAAACTCAATTTATTCAAGTTACGAAATTCTGAACCCTTTAATTACTAACGGTACTACGTAACATTTGTTAATAAACCTTCACAAAGTAATCAATCCTTCTTTATGTCAATTGCATAATCAAACACGCGCATTTCCTCATTGCCGGGATGTCTTTTCTATTTACATGTAACCACGACTTACCAACAGTGGATCATCAGAAAAAGAAAGTACGACGTTCAAGTGTCAATGTAAATATAACTTCAACTTCAACCAGATATCTGTTTATTTAACTTTTTCTTACACTCTTAAACAAATGCGGTGAATATGAAAGCAGTATTTTTCCATAAATAAATGCTGTTTTGATACTTGAATACGAAAAAGAGCTATATATACGTATGTATATATGAAAGAGATCAGATTTGAAACATAGTTATTAATGAAATACAGAGAACGTAGAGAATGCTTAGAAAGGCGGATACTGTGATTTAATAGAAAAATCTGTACAATAAGATATCCTTTTATGTACTAACCTCTAATTACGAATTTATTACGGTTTCATTCATAATGATTAGAAATTACAGCGCAAGGCCGTATAATTATATTTCTGTCACTTAGTTAATTAAACTGAGGCGAGGAAGATTTAATTGTAGATACCTGAATCAATCATTGCAAGAAACAACTATCTTACTTTTTCCAAAAACCCATTTTATGTTACATATATCCTGTTTTTTCAACGCTCGTTTCAAAGTCTAACAGTGTCTGTTTTATATAAATGGATTTAATAGAGGTTCGAAGGAAGTTTAATTTTACTTAAAAATAACATAATCAGTCAAAATATGACATTTTTATTCATCCAATACTATATTTTTAACTGTGAAAATACTAGTACCAGCATTACCGGCTTACGCTATATTTGAATAATGTAAACGTAAACACTGAACAGTCCTTGAAAACAATTGTCACACTATACAATACAATACAAAAATCATTTATTTATTTATGCAAGCTTGTTTTAAAATAACTTCAATTCGCATTTTTTGTTCAATGCAACTATTTCATTATCAATCATGAGCCAAATATCAAAAAACAGAAAGATTTTTAAGCATTTTCTTTAGTTATTAACTCGAGGAATACTTTAATTACACATATCTTTTTAAGAATCGCAATAAATTTAAAAAGAAAATTAAGACTTACCAGAATGCGTCCAACAGTCAGTGCACTCCTGACATAACACAGACCAATCATTCTTTAAGTCCTTAAAAGTCGCCATGGTCGATCGTCAGGACTTGTTTCTTCGTCACAGGTATCTCTGATCTGTCCACACGAAGAAACAAGAATTTCCACCTTGTCACAGTGATGTTTTCTTACGTTTTCCGTGTCACAATAAAAACACAACCACACTTCCCGCGTAATGTTGAGCGGAACACACAGTCGACATGAAACTTCACACAACATACGCAAGCAACGATCTTACGAGGAGATGAGAAACGGAGTCAGAACACACACGAGTGCTCAAAGCACTCAACGATTACCTTACGACACCCAGTTCTGGTTTGCCGTTCGTTCCACCCGGTGTTCTCTCTATCCTTGTTCTATCTTTTACCACCACAACCGCATCTCTCGCTCCTTCATATATCTCACGTGTGTACAGCCATCTTTCTTTCTCTAAGTTCGTTATACACCAATGTCCTTCGCTGTTTATTTTTATGATCGGTTCACCGCGAGGTCGTCTATCATCTATCATATTCGCAACTTGTTGCGTGTGTATACATAAACTTATTACTATATACTTGTTTTCGGTTACATTCTTATTGGGCAATAAAATATTATCTTGTCTTTATTAAGGGTGTCTATTAAATTTCTGTATAATGTGTGAAACATCAAAATTTTTAAATTACATATTGTCTAGTATTCATTTTTACTAATTACACTTCAATCAATGCATAAGAATCAAAAAGTTATTAATGCTAAAAATAGAAAAAAAATACAAAAAAGATAAATATTGTATATTTTCTTTGAAACTTCTCTGTCTGAAAGAATACTTTACAAAAAAAAATCAACATTAGTACACATTGTATTTTTTACTTTCATTATTTAACTGATATAATACATATTATATAGTGTACATAAAACGTATATGACTTTACAAAACAAAATATAAAAAATTAAAATTTAATTAATCAATACATATAGTATGTATAAATTAATCGATACATTACACTGTATATTGTGTATAATTTTCTCACTTTTTCACTTTTAAAAATCCAGCAGTATTTGAAAAATATTTAGCATTTGCTTCATTCACTTTCTTTTCTGCGGCTTGAGGATTTACAATTTCCAACCCCTATATGTACAAACATTAATTTAACATTGCACACTGTATCTGCTTGAATTTAATATTAAATCAATGTTAATTTACCTGTAATGGAGTAAATGCAACACTCGAAGCTGTACCAGAAACTTGTTTTTTAACTGTTGTACTACCACCCCACTGTTGTTGTTTTTGTAAATTCTTTTGCAGTGTCTTTGATATTCGTACTTTTGTTTTTTCGTCAATTTGTGGTAATCGAATACGACCTGCTCCTGCTTTGCCAATGGTTCCACGTGAATAACCAAGATCTTCTTGATACGCATCATTTTCTATCTGCAAAACCAGCAGCAAAGTATTAAATTGATACAGTACGTACAATTAACAAATGTAGATGAAAAAGAAACAAAGGAACTTACATCAGCAAAATTCATCCTGTTTGCATGTTTTCTAAATTCTGTAATAGCGTAACGTTCCTTCATTTTCCTAACACGTTTACCACCACGTTTCTTTCGGCCTGGATCAATTGGTTTTGGTAACGGTTTCACGAATTTTACCGGAGGTGGTTCCTGTAGTTTATCAAGCTTCTTTTCAATTTCTTCACGAAACATTTGACCAATATGACCATCTGTGCTTTCATGGCATGCATCAACACGAGCAGCCAACATGCTCTTTGCTGTTACGAGTCTCGCTGCTTTTCTTCGTAAATCCTAAAGAAACAAATAAATAAAAGTAATATAGAAATGATAAAAAATATTTGAACGCATATAGTATGTATTTTGAAATACAGTAACTTACTGGTGGTGTATCCTGTACAATATCAGAATAATATATAAACCCAGTATGAGGTAAAGTTGCTACTTGAGAAAATCCAGATAGTGTGGTTTTTTGAGATCCTAAGACCAGAACATTACAAGCTGGCATTTTTGAAAGTTTTGTTAACCCTCCTGCAACACCTAAAATATGGAGCAAGACATATATTAATATAAATTTAACAATTTTTAACCATTGAAGGAAATACATTTTTTTTCTTATATTACCCATAATTTTTGCTGCTGTAGATGCACCCACTATTATAGAGAGATTTGGTGCGATAAATGCCATTCTACTTTCAACATATTCAAATATTTTTAATTTGCAATTATTTAGTTCCACAGCCATATCACAAGCTTCACAAATAGCCTCTCTTTCTTGTTCTGTTAATAATTGTCTGTAAATGAATTATTCTTGTTTTAAATATCAGTGAACCAAACTTGACAATTCAAAACTTATACATTAGTAATACATTACCCTTGTGTTGTTGATGCAGTAACTGAAACCACCATAATTGTTGCTTGAGTAAGAAATTGTTGTAACGTTTCATTATTTTTAGCTCTATCTAAATCATTTCCTAATTCTCTAACTGTCATTACATATTCTAGTGGACCAACAACTAGAGATTCTAATTCTGGAAATCTTTTGGAATATTTATCCCTTGTAAATCTATGTATAGTAGCTGAAAAACAAACATTGTCAGACATATATAAGTAAGCGATTGTACAATTATTTACAGTGTCTAATGACAATTATACCTATTTCATCATCAATATCTACAGCCATATTATTAGCTTCAACAATAAGTTGATATTCTGGATCAGACTCAACAGGCCCAATAATATCTGCACACTTTCTAGGAACTTTGCTGTACTTTTCTATTTGAGTCATAACTTTTCGTAGTTGCTCCGAATCACGAAGTTTTGCTAATTCTCTCACAGAATCTACTTTTATTTCTGTAATTAGATTAAAGAATAATAAAAAAAAAGTTCAATATTCAGTAACTATTTTTATTATTAATTGTATTGTTATAAGAACAGCTCAAAAAATGGTTAACCTTCTTCGATGTTTTTAGAAACCGAAGTCGGAATAAAGTCCGGCTCCGGTTCTTCTGCAGTTTGATCATTATCATCGGTTTCTTCAAGATCTGCTAACAGTTCATCTGCTAATGACATGTTTTTGTTCTTAATAAAAGTTTATTTAACATTAAAAACACTCGGTTCACTTTTCTGTTTGACAACTTTGGTTATCTACTATTACGCCATCTATACGACACAATAGTTCGAGCGCATCTATAAAATAACTCGCAGCGTCCACAAAACTGAGTTGCTAGGATTGGTCAGTATCGATATCTATCATATTCACCAATCTGTCGTCTTGTCATCTATTCCCATGTATATAATTGAGAAACCAGCTTACAGTAGCAGAAATCGAGGGTAAAGTGATTTGTCGATTGACGATAGGAAGGAATGGAAAAATGAGCTGTACCCTCCCCACCACATAACCAAAACGGTGTGATCGTTGACGCATGATGTTCAAGGGGAATCATCGCCGACGTGCATTTCAGTTTCGACAAGGATAAAGAAAAACAGAAGGCCTTTCGACGAATGACAGCGCGCAAAACCAATCACGCGGCTGAACCGGGAGGTGTGCTTTCGGTCGGTGTCAGAGACCGTGTGCGTATCGTATACGTGTATGCATTGCGGCAGTATCTCACAACAAATATGTCGTGGAGGGGAGTGCGTTTTCCCGTTCGCTGTTTCGCATATTTCTTCCCCCGCATTATTATCATGTAGTTTGGCATAGGTAAACTTCTACATGTTTGTCTGAATACCAAAAAGGATAAATCAGTGTAAATGTTGATACAATTGTTAATCGGAGTGGAGGTTTCTTTGCATTAAAGGCGACAAGAGTTGTCTCGTACTGGAGAATAAAGTGTGATGAGAACTATGCGCGAGTTAGCTCTTTTACTCGGTAATTAGAACGATTATTTAATCATGTCCAATCCGCGAGGAACCAGAGAGGATCGTGGGCAGCCAGCGGCGTGAGTCTTGCGATTAACGGTAGGTGTGGAGTTTCGTGTTGAGTTGAAACGACGACGCGTGTTAACATTGCTTCGGTGGTCGCGTTCTCCGGCTACGCCTAGGTGAGAAATGCGGTTCTAAATCTTGACGTGCGCCGATCCCGTGCAATCACGAACAGGTTGTTCATGGGTGGCTCCTTCGATACGCACATTACGTTACAATATTTAGTAGTGTGCGATGTAACTAGATGTAACTAGTGTGCGAGGCCCGCGTGTTCGTGCGTGTGTATATGTGTGTGCTGTGTTTAGACAATCAAGGATATATTCCTTCAGAAGGACAGCCTGACACGGAAGGAACGCCGGAAGGAAGGTAGAGGAGGGTAGCAGGGTAGCAAGATGGCGGGATCCTTAACGTGGTCGTGTACTTGTTGCCTGCGGTTCAAGTTCAGCCCCGAGGAGATCGAGCAGCGTTACAAAAGTCAAGAAATCGATCGGATGTTAGAAAAGGATCGTCAAGCTTTTCGACGGCAGGTCAAGCTGTTGCTCCTCGGGGCGGGTGAGAGCGGAAAGTCGACATTCCTCAAACAGATGCGAATTATTCACGGAATCAGATTTGAGGTAGGATATTCTTAATTTTCTTGCCAGAAAAGTTTGTTCTTAGCTTAATTTCCTTTTAGTATATTAAGCAGGATATTTTTATTTCTCTTCATAATGTTTTCACTTTAAATTACGTATAATTTGTCTATAGAAAATAGCAATTTCGTTTCAATTTCTGTCAATGTTATTGAAGTTGTTTAAATGTCTAACAATGAAAAGGTAGATAACCAAAAGGAATAATTTAGAAAACATGAGAATCAGATTCGAATATACTTTCACATTTATAATTTTTCAAATATGATTTGATTATTTGCTGCATATTTTCAATAATAAACAAATCTGTTGTATTTGAATATTTTCATTTTATAATATTTATGACTGAGTTAATTTAGACATGAGTAAGTGAATTTAACTTAAAATGATTGTATTTAAGTAATCATTATGGTAATCTGAACTATTCATACATAAATTTAAGCTTTAATTTTATATACTTTCCATCAGCCTGTTTTGTCACGAACTGCAATCATAAATACTAAATATACATGTTATAATATATGACATGGGTTGTGAGCTATTTATAAAAGGATATGTAGATTGCTTTAAATTGTTTTTTATATTTCTTAGAATAATATGAGCTGTAAATTTACATTAGTTTAACATTTATGATAATGATTTGTTTCAGCCTGAATTAATTAAGGAATACCAACATGTAATTTATCAAAACATAATTAAAGGAATGAAGGTATTGGTAGATGCTCGAGATAAGTTGAATATTCCATGGGAAAATCCTAAAAATTATGATATTGGTTATCAGTTATTGAAATTTGAAAACACTATGGTATTAGATGCTAGATTGTTTCTTCATTATGTACCAGATTTACAAAGTTTATGGAAGGATGCATCAATTAAAAGAGCCTTTGATAGAAGAAGAGAATTTCAATTAGTAAGACGTTTTATGTTTTTTTAATAATGCAATATGTTTTGTGTTAAAAGAATACAGTGGGACTTTATTTATTTGTACTAATGTCACGACATCTAGTTTATCGAATAAATTGCTGAACTCTTATTATCCGAATTCAGATCTCGCGACGTACTATGAACTCGTACCTTTGTTTTGTACCCGATCGTGAAAAGATTCAGTGTTGTGTATATGTGTGAACAGATGAATATAAATTTAAGTGTATGAATATTAAGCTCTTATTACACTAACAAATAAATAGTGAAAAAGAGATTAGTTGACTTTTAGAATCCAAAAATGCAGTTGTCTGAATCGTCTTGTTCCCCGACCGTTGCAATAAATGAGATCCTACTGTAATTATTTTGTTTTCAATTGTGATATACATATAAATAACATATACTTGAATTCAATAGTAAATAAATCATTATATTCAATGCTTTAAAAATGTTCTTTTGCAGAGTGATTCAGTTCAGTATTTCTTGGATAATCTTGACAGGATTGCAAAAATGGTAATTGTCTAACTTTATTCAATAATAATGTATAAAATTTTTTACATTATTCCCTTTATTTTAAATATTAAAATCTTTTGCAGGATTATGTACCTACGCATCAAGATATTTTACACTGTAGGAAAGCTACAAAAGGAATTTCAGAATTTGTAATACAAATTAATAATATTCCATTTCTGTTTGTTGATGTTGGTGGACAAAGATCCCAGAGACAAAAATGGTACCAATGTTTTGATTGTGTTACCTCTATACTTTTCCTTGTTTCATCATCTGAATTTGATCAAGTGTTATTAGAAGATAGGTATGTTCAAATAATATTCATATTAACATATTATAAACATTGAATTACTTAGTGATATGTCTTAATTAATATTACAGAAAAACTAATCGGTTGGAAGAATCAAGAAATATATTTGACGCAATAGTTAACAATATGATATTTGGTGGAGTGTCTATCATTCTATTTTTAAATAAAACTGATTTATTAGACAAAAAAGTAAAATCACCTGATACAAATGTTAGTTGGTACTTTCCACAATTTAAAGGAGATTCACATTCCATGAAGGATGTGCAGAATTTTATACTCGATATGTTTATATCTGTTAAAAGGGATCCAAGAAAACCACTTTTTCATCATTTTACTACTGCTGTGGATACAGAGAATATAAAAGTTGTATTTAATGCTGTTAAAGACACAATTTTGCATAGAAATTTGGAATCGTTAATGCTTCAATAATGATATATGTGTATAAAGAGTGAAGTGACTTCCAATTTGAAGATATGCATTCAACATTTAGTGTTTAATACATAGTGAAGTGAAGTCGTAGTCGAAGAAGTACTAGGATATTAAGTAGGAAAGAATGTTTTGGTAAGGCAATATATATTATATATATTGTATTAATGTAAATCAGGTGATTACTTCCGTTTATAACGGTAAATTAGACGTTTTCATAATAGTTTTATACAACAAAGGAAGTAAAAACTGCCTAATGAAAACATGTACTGAAAACCTTTAATGCTCTATACATACATATAGACATACACATATATATAAATATCTAATTTATATATTCATATATTTATATATATATGTATGTATATACATCAATAATATATTTCCATCTTTTTTGATGAATATTGATTACTAAAGGGTTGTAAGAAGACTTATATACAATTTATTGTACATAGTATCTTGTATTCTATACATTGTCAATAATAATGGTTTTACATATTTGTATAAAAAAGGATCAGTTTGCAAATACTTCAGCTAAGATTTTTCTATTCTGTATAAATATTTAATCCAGTGCTTCTCTTTTACAGTAAAGTGTCTGATGGAAATGCTGGTCATATAACCAGTATGTGTAAACATAAAAGTAACTTATTTTATACTTAACATTAATTATGTTTATTAACATTGAATATTAAGTAACAAGAAAACCAAATACTAGATCCATGCCATATAAACCAAATGAAACTAACCAGCTTGTGTTCAAATTGCTGAGTGCAAAATTTGTTAATTTTTATTTACTCTTCCGTTTCTTGATTTGCCTTAAAAGTAATTTTCAGAATTCCAGTATTTCAAAACAGCAATATAAATTTTTGTACGTTTACATTCATTATATTTTTGATCCTTTTCTATTGTATTTTCTGGAATTCAATATTTGTTTTTTTTCATAATAAATTGCATTTTATAAAGAACTGTAATTAAAATTAGTATAGTTTTGATAGTTTATTAATTTCTGTTTAATTTTTCATGTTTATATTGTACACTTCCAGTATTTCTTACAATAAATCATAAAAAAATGTATGAAAAGAAATTGTAATAATTAATGTTTTAATTTTTGTTGAATAATTAAGTAAATTTTTCTATTAAATTTTGATCTTGACAGCTGATGCTTAATTTGATATAACTTAATTTTTTTAAGGAAAAATTATGCTGATCAGTATTACTACTTCTCATATATGAAGGTTCAAATAAAGATGGTTTTTCAATTTGATAACAATTTTTCCAGAATTATGCTTTAATTTACTAGTTTATGAACATATGATGTATCATTATGTAGTTTTTTTTTTATAAATTAGTGTTCCCGTTTTTTGTAAATTATATGGCATTGTATTGACAATATTTAAAATAATTATGGTGAAATAATGATATAAAAAATCAAAATGAATTATTGACTGAAGTGTTTTGTTTATGTTACTAAAATCGGGTAATTAAAGAATTTTGAATAGGGAACAACTTTCTTAATTGGAGAAATATTTACAGACACTGCTATAACCAAGGATTTTATGTAATAATTATGTTGGTGAAGCCAAAGAGTTTTAAAAATAATAAATATCTATATAATTTATTAGTTTCACTAGTTTAACATAACATTTAACGTTATAAATATTAAAAAAAATACGTTTATATTTGTGCAAACAATTAGTTGATATTTTTATACCTTGGTCATTTATTACATAAAATCTTTGTTTTCGTTATTTCTTGTATGAAAAAAAATGAAAAACTTAATATATTAAAATAAATTGTATTTTGAATCAATTATTTTTGGAGATGATAAGAATAAAATTAATATTTTGTTATGTTTGTATATAAAAAATTTTAGATGTAGTCTAGCGAGACGAAATGCTAGGAAATTGAATTAATACACGATGTGAAATTTTGATAGTTGGTATATTTTCGTAACTAATAGATTTTACATTCCTATAAAGTTAATCAGGTTTTAATTGATATTTTTAAAGTATATTTAAATTATATTATATTTCTATAATATAGAAACATAATTACTGTCTCCAAACGATCATTTTTTTGACAGGAAACTGCAATACAGTTTACATGGTTTTGTATACAGAATTTATTCATTGATACTCATTAAGAGCAATGTTTGTAATTTTTTATAGAGATATTTTAAAGATGACTATACTCTTGATACTTCATCAATTAAAAATTTAACTGTGAATTTATATACATATGTATGATGCATACAATCTTACAGAAAATTTTCATGATACTTAAGCTTTTTAAAATACATAATTCATTTTGCAGTAATATAACTGTAATATCTATTTTTTTCATTACTTAATAAACATTGTTATTTTAATACAGTTAATTATGAGTTTATCTGAAACATAAAAAAATATTAATTAAACCGGCTTGTGTTTTGCATCAATTACATCACATTTGTGTATCATGCAAGTTTTCTTTTAAACTGTTCTATACCAATAAAAAAATTATGAAATACCGCGAAACGTATATGTAGTATATTTACAAATTTTATTGCGATGCGGAGTATGAGAACATAATAACTTTGTGATAAAATGTCAAGAAAAGTAGAAAGAAAATGATTTTTATATTTTTAGAGATGTAGAACTTGTTTTAATCTCTATGATCTATAATCAATTTTATACACTTCAGTCTATATGAAAAAGTGGAATTTAGATATTGTTGATGATGATACAGCAGTGTCCTTTTACACGACACCCGCGTGAAATCCACAGTATATACACACATTTGAAATTTTTTATTTGTGATTATATTTACATTAGGTACTTTTATACGCATACCTACATTCTCAAATCATGAAAACACATTTATAAACAATATACAATAATTACAACGAACAAAAATTGTGAGCTAGCATTATACATGATTTATTGTACTTGCAACAAATTGTTTATAATGGTATATGAAAACATAATAATTCACTAGGAGTCATTGAAATGTATTGTTGGAAAAAATTTCGTTCAAAAGCAAACGTTAGTAAATTAGTTGCAAGAAACGATACTTGCATTAATTTAGCATTAAATTGTGATTCATTGAGGAACCATATGCATACACTCGCAATAGCCTACAATAATAACGAAATATTTTCTTGTAAGTTTGTATAATATTGACCAAAATGACTAAAGTAGAATAGTTTTCGATAGATTTACGCACACACTGCAAACTGTTTGTGGATAATTTTTAGGTGTTTTATATGCAAAGCGCAATTTTTTATGAAAAATTAAATTTTCACTTTCACTTTACAGTATACACTAACGGAGTTATTCTACCTATTATTGGTAATCACTTGTATATTTAAATTTTATTTGTATTTTTCTGTACATGATCTAAAGAATGTAGATATATTGTGCCTTTTGTATATTGTATATTTGTATATAAACATATTTTACATAAAATATTGTAATAATGTAGTCCATTCAAATAAACAATAAATAAAACTTTAAAAAATGTTTATTCAATAAACTTTTTACAACGAGTTATATTCCTCCCGTAAACGTGTAATTTAATTTACGTCGTAAAAAAATTATATTTATTAAAAATAAAATTTTATGCAATATTAATAAAATGGCACACAAATAAGAAAACAATATACATCTACGTTTGCATATATATATGTATATATACAGTACATTGGTATCATATTTATTAGTAATTAATTTTATACAAAGTAAAGCACATATCTATTTTGCATAACTTATTTAATAAAACGCATAGTATTTACAGTTTTGCAAAAAATATGTAAGATACGCTTTTTGTTGTAATTATTTAAAATTTCCTTTATAGTTTGGCGCAGTAAATATTACATAATGAGATTCATGCACGAGATACATACATCATAAGGTAAGCATAACATAAATGTTATACTTATCTAAACATCACATTGGCAATTCATCTACAAATAGTAATTACATTTGTTTATAACTATTGGCGCATTTTATATATTACAGTAATATGTACATTTCTTTTCATTAATAATATATAATATCAAAAACGTACAAAAGTGAAAATATAATTTTATATTATTCAAGAAACTTGAGATATGTAATCACCCAAAAAGAGGCGCGTAGAAAATTTATGTATAATCTTACCAAAACTGCAGCAAATACGTATCAAAATCGGTTTGAAAGATGAATCGCATAATTTGTTTATATCTATTATTGTTTTTGTATTACACAGTAATAATGGCCAACGCGAAAAAGCGCTATTACAGCCGGCTCAACTATAACGCATGGTTTCATTATGAGATTCACGATATTAAGAATTCAATATATCCTTTGTAATAATTGCACTTCTTAATATTCGATATTATATATAATTATTAATTAAAATTTTAATTTAATGTTCTATGTAATCATAATTATAATTTTGATTATGACTGATGCTTTTTTCTGTGTTGCTTATTTAATTATACGTACTTCCATTCTACTGTATTTTTTTTTTTTAATAAAATGCAGTTATAGTATTGCATTGTATACGCGTTATAGTAGAAACGACCGAGTTAAAGTTTATTATGTATTTATTTGTAATATTGAGCGCACTTTAAGATTCTGACGGAATGTAACAAGTTGCGTTACTTTTACATATCATATGTACTAAAATAAAACATTCTTTACCCACTTTATATCGAATATAAATCGTTATTGTGTGCGTTTACTATTTCATTAATAATTGAACAATTGACTTTCAAATTTTGAGAAAAATATGTTGCAATATTTGCATTTTGGAACCTGTAAATGCATATATTTTTGTAATTCTCAAAATAGTTATTCTGCTGTTTGGAAGGTGCAGTAAGGTGTGCTGGATTTTTATATCCATGGAATGTTACGATTTAATTAGAAATTGTAGCGTGTCAAAAGTCTTACTAACATCCGAAAATATACTTGAAGTTTATTGTAAAATAAACGTTTTGCTTCTCGTATTTGTTATTATCATCGTCATCGTCGGATCTATATTACTTTTTATTCTCTCGTTCTCTTAGAAACTTTCAAATAAATGATAACAGATAGCAATTAAATTGGAATCGTTATAAATATCTCAAACACATATAACAATCAACAATAATTAAATGGAAACAATTTCTGTGTTTAATTATTTAAAGATAGTACTAATAAAAAACAATGTAAAAATAATTATATAATTTTTTCTAAACGTGTATCACTAAGTCTACTATTTACTATGATATTTTGTAAATGCATTTCATGACTACGCTTTATAGATTTGTACAACAAAAAGAATACGTACTGAACAAACAGAATAACGTCAGTGCGTTGTTGCAGTTCGTTAAAGGTGTCACTGAAATGATTCACACTTTAAACTTAATTTTGGTTTAGTTCTCGATGAATTTATAGCACCGTAGAAGTGACTTATGCACGTAACAGTTCAATATCAAAATTCAAATGTTTGCTTCAAATTGTATCTTAATTCTACTACACTATATTTATCATATACAAATTTTACTTCAATAATGTAGTGCCTAACTCTTTCACATTTAGAAGTTTATCACATGAAATGTATAAATTAACTTCTGAATACTGATTTACTTTGAAGAAATTCAAACAATGTTGTAGTAAATACGCATTTTCTTACAGTTCAAAGTTTTTATCGATGATTTAATTTCTAGTAGAAAAGTTAGGAATATTTGTGAAAGAGTTTTACGTCAGCACATTAATGAATAAATACGAGAAATGCAGTACAAATTTGGCCTCCAAAAAAGAATTTCTGTTATTAAGATGCAAACCATACTGATTGTAATATGGCTTACAGTTCTAGTTCTTCGGCAGTGCGAGAAAGTCTGTGATTATCAATTCGTCTGCGTTGGCTACGTCTAACTGCGTCCGCACGTCGATACGGTTCTGAACGAAGCCCAAGAAGAATGTCTTCCAGAGCACCATTATAAACTTCATCTTGTTGCAATAATTTCTTCTCTTGAACCAGTCTTGTTTTATTCTTCAATTCATTTATCACAGCATCCTATGTAAAATCATATCATTTGTTAGCTATTACTTAATTAATGCCATTTATTATTAAAAAATTAGCTTGTTTAAACGACAAGGATGAAGTGTTCAAATAGAGCAATTATCATTTCCTATAACTGAAATATCTAGACAATGTTTTCAGCAAATACTATCGCTCTTTCAAAGTGACTTAGAATGTTGTTAAGGAAAATACTGATTACACACTGATTATAGCAATAGCTCTATGATTTATATTTCATCCTTGCCATACACATTACACGCTATATTAAATATACTGCTTCCTCAATAACACAGACTTATATCTTTAAACATTAAAAAAAATTACTTCTGTAAGTTTTTAAAAATGTTCCTTATTCATATTAAGAAAATACAAGAATACATCTTACAAAGATGACTTTAATAATTTTATAAGAAAATATATGCAGCTGTTTAGTTTTCTTATATTTCCTTTCTTTGCTATGTAGACTAAACATTAATTTTAAACTGAAATTTTTAAATATCATTAGACAAAATAACACTATATTGTGTTCATGTACATGTTCGAATCTGTAATGCAACTAGAAAACAGAACTGTTGTCATTATACAATTATTAAGTATTATTGCTGAAATAAAAAACATTTCAATTAAGGTTACAATTAAGATTTTACTTATAAATAGATACTGGAGTTTCTCCTAATTAATATCAATTATAAATAAATCTAGTTTAATGTTGAGTTCAATCTCTATAACGTTAATTTGTACGCGGCTAATCTATGAGACTCTTGGCAGTAGCATAGGAAAGTAATAATAGAGGACTTCTCTCAGGCAACATCAATGCAAGCTAGAACACATGCCAATGCATTTTTTAATTCTTTGTTAATGATATGAATCGAGTGAATAGAGGTCCATACCACAAGACTTAGAAGACAGTTCCTCAAAAAGAAATAAATAAATAACAATTGTGTGTGTGTATATATATTGAAATAATTTAACAATAAAATTAGCCAGAAATTGTTAGAACAAAAAAAAACAGTGAACGATATATATGAATTCTAATAAATTTTATAGTGTTTAAATAGTAAAGATGATAATAAAAATGTTAAAATTTTCATAAATGAATAATATTCCATTAAAATTAACAGAAAGGGGGAACTGTTTTCGAATGTGGTTAAAAAATGTTTAATACTGTATGCCTCGTACGATAATAAAAAGCTGATACTACATGTGTGTTGTCTAAGCGTAGTGTATGTGCGAATGCCATTATTAAAATTATGTCATTAGAAGGAAGTGAGTAAGGACAGACTTACATGTTGTGAATTGTTTCTATATTGTTACGTTCTGAGCTCCAGTTCATTAAGATGCCGATGTAACAGACTCTTGTTCGTGTTACAGCAAAATTTCGGTGACTTTAAATCCAAATAAATATGTAACAAATAAGAAAAATAGACGTTCGTGAGATACCTTGATAGACAACCACGTCTATTCGTGAAACGGAAAAAAAATTGCTAATAGAGCACTTTCGAAATAATCAAAAGTATTATAATCATTTAATAATCCCTGAAAAATGTCATGCTATCTCACAACATGCAGCGGAACAAAATGCCTTGAAAATTCATTTTCGCAAGAGCGTAATAAATAGCAACTTTATGTTGTGACTTCTAAAAAATAATCTTTTCTTAATTAACACTCAGTAAAGCTGAACAGTGCCTTCATACAAAAATATCGAGTTTTGATACACTGACAACATTATTTAAGGAATCATCGTACTAATTTCTATCTTTTTTCTTTTCTTAGTTCTCATTTTATCTTCATTTGATTTTTATCCGAATATTGTTCTGTATAAAAAGAAATTTCGAAATGTTTGAAGTGTCATGATATGTAAGCTTCCAACGAAAACAATCAGCCGTGTGTGGTGGTTGTTAAGGATAATATAAAAATAAGCGTGCTTAGGAAGCGCAAACTAATTAAAAATCATACAAACTAGAGTTTATATCACACACATGTATATAACAAGCTTCAAACAGAAATCAAATATAAATAAAATTTCTGTTTATTAAAAATTGTTTATTTGTAGCAATACGAGTATTGTAAATAATCTGTTTGACGCTTTTAGGTTTAATGCGCGATATTATATTTTTTAGTTAACGAGGCAAAATTTATAATGCTGTTTAATGGAATTTATAAATAGTACAATGTTTCACGTTGGGTGTATCATGCATGTTCTATATTTGTTTATAATATGATAAGCTGGAATTATGGATAGACATTGTATGCATAAAAAAGCAGAATATAAATTTTTACTTAAAAGGTAATCGTAATAGCAAAAATAAACATAGGATCTTGCAGCATTGATGTTGAAAGAGAGAGGGAAAGAAAAAGAGAAAGTACATCCATTTAAAAATATAAGTGGTTTATAAAATACATTGTAGCTGATTAAAAAAAGCATATACGATTTAGTATGGAAAACATAATAAATAAATAAATAAAAATCAAGGCCATATATTTTAATAAAGATTACTACATAATACGGGTTAAAAGTATAAAAAAATTTCATTTAAAATATAATAGTGGATAGCAGTTAAAAAATGGCAAGTCAAATGCTTTTAATACTAAATATGAGTTTACAGATTTAAGCATAATAAAATAAGTCAACATTTTAAGAAGCTCAACCGATAAAATATGAAGCATTTATATTTACATATAACTACATTATAGCAATATTTAACTTTTTATAGCGTTTATTAATGAGAAAATAGAAAATAAACTGGTTTTAATTATAAGCTATTAAGTACACGACATGCAATATACAAGTAAAATAATGAGCTAAACAGGATGGATAGTTGAGAAAACGTACCTGTTGCTTCTTTTGATTTAATTTATTTCGTTTAATCACATCTTCTGATGCATTTAAAGCCTCTGCAGCAGCAGCTTCTAATCTACGACGCTGTTCATTTTCTTGATCCGCAGCCTGTAAAAGTACTTTACTTTGTAGTGTTTTGACAAATATTTGCTTCTTACTGTTTTACGTTCATTTTAGTTGCAAAATGAAATACCTTTTTAGCTACAAGTGTACGCGAACCTTTGTCATGCAAAAAATAAACGGTACCTTAAATGCCCTTGCGAATCTGACGAGAAGCGAGAAGAATGTATTAGCATCGGCTTGTCTGGGACTTTCTCCAAAAAATTCCACGCATTCTCGGAAAGCTTCGCCAGCAGCACGGGCGTCAGACTTTAAACGACGTAGCTTTTCTTCGGAATTATTTAGGAAATCTCGCAGGACGGTGTTGTGTTTCTCTTTACCACGAAGTTCGAATTCTTTCCTTACAAGGTCCATACCCTTTTCTAACTCGTGAACGTCGGTAGTTATATTTTCTAACGAAACTAGAAGGTACAAACGAAATAAAATAAATTATAAAATAAGTAAAACGTTATCTAAACAAGAGAAATTAACGATATTTAAAAGATCAGATCTTCCAAATCATTAACTCTGTAATGTACCATTAAAAGTATCAAAGTGTGATTTAAATAATGTATCCTTTTCCCGTTTAGTATACGTACCAGTTGCGGCTTTATCGATGTACATAAGTTCAGATTCAAAGTTAATCAGTTCTGGAAATTTGACTCGTATCGTGGCTACAATATAATGCAGAAGGCACATCCTCTTATCCGTTGACTTTGTATCGAGCAATGTGTCTAAACTTTGAAGCTTGAATCCGTACGCTGGGCCTCGTTTGCTACTGTTCAAGTAATTACCGAAGGCGAGGATAATTTCTAATACTGCTCTCAGTTTCTTCGAGCTCTTAACCGTGCTCGATGCAGATATCACAGCATGTATTTGTGGGGTGATAAGGTGTAAATTGTCGAAAAAGTTTCCAATATAGTTCATAATGGACAGTTTCGCCGATATCCTTTCCACTTTACCGAGTTGCATCAAAAATTTGTCTTCTTCCGTTAAAAGATTAACGTTCTTCTTTTCTATGATGTACTCCCTGTACGCTTTTATCTGTAACATCATACCGATTTTTTCACGTTACTCAAATATTTCTATGCATCCCTAGAAATTTCTACGCAAACAATCAAGTGAACCATACTTCTTGATCCGTAGGCACCATTCGTTGTAGCAGCTCCACGTTCTCCAACGAGAGTATCTTCAAATCAAGAGCATTCACTGCCATAATTACTTTCTCCACCGGCATTTCCATTTTTCTTCGCGATATAGCTGCAGACACGCAGAAACAGACACACGTGAACACATGAATCTGAACGATGTTTAAAGTAAGTCACAATCCCGATTTTACATACCGATGTTTCGTAACCTGGTGTGCTCCAAGAGCGATACATTCTCCGACTTCTTGAATCTTTTGCTGGGGAAACTTTGAAGACCATCGATTTCGTTGGTACCGTTAGCAACGTGACTACCCATACCAATTTTAAATCGTTCTTCAAAATCGGAGAAATCTATGTAATTGTGCAACCGGTCGTCATCAAGTTCGTTGAAAATAGTGCCTCGTACTTGGTTCGGTTTTAGGGCGATCCAATTAAGGGTGGGAAGTTTATATTTCGTTTGGACCTGCGATTAAGAAGTCGTTAGAAATCACATACACGAAATATCCAAGTGTTAATGAGTATTAACACATTGCGTACGGATCACGAGATATCTCGTTTTAATACTTTCTTATTAAACGAGTATTTACGACTCGAAATTAGTTTATCTGTTTGTTAACACACATACACATAAGAAAGTAGCATTTAAGGATTACAAAGAATTTGTAGAATTGTTGAGGCCTCGCAATCTTATTGTTAAGTTACCTTTACATTTTATAATAAATAAATACTTAAGTATAATTGTACTAACTGAAACATTTAAGCTTTTAACGTGAAACATTGTAGAACTACTTCAAATTAGGAATTATACTGACAAAATTAAGATGTGCCGTAAAGTGTGATTTTTTAAAGATAAATCTTCAAACTACACTTTATATTGTCTTATTAACCCTTAGCGCTCTTTTAGCTCCACCCAGAAGACATTCTAAATTTAATATGATTACATTCCAGATGCTTTGCCATTAACTTATTTTCCGATCTATTTTTATAATTAAAGATATGGAAGAATGTTAGATTGAGGATGTAAAGCTGACTAGTAGTAAAAACGTATTTTCTACGAAGAAACCAGAATTGTCTGAAAAAGGAACTGTTGCATACCAAGAAAAGAAACCCACGAAGCGCTCAGGGTTGATATTCGATCACTAATTCACTATTGTAACCTATTATTAACCCCTTAATGCAGTTTTCTTTTTAAACCGGCCAAAAAGAATCAATTTTCTTTAATATAAAAAAAAAAACAAAATTTAGAACGTTGTCTTGGCAAGAAAATTAAAAAAATACAAAAATATTCAAAATTTTTATTGTGTTGTAAGTAAATTATCTCGAGTGTGCACGTTAAGGGGTTAAAATCAGAAACTTCTCAATTGCATTGGAACAGAAATAAATAAACTCCACAATCCGCTTGTACCCATTGTGCTCAGTTTTCTTGGCGAACAGAGCCCCGTACGCAATGTGTTAACGAGAAATCTTGCGCGATGAAGCTGAAAGAAATCACGCGTACTAAGATTTTTAATAAGAAAAACACACCTTTCGTTTAATAGTCATTGCTCCATCCGGTGCTTGCATCATACCGGCAGGTGGTGGAGGTATCGGCACAGGCGGTGGTAATTTTTGATCTCCAAGAGAAAGAGGCGCCATAGGAGGTGGCGGCGGACACGGTGGCGGGGGTGGCGGTGGCGCGGGGGCAGACGGGGGAGGTTCTTCCGACGTCGGAGACGGACTCGAATTAAGCGTGGAGGACGTAACGTTATCCGAATTATCGACAGGACTCATTGCACATCCATTCCGGAGATTGGCTGTACAAGTTTGAAACGCGTTGCGTTAGACGCCAAACAGTGGTAACTTCTAATCGGTTTAACCCTTTCGATACTACCCGGTGACTGTACAGGGTGGTCCAAAATAATTGGCAACAATTTTCGAGCTGCTAACTTTGCGAATCACCGAAGCATCTTAACTCAGTTTGTTTTATTAATCAGTAACAGAAACGGAAAGCGATTGCTTACAAAACATGAGTTTTAGATAGACATTAGTTTCATTTTCTAAATTTCATAACTTGCAATTAATCTTTGATACACTACTGTGTACACTACTGCCTGTTATATGCATGCTGTGGATTTTCACGGATTTGAATTTTCTCTAAATGCATAAAAATCCACAGTCTGTATGTAACAATATGTGTTTGTATAACTGAAAACGACTGCAGTTCAGATAACAAAGATTCGATCATGAGTTTGTATATCTAAGGTTGAGCAGCAATTCGTTCATATAAACGCGGTGCGGATAAGCAAGGTTTTACTGTATAGCTGTTTCATTAGCCATTGTTGCTCATTCCTTCTGTTTCGTGATTATTTTCCGTTTTCTGTTGCGACTCTATTAAACTATTTCAAAAATTTAAACATTTATAATGTACACATATAAAATGTACGCTCGCGTTGCAACTAGCCGTTCAGTTAGGACCGTATTCGCTGCGTCGAAAGGGTTAAGGTACAGAGAAACTATTAACGTACTCGAAGAACCCTTCGTGAGGGAGCCCGTGAGATTTTCCAACTCGATAATTTTGTTTTCTAAAACGCTTTGCCGCCGCGCAGAATCCTGCCTCTGCTTCTTCAGCGCCGCGAGCTCGTCCAGGGCATCGGCGTATTCCACTTTTAACGCACCCAGTTCAGTCTCTAGCTCCGCTAATTTTGCCAGCGATTCTCTCTCCAATTCCGCCATCCTATCGTGCGCCTGTTTCGAACAGAATAAAACGTTAAGCGAATAATCGCGCGCACAGATCGTTTGAAACACAGATTGCGGATAAAGTTTTGTCCCTTTATTAACCCTTTGACGGTGTAATAAAATAACAAGCAACACGTAAGAAACAGTTTAAAAAATTACTATCGTGTTGTTATCAAAATCTTTTGCATTGTTCACGCTAAATTAAAAAAATGTAATATAATTTTTATCAACCCCTTAATGTGCACGTTTAATTCGAGCGATAATAAAATTTACAATATAATAAAAATTTTGATTATTTTTGTTTTTTTTTTAATTTTCTTGCCAAGACAACGTTCTAAATTGTGTTTTTTTACATTAAAAAAATTGATATTTTTTGGCCGGTTTTTTTTTAACAAAAATTGTGCATTAAGGGGTTAATCGTATTATTGTAAGATGGTTTAAGATATGAAACTTTTACATCTGTAGTCGATGGTTTGCAGGAATCTCTATCGTATTGAACTGTGAAAGGGTTAACCCTTGTTGTTCTCGCTTGTTCTTCATATTTGTATTATATTTAGGTCTTGGTGTCCTAGTGTTTAAAATATAATGATTCAGAAATATTATAGAATTTATGTAGTTAACAAGAAAATTAATATTTATTTATTGAATTTATGTAATACCTACTGAAAGATAATCTTAATTTCAGGTCATATGGAATTCAAGGAGAATAATAGGGTTGAAGACATTCTTTTTTTCTGCAAACGTTCAGCGTGCAAATTCTGTTTTGTTCGTGGAATTTTCTCTATGCTTTTTTTACAACTATTAATGCTATTCATGTAGTAATGTTGTAAAATACGTGGGATATTATTATTTAAATATTCTTAGCTATTCTTAAAGCCAGCTTAATACGGAACGTAAAAAGGGAGAACTTCCTCCGTGCCCTGTATTTTATTTACGAGAATTACTTACGTGGCCGAGTTCATCTTCTAATTCCGCTACTTTTTCTAACGCAGCAGTTTTAGTTTCACTGTCTTCCATTAAGGCAGCTACATCGAACACGTTATCCAGATACGCAGAGATTTGTACCTGGAAAAATGTTACCTTAAATGAACACAATTTTTAAATACACGTAGATAGTGAATTTTGGAAAACAATATTTTCACTATTTACGATACACGCGAATAATTAAAAACAATACAATTCTTCAACTAAAATTCTTCCAACTCGAATCTCTCATTTTCTTTTAATTTAAATTTTCGCTAACAGATTATCAGTATTTACATTTTTTTATGCAAATAAAAGACAATGCAACAAGGTTATTAATTCACGTGTAAAAAAAAAAAACGAATTGAAACGAAACGTTACCAAATGCAAGAATTTCAGCCTATAATACATACTTATAATACATTTACATTATTAAGTTTTCATCGTTACATACAATTTATACAATAAATATGTATAATTCTTTGCTCTAATTTTTATATGTGAGTAAACTCGAATTTATCACACGCAAACATGAAATCACGAGTTAGAAAAACACAGAAATCAATGTCTTCGAGCTCCATAGAAAATGTTACGAGTCTGAAGTCTACCAACCTGCAAATCTTCGCTCTCAGTGTGCCTAAGCTTCTCAAGATACTCGTCCAAGCCGAGCTTGGTGAACTCGTATTGCAGGTGAACCCTGAAATTCATATCCTCCACCGAATGAACGACGATGTTCACGAACTGCATACAGGCGACCATAAATTCTATGTGAAAGCTATCGTACTGGGTGAAGTATGCCATAAGCGTTGTGAATCTTCGTCTTTCCGAGCAAACTTCCTTGAAGTTATCGAACGCCGACAGAATGATCTCGTGGCCGCCCTTTACCAGGCAAATGGCAGCGAGCAGTTCCAGCACCAGAGCTTTCGTTCTGCAAGTAAACAGGTTCACCTCAAATTTTGCGAGGGGGATCTAACAAATAATAGTCTGATAAGAATTTAAAATTAAAACGGGAGAAAAGATTTTTACCTTAAACTCTTGTGCATCAAGCTGAGCGCGATGCAGTTGATCGCTTCGCGATGTTGAATGACCATGTTAAAGCCATACTGCAAAGTGTTCATTGTAAATAATCAGATTTTATTTAAACGTTAATTTATCATTATTATTATTATATATATAGGGTGTTATTTTAAAGCTTCATAAGAAATTATTGAAAACTGAAGATTATAATTTTGAACCAGTATTAAATAGGAGTGGACAAAGAATGTTTTTGATGATGATAAAAATACAAGGAAAGAGTAAGGAGGAAGGTTTCAAAATTATGCGTCTTGGAAGCTTCTAATGAAATCTTGCATTTATGGATTAATTTTTTTCTTTTTTGAAATACCACTTCAAGGAGATGAAATCAAGTTTCAATAGCTTTCCTCGTCTTTTAAACATAGTTTTGTAACAGTGCGCGATAAAGCAAAAGCTTTCACATAAAAAATGTTTAATTTTTAATACTGTATCACGCTATCGTAAAGATAGACTCCAAAGAAACTTGTGTTCCGAGTAAATTAAGAATCGTTAAAACTTTGAGGGCTGTTTTCATCCCTTCAGAAAGATTCTACTTTGATTGATTTTGCTCTATACATGACTTATTATGTTCTACGTATAAACAAACTTTTGTTGAAATCAGAATTACAGGATCAAGTAAATTTCCTTGTAATACATCGTACGGATACTTTTTGAAATCACTGTACATACATTTAACCCTTTGCGGTCCTATGTCGAGCGTCACTCAACACAGTGCACAGTGGGGTATTTGTCCCGAAAAATTGGACAAAACTCTTTCCATATTCAATCAATCTTTAAACTGACATAACTTCGCTGAAATTTATTCAAATTGGATCAAACAAAGACCATTTTAAAGTTAACCCTTTGCAGTCCTATGTCCAACGTGTCTCGACGCATCGTCAACATAGGATCTGCTGAAACGAAATTGCGAATGCAGCGAGGACCGCAAAGGGTTAAACGTATACACGAAGTAGTCTTCCAACAAATCAGTAGTACCCGTGTACCAGAAAAAAAAAAAAGAAAATACGGATACGTTCGATGTACTCGACAAATAAAGACATCCAGTAAAAGCTGATCGAAAGTTTGGTCTGGAAAGAACCGAGCGTGGGATGTAACAGAAGGAATCGGCAGCTGACAGACTTGTTGCTCGATCGAGCACCATCACAGTCCTTGTACCAATTCTGTTGCAACGCGGTTTCTGTACCTTGTTATTCATGATGGCACGCATGCACAGAATGCAAACGTGAATGTCATCTTTCGCTTCGCCCATATTCAGCCGCGCCACGTGCCGAGATCTCCTTTTAACACCAGGACTATCCTTGAGCTCGTGAAGAGGCGGCCTCAGGCACCCGTTATTTAACGGCGATGTGTCCCCGGAGCCAACTGGAACGCAATTATGTCATTCGTTATGCGTGGTTTGCGTTCACCGACTCCTCCGGGTGCTCGTTTTTTCCTTATCCCTCGGGACGAGAGACGGGCGCGACAACCCTTACCGGTTTGTAGCTTCTCCTCTGAAGTCGCGTGAGACTCTAGCAGACGCTGCTCGTGCCTCATCATGAGCAACCTGAAGCTGAGGTAGTCTATTAGCGCGTCCAGGCCTTGGTTCTCCTCGTCTAGGAACTCCCTTACCCATCTGAATCGATCGAGAATCGGATTAGAAGGCGAGAAATTTTGACGACCCTGTGGGTAGTTCAAGCTTAACCGTTTGCGTACCAGAGGGTTTTCAAAAAATACGGTTGAAACACGCCAAGGGGTCGAAAATTCTCATTATTGGTCGAGAAAAGCCGAGAAACGCGAGAGCACTTGTTACAAATTACATATTAAGCGTACAAATTAATTTTAGTCTTTCATTTTTCGATGATGAAAAAGGTTATTTACAATTTGACTATTATAACGGTATCTTTGGAGTCTTATAGTGTAGACATCTAGCTTTCCAAAACGTTAGAAGACTGCTTGATTTGGTCAACATAATCTAGGTAAACAATAGTTTAAACGATGGCGTGCAGCAAAGAGCACATTCGTCATTATCTGCTCTTCGCACTTCAGTTAAGAAAAAAACGTCGCTGAAACTGCAGAAATGATCTGTGATGCGCTTGGTGAAAATTCTGTAACTCATTCCACGAGCAAATACTGATACCGAAGGTTCCGGGAAGAAAATTTCGATCTCCAAGATAAAAAAGGAATTGCAATCATTTTTAGATCAATTCATCGAAATGAAACAACCTAGTTCCTTCAAATCAGACATTACAGTTGCCCGAAAGATGGGCAAAGGTTATAGAAAGTGAGGGAGATTACTTCATCCATTACCCTTTGGGCATACAAATTTAAATAAACTCTGAACCTGCCAAAGAAAAGACTGAAATTAACTTGTACACCTAATATAATAGGAAATTCTACTTTACTTTATTCAGTGGAGCGAGAGACAGGACTCAGGTGTGAATAAAATAAAATGACGTTATTAGGATATAAATATATGTATTTAAAATAGTTTGATGATAACAACTTAAACGACTTTACAACTTAGTAACTACTACGTTCAAAATCACACTCTTTTTTTCGTCTTCACAGTCAAACTCTTTCTGCTATGCGCTCGCATTTTCCTCGTCACATATTTTTCCAAACACTCGTTTCCTTTCTTTCTAATTGTCAACCTTTCTCACACGATGCATTCGGTCACGTTCACCCAAAATTCCTCGGACGCTCAGTTTTCTCGAGTGCTCATCTTTCACGCCTTAGAAACACTCGAGTCCAAACATTCTACGTTCACACAGGACTATCGCCCATCTCGAGCACTCTTCAGACTTTCCTAAACTCGTATCCACTAGATCGAATTCCTACAAATATATATACATATATGTGTACACTATTAATTTATAATAGGTAAAATACAAAATGTATTACTTGGATTACTGAAAGTAGTAACAATGCGACAAAAGTACATGCGTCTGAAAGGTTGATCGCGTTTGTGAGCGTGTTGTTAGTTGTCTATATTGATCAGGGGTTTTTTCGACACGAAATTTTTTAACCCTTTCCCGGCGAAGCGTTCAGAAGTGGAATTGCACCAAAAGGCGCTGTTCGCCGCGAAAGGGTTAAAAAGCGCGAAAGCGGCTCATGGTATGCAAACGGTTAACCGTTTGTGCTCGAGAGGTGATTGTCAGTTACTAAGTGATAGTTTTTCAAATTTTCAAACTTTAGTTAGAGGCCATTTTTCGAAAATTATTATTCAACCAAGACTCAACGGAGAATGGGGATTTGAGTATACGGTAATTGCTAGAGAAGTTGCTTACTCTATGTGATTTGTGCGCAACGAGATTTCCAAATCTCGTAATACTTGGGTCGACGTCGACTCCCCGACCATTTTTCTCTTCTGGAAAAATTGGAGAAAACGATACGTCTGTATAATCATTAGTATCCGTCGTTCAAGCTTTTGTGCACGGAAAAACAAACAGAAAATAAACGAACTTTTATAGTTCAAGAACTAAAAACACCGCGAGAATTTTGTTTTTGGTATCTGTACGTATGTAAATATATTAGGGTGGCTGCCTTTTGGAATTTCTTGTTAAGCATTCTTGCTTTACACGTTTATTTGACAGCCTTAAGTTCAATCAAACAAAGGAAATATGTTTATGAAGTTCTTCAAAATTGAAATGTAAAATTGTCGAGCATCTATAATTAAGAAAAACCACCCTAATACGTGTACGTATGTGGATGTCGGTCAAAAGAATTAGAGAGAACCCATAACATAAATGTTTTTTTAATTATCTATTATATTCTCATAATATTCTTATAATATGTATATTATATTCTTTAATTATAAATCTATTAAATCGTTCATTTAAAAAGCTACCGGTTTTACACATCTCAGACATTAACCCTTTTGGACAGCCGAAGCGAAAGGGTTAATAAAAAAAAAAATGTTGATCGAAACGAAAATATTACTACACCAAATATGCGACTATCTGATCTTCTCGTCCCTAACATTAAAATCTGTTTCGCAAAATGAATTTTAGAACACTATTCTCTAATTATTTTGACCAACGATCAAAGGCAACATAATGCATGGAACGCTACTTTATTCCAGGTCGCGTGGTAACATAAAACAGACGAAAATACGTGAAGAGTGTGTAGAAGTGTATGATACATTAGGTAAAATTAAGAAACAAAAATTAAATGCAACATACTCGATGGCTTCGCGAAGCTTTGGGATCCAGGTAGGTTCGTAACTTTGCTAAATAATGAGACGGCGGGTCTTTTGCTTGTACTCTTTCCTGAAAATATCAACATTAAACGTATTATTTCATCGATGATCTCACCTGTATCGTGAAACGCACAACATGCAATTACAAATCGTCCGTTTCAGCGATTCTCAACTTGTAAAGAATCAGAAAATCAATAAAAAAAATCGAATAGTAGAACAAAATGAACTACTTTTCGCAGCAGGTTGCTTGATGAATTTGTACTGTCTTTGGAAGTGATTATTATCATAGAAAGCAACAGAATAATAGCACACTATATGATTTTTAGTGTTTCTTGAGTCTAACGTAATACATACAAATTTTGTACACGTATCTATATGCAGTATCCCTTGTTTAGTAATAAAGGTGAAGATTAACTACAGGGTATACTTTTTATCGTAAATTTAACTATTTTGTTTTTCTTTGCGCGACAAAACGATAGCACAGACATGAAAAATCGAGATCAACGAGGTTTTGTTGTTTGAGACGGCAAAGATTCCTTACACAAATTTCATGTGTTAAATCGTAATCTGACAGCAAAAGTAAATTTAGGAGATAAATGGATAAAAATGATCGATTTTCGCTACACTTACGTTTATATTCCACAGATAGTAATTCTTTTTCAATGTCTCTCTGTATAATATTCTACAGTGCTAAACTTCCCTTGTAAAGTTAAATTTGATTTGTAATTATATGATGTTTCTTTTGCTGAGATATACAGCTTTGAAGTTACCCAAGAAACATTGAAAATCAGGCTGTGCTATCATCCTGTGTAAATAGAACGCAGGAAAAACGTTTCTTCATTAATTTCGTCTGTCCCACAGTCGTAACGAGACGCGCAAATTAACCCTTTGCACTCGAGAGGTGACTGCTAATCGTCTAACGATACTAACTTCAAAAATTAAAAACTTTAGAATATTTAACTAAGATTCGCCTATATTAAGCTTCATTTAGTTTAATTAAGTAGTATACACTAAAATTTACATGTATCACTATTTACCCGTTGAGTCTAACTAATAAACAAACTAACTAAAGTCTGAAAATTTGAAAAACTATCATTTGGTGACTGTTAGTCGTCTAACGATACTAACTTCAAAAATTAAAAACTTTAGAATATTTAACTAAGATTCGCCTATATTAAGCTTCATTTAGTTTAATTAAGTAGTATACACTAAAATTTACATGTATCACTATTTACCCGTTGAGTCTAACTAATAAACAAACTAACTAAAGTCTGAAAATTTGAAAAACTATCATTTGGTGACTGTTAGTCGTCTAACGATACTAACTTCAAAAATTAAAAACTTTAGAATATTTAACTAAGATTCGCCTATATTAAGCTTCATTTAGTTTAGTTAAACAGTATATACTAAAATTTACATGTATTACTATTTACCCTTTAAGTCTAACTAATAAACAAACTAATTAAAGTCTGAAAATTTGTGAAACTATCATTTGGTGACTGTTAGTCGTCTAATGATTACTAACTTCAAAAATTTTCAAATTCAGAATATTTAATTAACATTCGCCTACATTAAACTTCATTTAGTTTAGTTAAGTAGTATATACTAAAATTTACATGTATCACTATTTACCCTTTGAGTCTAACTAATAAACAAACTAATTAAAATCTGAAAATCTGAAAAACTATCGTTTGGTGACTAACAGTCACCTTTCGAGCGCAAAGGTTTAATTGGATCCAGATAAGAGTCGAGGTAAAAAATGAAGTCAGTTCGGTGGAAGAATTTCAAAGGCGTGGTACGGTATAAAAGTTTAACCCTTTGAAGGGACGCGTATCCGAGCTCTGGCTTGGTAATTAGGGTGTGCGCGATTCTACATTCGTCGGCCGTAAATGGGCGAGGCTTCTCCCAACGCGTAGAACAATATCCAACGGTTTCCTAAATGCGTGCATGCGTGAATGCGTGCTCGTAGCACTAATTTGGCTAATTTCACGCATGCGAACTCGTTCCTTCAGACACACTTTCATCTCGCATTTACACCTCGGGCTGCTTTCAAAGAACCTTCGTTTCGTTTTTTTTCCCTCCAAATGCTCCTCTATTGAAAAGCGATTTTCTTTGGAAATCGAGCTTCATTAAATTCGTAAAAAGTAGTATCAGCGAATAAAGATAGGTATGATATCTTAAACTAGAAAATTAGTATGACGATAGTATTATTACGTATACTTGTATAATAATAATAATAATAATAATAATAATAATAATAATAATGGTAGATGTTACTACCTATACTATTATTTTATCATCCATTTTAGATTATTATTGTTGTAATATTAATCACTATGTAATGATAATTATTTTTATATAATAATACTTTTCACCGTTAACTAATATTATATTTGTAGCCTCCAGTATTCATTTCAAATTATTATTACTACGATATAATAATTATGACAGTGATACTAACACTATTTTATATTTATAGAACATTTATCACCATACCTATAATAATAGCTACTATCATATCTAATATTATTTTAATGATATTATTTCAATGTTTCTTTTTAAATCCCCAATACATATTACAGCATTAGTCCCATATAACAGTGATGACCATCTCACTAACGATAACAGGTATCATATTATAATGACATAATAGCTATCCTTATACATATATGTAATAATAGCTGCGATCATAACTACTATTATTTCAATATTCCTTTTTAAATCCCTATTACATTATATTAATTTCCTTATAACAGTGATGACTATCTCATCAACAATAACAAGTATTATATTATAGTAACATAATAACTATCCTTGTACATATATGTAATAATAGCTGCTATCATAATTAATATTATTTCAATGTTCCTTTTTAAATCCCTATTACATTATATTAATTCCCATATAACAGTGATGACTATCTCATCAATAATAACAAGTATTATGTTATAGTGACATAATAACTATCCTTATACATATATGTAATAATAGCTGCTATCACAACTAATATTATTTCCATAATATTATTTTAATGTTCCTTTTTAAATCCCTATTACATTATATTAATTCTCATAACAGAGATGATTATCTCACAAACGATAACAGGTATCATATTATAATAGCATAATGACTATCCTTGTACATATATGTAATAACAGCTGTTATCATAACTGTTAACGCCACGACGTTGTTTTAATTTCAATATTCCTTATTATCATTATCATAGTATGAGTTACAATGTAACAGCGATAATTGTCATCGGATACGTGATTTTTAGGGTGCTCCCGCAACGGAAGAGGAGATTACAAACTCCGTGAAATATCGTATCCAGGCAAACGCCACGCACGTGTTGTGTACGTTCATCAACGCCGATGAGTGAGGGATGCTGCACAAAATTCTTTTTGCAGCTCGCTTTCTTGTATCGTATAATGGCACGGCTTGCATTACATCCGTGTCGTGTTACCCACATGCCCTACAGGCCTGTTAAAAGATTGAGACGGGCCATCGATGACCCCGAACAGACAACCCTGTCGCCTCAAGAATATCTTGTTTCACGAACAGATTCTATGTAACGGAATCGCGAACACCTGATGAGATCGGGTCGACGTATTCGGAGCAGCCGGAGTTGTTCGTTCACACCGTTAGGTAACACCGAATTTGTGAAATACAGTGAGGTATCCAATAACGAATTAATTCATTCTAAAACCAAATTCATTATAGGACATACTAATATACAATGCGTGTCCGTACATGCATATTTATACGTATGGTTATTCACAGATATAATCATTTATTGGATTAAAAAAAAAAACATTTTTATAGAACTATGTTATTGGTTATTGCACACCTCATTCCTTATACATATGTATATGTTGATGACTGTAAAAGTAGTCTAATGGAAAAGTTAAAAAAAAAAGTTTATTATTTAAATCAGTGTTTCCCAACCTTTTTTGTGCCATGCCCCCCCTTAACCTTTCTAAAGTTTTTATGCCCCCCCCCCCCTATGTAACATACATAATTTTTAACATTAAAAAATTGATTCGTTCACTTAAGAAACATAAATGATAGGCTCTACGAAGAAATCAGTATGAAATTGTTAACAAAACACAGTAAGTAAAATTTCAAAACATATAATGAAAAACTGAAATTCAAATTTCAAATAATTTTAGTACAGATTTAAGGATTAAAGTCGTGTCAAGTCCATTTTCGAATTGCCCCCCGGTGGGGCGTGGACTCCACGTTGGGAAACACCGATTTAAATTGAATGATAATAGGCCAAGTTATAAAAAGGCGAAGGTATAAATTAAAAAACTTACTTATATGACTTACTCTACTTTCATAATCATCGACGTGCATGTAACGTAATAAAAAATTAATTATATTCGCGAAATTATTCTTATAAATGCAAAATGTTATTTTTCCATGTGATTTTAATTTATAGGCACTACTTTTTTTACTTTGTAATATAAATCTTTATTTCCTTATTTCCAATCCTACGTTCTCTCAGAAATAAATTAGGCGTATGTACGTCACGTTTTTTATCTTCTATTTATATTGCACCAAAACGACAGTACTTTAACACGTTCGTATGAAAAACTGGGGTAAAAAAATATGAAAACAGCAAAAATTTTAACTTTTTATTTTTATTTTATGCTTATTCCATCGAATTCCCTTTAAAATTTCAATTTAAAATCCTATTTAACTTTAAAAAAAAAGAGTGTCATCCAAATATGAGTGACGTGGCGACGAACGTGATAATTTGCTGTCGTTAGTTCTAACGCAAAAAATTGGCTAAAAGTGGCTAAAACGACCGACTTTTGCGTTTAAAAGTTTTTGGTTGCGTTCTCAGCGATGAATTTATGAAAGAAACGAAAAAGAAGAACACGGTGAGAGCTGGGATGCGCTTGTGGGTCAGAGATGTTAGAAACGGTCAGGTATAACGCGCACACCGATAGATTTCGCGGAATGCAGCGCAGGGAGTGACCAGAATTGTACATGGGAAAGAGTTGCGGCAAGTGAAAGGGGATGAAGAGAAGGGGCGAATAAATGAGAACGATAAAGAGAATACGTTTGCGCGATACTAATCTAGCTTATTTTATTGGATAAGCGACGAACACACCGGAGAACCCCTCTTATATGAATATCGTACCCAAATGTTCTATTATCCAAACAGTGTGTCATCTAATAATAGTTCTTTATACTTAAAAAAATGTAGAACTTAACGATGAAAGAGATATGACGTACATAAATATTTAAATAAGCTATTAACCTTTTGCACTTGAGAAATGAGCCAAAAATATTGACTAAGATTCACTTATATTAAATTTCATTATCAAATAACGTACTGAAATTTACGTGTGTGACTATTTAACCCTTTGTGCCTGAAAATTTGCATAATTCATTTCATTCAGTGAACGATAGTCGCATCTTGAGGTTTTCATTAAAACATCTGATTAAGTTCGGGCAACAGATAAGAAAATTGTTCTATAATTGTAGCCGGTTTTCAATTTTACACCAAATAATCATTTCTTTCTGAATTAATAATCCTTTCTAATGAAATTAAAGGACTATTGATTGCAACAAAATTCAAGGAACGCAGCAGGGTTTATATCCATTCAAATAAATACAGTTCAGTACAAGAAAAAGTAATTGTTCTGCTATTCGAAAATTTTTTTATCTCAACATTTTTGTCTCTCTATTAGTTCATATACGAGAGGTTCTACTGTATGCGTAAACGAAGCGTTTTATCCGGTTTCTGACAAAACCAAAACGATCAGATCAGTTTACGGTTAGATCAGATCACAATTCTGACCAATTTCTATATAATTTTTTATTTTTCCTTTTACAAATTTCATTCACATTTATGCACCCCTCGAGATTCGACAGTGAAGTTCGAAATTGTCAAGCTTGTTACGCGTACACGTTGTCATTCTCGGAGGATTCATAATGCCTGAAGTAATCCGAGCCTCCGAGGGCATTTAACCGGCGTGCATCTTGTTCCCTTCGATCCAGACGAGTTCGTCAAATCCATTTTGTGCTTTCTACTGTGCTTTAACGGGGCCCACGACGAGAAAAGGGAGTAATTTCCACTCGAGACGGGTTCCACCCTAACTGCTTGGCTCTTCTCGGTTTAACGAGGCAAGTGGTTCACCTAAACCGCAAAAACCTTCCCTGAACTCTTTACAGCAGCTCTCTTTGTAGCTTTTTTACCTTGCTATTTCGGGCCACAAAACCTACTAATGTATGCTTTGAATCGTTTCGTTCCTTCGCAGAAGCGTTTCAAAAGGACTCCTTGCACCGTCAATGTTAGACGACTTCATTGTGAAGCTGTTGGCTGCATTTCACAACCACTTTAAATACGACACGAAGTTACTAGTGACTCGTTTGAATGATGTTTTAGATTATAACTAAAATGGAAAATGTTATATTTATCAATTTTATTCGCTTGCGACGTATAAAATATTTATCAGGAACTGTTAACTTTGACGGATTACTAGAGCAAATTGTAATTTATCCAATATTAAGAGGATATTAACCCTTTGCACTCGAGAGGTGACCGTTAGTCGTCTAATGATACTAATTTCAAAAATTTTCAAATTCGAAATATTTACTAAAATTCGCCTGTATTATAAGTCATTTAGTTTAGTTAAGTCGTATTTTACAAATTTAAATCTACATATAAATATAAAGGATCTGTTTGTGACTGTAACGATTACAGTAAAAATCACGATAAATTTGCAAAGTTTCCATGAAGAATTACGAATTGGTCATATTAACCCTTTGCACTCGAGAGGTGACCGTTAGTCGTCTAATGATACTAATTTCAACAATTTTCAAATTCGAAATATTTACTATGATTCACGTATATTAAACTTCATTTAGTTTAGTTAAGTCGTATATTAAAATTTACATGTATGACTATTTAACGTCCGGGTCTGAACTAAAGTCTGAAAATTTGCGAAACTATCATATGCTAGGATTACGATGTCCCATGAGAGGGGACAGCCGAGTGCAAAGGGTTAATATTATATTATATTTCTTTTAACGCTAGGACTACCAGAACAGTCAAAATGACGGATTGATGATTATTCATAGCAACTTTATGAATTCACTGTGATAAAGCTTCCAAAATTTACTATGATTTTCTGCAAAAGGTATAAATAAAGATTTGTTTTCTGGGTATTCGGTATTTTTTCATGTCATTTTCAATTTGATCTGTTACATGCAAATAACTACACTGTAATCGTTGGTAGTTCTAGTTTTAAAATTACTTTTTACGTGTCGGTCATTTGATCATTTCTAGAGATGGCTCATAAATATTAGGTTGTCCCATAAGTTTCTTCCGCGCCACGCTATGAGTGACTCTAAGTGGCTGTGTTTATATAAACATGCAGACTTATCTCTTAGCCGTTTATGGCATCCGTTTCAGTCGTCCTAGAGCTGTTTCAAAGTACGTTTCGCTGGTGACAAAGTCTCTTTTAAAATTTTTTCTGCACCGTTCAATATGGAGAGCCAAAAGAAGCATTTGCGGCATGTTACGCTTCATTGCTTTAAAAAAGGCAATAGTGCAAAGGACACTGCAGAGGAGATTTGCACCGTTTACTGGAGTGGTACTACGACTATTAGGACCGTCCGCAATTGGTTTAAAAAATTTAGAGCTGGTAATTTTTAGTTGAAAGATAAAGACCGCAACGGCCGCCCAGCAACGACGGATACGGACATTATCAAAACTATGCTCACTGAAAATCCGCGATATAGTGTGCGTGAGATAGTGGATGCCACTAATATTCCCAAAACAACGGTACATAAGCGTTTAATCAAGATGGAATATGCGAATCAATATGAAGTTTGGGTTCCACACCTATTGACGGAGACCGGCCTTATGAACCGCGTCTCTACGTGCGATTTGCTTCTCCAGCGACATGAAAAGGATCCTTTTCTAAAGAGGCTTGTCACTGGAAACGAGACTTGGATTTTATACCAAAATGTGCATCGAAAACGCACTTGGTCTAAGGAAAATAGACCTTCAACTGTTGCGAAACCTGGACTTCATCCGAAGAAGGTTCTTTTGTGCATTTGGTGGGACTGGAAAGGTGTAGTGTACTACGAGCTCTTTCCTCAAGGTGATACGACCAATGCTGACAAATATTGCAATCAACTCGATCAATTGAAAGCCGCCATAGCAGAAAAACGGCCAGAATTGGCGAACCGATGAGGCGTCGTTTTCCATCACGACAACGCAAGACCGCATGTTGCGTTGGCCGTAAGGCAAAAATTATTACAGTTTGATTGGGACGTTCTACCTCATCCTCCGTACTCCCCAGACCTTGCTCCAACCGATTATTACTTGTTCCTCTCCTTAAAAAATTCTCTCCGTGGTAAATCTTTCAAATCCGTAAGCGAAATAAAAACACACCTTGATGAACATTTTGCAAATAAGCTTCAACAATTTTGGAAAGAGGGCATAATGAGGCTTCCTGAGAGATAGAAGAAGATTATTGAACAGAACGGTTCATATATAACATAATAAATTCACCTTAAACAACAAATATCGTGTATTCATTTTGCATCAAAAAAAGGGAAAAAACTTATGGGACACCCTAATAGATAAAAGAACAGAGTAGAGAGTGGACATGGATTATTATGACATAATTACAACTCGTTGAAACAAAAAATTAAACAGAAATTCGCACTGTCGAAATTACATACGTACATTATCGTTCGAAAATATTTGGACATTTAAAAAGTAGTTTTAAAAAGTAGTTTTAAAGGCTAAACTCCAAACTTCTACGTTCTTGAATTTAAATTTCACCAAACATTTTTTTATACTAAAAAGAAAGTAAAAAGTGAAGATGGCATTCCCCCCCCCCCAAAAAAAATTGTAAACATTCAAATGGTTTTCAGATTTCTAAAAAGAATTTTCTTCATAAGTAAAACAATCATGAATTTGAAGACTCTTTTAACAACGACCTCTCTAAGAGTTGGTATGCGAATTCTTTTACTGCATTGTCCTATTTTTTTTACGAAGTTACAACAATTCGAAGATTCCAAGCATTTCAATCAAGCGTCCATATTACTTATGAACGACTGTGAATGTACATTTCTCTTATAAGATAGCATCTTGTTCGCTTTACTAATACGTAACAAAGTCTGATAATCCACGCCCTTCACGTTTCAGAGGAGGTGTCTCGTTCGACGACACTTTTGCTCACCCTCGATTAAACTCGAGATTAAACCCACTTAAGCATCGCCCCACAAGCGTGTATGCGCCAAACGAATGACCATACGTATATGTTTGACCGACGATACTGCATTCACTCATTAAACGTCTGCGTTCTATATATAGAATAAAACGTATCTCACTTTCTACCGTGTAGTTTGTACAATATGACGTCAATATAGCATCCAGTTAAATACGTGATTATGTCTCTGACGAAAACGAGAAATTAATTTCCATGTAAAGAATTTATGACTTTACGACAGCTGCTTTTAAAGCATAACTTATGGGTATGATTTACTTTAAATTAATCTTCACCGTACTTATTATTATAGTTATTTATTCCACCTGCAATTTTAAATATATTTATGTTTCTTTAAATTAGATTAACACATAGTGTAACGAACAGCTTCAAATGAATGTTCTACGAATAAATTAATTTTTTATGGCAATATAAGAACAATAATATATTTAAGACATAAATAAATCAAGGAATTAAATATATCTAATAATAATATATCTTAAATACGGATAATAAAATTAAAGAAATAAAGATTTATATTACAAAATGAAAAAACTTACTTATTAATTAAAATCACATGGAATACATGTTATAAGTAAAAATATCCAATATAACATAAAGTTGTTAAATAAATGTGTCTGATTTTATTTATTATTAAAAAGCGAGTAGGAAACTATTTAAAATTTTTATTCGTTGACTATATGGATGACAAAATTTCCATAAATGTAAAAATAATGACTTAAATAATATTCAAGGAGAACAATACGATCTATTGTTTACATTGCACTGAACATTAAAATTATTGATAACTGATTTTGATTTCCATAAAGGATTATAATTTTGAGCTGTAATTGGCGTTCAACACGCTAAAATTTCGATAAAGCATAAAAATTAAAAGAAAGCAAAGCGATCGTTAATTCGTTTTAATTAATGATTGAACGAGTACGTAGTTGATCGAGAAAAATAAACGAATAAGTCGAAGAAAGATCGTGGGACGATTTCTGTGGCAAGGGGTCGTGTACCCGCATACATCGTCCAGTGCAAAATTAAACGAGAGAAAAGCAGGCCAAAGATCTCCGAACAGCGTCGATTAACAGTAAGCTCGTCAAATAAACGGCTGATTACGTCATTCTTGATAATTCGTCACAACCACGACATGAATTTCGCGAGAAATGATCGCAATCGAAGCGTAAATCGCGTAAAAATGAATCTTATCGTTGAAATTTTCGGTACCTTTGAAACTATTGACAACAATTTTGCTTCCAGTTTGACACGTTATATCGGTTCAATATTTTTGTGATTTTATCATTTATTTTTGTTGCAACCAGAAATGAAAATTATATCAGTGCGATTAGTAACTGAAAATTATTATAAAGTGTAAATTGAGAAATATTTTAAAACAAACGTTTTCTCGTTTTCTCGTTTTCTCTTTTTTCATATTTTCACTGTGGTTTTTTTAATATTTAATCAATTGATTTTCATAATATTTATACGAAACTTTTTGCAACATACTACACTATATACAGTTCTTTTCTGCTTCGTAATTTTTCTGGTTTATCAATATCTTTCTCTAATTGGAGGCTTTCTGGTTAGTTAATTGCTAAATAGCATTTTTTAAATATTAACGAATAATATAACGAACACAAGGAAGCATTGAACTACACTTCCATTTATTATTTCTTAAAACATGTTTTTCCAAGATTGTTTAAACTATAATTAATTAAACTGTTAATTTAACTTATAGACTACCAAAACATTGAATTGCACTTCCATTTATTATTTCTTAAAAACATGTTTTTCCAAGATTGTTTAAACTATAATTAATTAAGCTGCTAATTTAACTTATGAACTACCAAAGTATTGAATTACACTTCCGTTTATTATTTCTTAAAACATGTTTCTCCAAGATTGCTTAAATTATAATTAATTAAGCTTAATTTATAAACTACCAAAGCAGCATGAACTACCGATATAATTTGGAATAGAATCACGTAAAATTTTAGAATCGCTTAAAATCGTGTACAGTTCTATAGAAGACTCTTACAAAGAATCATAAGCTATTCATGCACGCTGTATACTCACTTGATCGCATATGATATCCCACTTTTTCTCGTTGTTGTACTGCTTCAAAAGCTTCGCCTTGTCCGGAGGCAAGTCCATTGAAGCCTGAATCACAAAAAAAGACAGAGGTTTTAGTTTAATGTCTCGACATCTTACAGTGAAGAGAACGACAGCTTGCTTGCCATCTTTCATTTTTTTTTCTTTCTTTTAGCAAACGCTTTGTACTTATAACTTTCTGTATCCACAATCTTTAAACGCATGTTTTTAATGTACAACACCTTTTTCCTTCTTAACACATTCGCGACTCGGCAAATTTTTTCCGTTTCTAGTACAGAGTACCGACGAAAATAATGAAATTCTGAAACTGATTGCCGCAAACTTGTATGGTTAAAGCAAGGATAAAAATGATAAAAATTGTTTTGAAACATCAATGCTGCAATAATGTGTTGTTTAAAATAAAAAGATTTTTATAATTAATATTCTTGCTTTATAGGTAGACGATAGAACACTTATTATTATTGTACTGAATTATTATTGACGTGAATTCACGTCAGCGATCGCGAATGGGTTAATCAACAACGAGCTTTTAATATTTCATTTATTCTACGTTGTTTTAATAAAATAAAGAATGAATCACTTGTTCAGGGTAGTTTGCAGAATTGGGAGCAGTGTGCTATGAGCTACACGAACAATTTTAATTAGATTATCCTGAAATTTTATAGGGCCAAGGAATCTCTAAATGTACATTAGGGTTGGTCCCTGTTCATTTCCCGTAGAGGGTGAAACGGAGGCTAACCCGAGAACTTTAAACGAGAATTTATACACAACGAATGAATTCCAGAATACGCATAAAGAAAAGAAAAATGAGCAAACATGCTTAAAATATTTTTTTGTAAAACTAAAATTCTTTCTGTTTAAAATTTGAAGCACTATGGATCAATTAAATCGGAATTAATTGGAAAAAGGAAAGATTAAAGGCAAAATAACATTGTAAAATTTATTTTATTAAATTATTAGTTATTAGTACAACAGCGTTTATATATTTTTAAGTTCGTGAATAATAATGCGAAACGTAACGAAAATTGTAAGAAAGATTATTTGAACAATATCGGTGTTTGTTTTGCGTTTTAAATGAAGGCGAACTTACATAAGTTACCTTGAAGACCTATAATTTTGAGATAATAATTCTGAATAACTTCCAGTGCGCAATAATTAACGTTTTCGTAAACAAAATTCGTTCTCTCATTGTATTTCAACCTTTAGCTCAACACACGAGGCGTTACCTCTAAACATTTCATTTTGATACTTCATATTTATTATATTCTCATTAATTAAATCGTTACATAATTTTTTCTCTTTTTAAACTAATTTGCAAACCCTTGTTTTAGCATTACTTAAAATTAGTTAAATGCTTTGGTCAAAATCTTTTTTAAAAAACATTATTGATGTTCGTGAATTGACTATATATATGGATAATTAAACGATCTGAGATACATATTTGATTTAAGATATAAAACGTTTTGAAATAATAGATTACATAATTTTCTGTATGCGACTTATTGTGCTTTCTCGTTGCAAAAGCTATTAGTATTGTTATCGAATCTTATTTTATCGCAAATGCGTCATTATGGCCAGTCATTTTCATTACATATCGCCAATTTTGTGCTTTTAATAGGCTACAACGTAGTCACTTTAATG
Organism: Tetrapedia diversipes; assembly: GCA_033822845.1. Classification (NCBI taxonomy): domain Eukaryota; kingdom Metazoa; phylum Arthropoda; class Insecta; order Hymenoptera; family Apidae; genus Tetrapedia; species Tetrapedia diversipes. Next base: position 395,789 of record JAOPTO010000548.1, on the reverse strand, counting down.
TTTGTTCAATATTCAACTGCGTAGAACGAAACACTAAAATGCAACTACGCTGTTTAGGTTCTGTTACAGCCTTCAATTATTTAAAAATGCTAGTTTCCTTGAGAAACGAAACAACAACGCAAATAGGTGACAAACGGTACTGTCATAATTCTTATAAATGAGAGCATGAATGTTTAAATTTTTCACAGTATAACTAGTTAACCCTCGTACAACGAATGCAGGGTCACTTTGACTCGTGAGAAACGCAGCACAAAATGCAAAAATTCTATCAAAATTATTTGTAAGAATCGTACGAAAAATTTAGTCACAAACTTGAAAAGGAACGAAGCGTATATAATTCCTTTCCAAAAACCAGTTTGCAACAGAAATTCTGTTATGGGTGAAAACGACCCTGCATTCGTCCTCTGTGTCCATCGAGAACCATTCGCCTTATGGGGGTTAACCCTTTGCACTTTAACACTATTCCTACCACGATCGGTCAAATGACCGTTTTTAAAATTTCAATTAGAATTTCATATATACAACGTAGTTTAATCGCCTTTAAACTTCGGACTTCTCCTCAAATATACATATAATACATTTTTCAATATTCACTTCTTTTTTCATTGTTTACTTTCTGAGAAAAATTTGTAATCTATCTTATCTGGGAATGTCACGATAGGAATAGTGTTAAAGGTGATTGTCAGTCACCAAATGATAATTTTGCAAAGTTTCAAACTCAAAGGGTTAATTAGTTGTATAAGTAAATTTTAGCGTAATGCTTAACTAAACCAAATGAAATCCAATATGAGTGAATCTTATTAAATATCTTACGCTTGAAAATCTTTGAAGTTAGTATTATTGGCCGACTACGAGTCACCTCTCGAGGGCAGAAGGTTAATAGCAATGCAAGTGGTCTGAGAACCACTGCTTCAATGGAAAATGCATAATGAACCGAGACCCTTGATTCGTGGTAGTTAATAGACGTGTCCTCTTTTCTCTGTCCACTTCCTTCAATTTATTCAAAGTCGTATTATAAAGGTGACATTTTATTTGTAGCGTCAAGCAATTACTACAAGAATTTATAACAAAAAAAAGCATTTAAATGTCTTAGACTAACCTACTTAAATAAATTTTGCTACAGTTTTATGAGCTTTTCAAAGCTATATGAATTCAAGAAATTCAATAATGCAGTTCAAGTAATACATTATTAACGTACACTTCTTTTCAGGCGTCAGAAATTTTACACGACGAATAAACCACGTGTTCTATACAGGTATACATTAACTACTATACTATAGTATACAAAAAGGCACTGGAAAAAAGAAAGCACTGAAAACGATGGCCCACATATTTAATTACGAAAAAAAAAAACGAATTTCTGTTCTGTTTTACGATTATTTATTTTTTACAAATAAACCACGTGTTTTATACAAGTATACATTAATTACTATACTATACTATACAAAAAGGTACTTGAAAAAAGAAAACACTGAAAACAATGGCCCACATATTTAATTACGAAAAAAAAACGAATTTCTGTTCTGTTTTACGATTATTTATTTTTTACAAATAAACCACGTGTTTTATACAGGTATACATTAATTACTATACTATACTATATAAAAAGGCACTCGAAAAAAGAAAGCACTGAAAACGATGGCCCACATATTTAATTACGAAAAAAAAAAAACGAATTTCTGTTCTGTTTTACGATTATTTATTTTTTACAAATAAACCACGTGTTTTATACAGGTATACATTAATTACTATACTATACTATATAAAAAGGCACTCGAAAAAAGAAAGCACTGAAAACGATGGCCCACATATTTAATCACGAAAAAAAAACGAATTTCTGCTCTTTTTTACGATTATCCATTTTCTACAAGACTATAAAATTTGCATGAAATTCGCGCAACCCAGTAATGAACAACTAAAAGTGAAAACGGTCGCAACTCGCGCTGTTCTTTTTCTTTTTCCACGCGCCATTTAACCGGGAGAGATGCAAACACCGTGAATAACATCGAGCCGGTCGTACGAGCGTGAAAAGACGCAGAAAGGGAAAAAAAAAAAGAATGGCAAAGAAAGCTGACGCGAGAGTAATATGCAGTCGCGATGTGTGTACGTCGCCGTGGCTAGCGACGAGCATAGTCGACGAATAATTATCAAAGAGCGGATGCGGAAGCCACGAGCGTATGACATCACTCTATTCCCGATACATATACAGTGCGGGACAAAATGACAGCACACCATACGATTTTTAGAATTTTACACGCGTGTTAGCGGAGAATCGTTCAAGGCATCTATGGGACGAGCTGACTCATAGAATGCCATGCATCAAGCATTTTTTAGACTGCTGTCAATGAAGGAAAATTTGAATAAAGGTGGCAAAGTTCAGCCAGGGGTGGTAACAAGGAGACGATTAATGTTATAAAAAAAGAACAGAAATAAATGTAACGTTGAAGGGGTCGGACGTGGCGTTTTATTCCTCTATTTTATCTTTAATTTTAACACACGTGTTAGCGAAGAATCGTTCAAGGCATCTATGGGACGAGCTGACTCATAGAATGCCATGCATCAAGCATTTTTTAGACTGCTGTTAATGAAGGAAAATTTGAATAAAGGTGGCAAAGTTCAGTCAGGGATAGTAACGAGATGATTAATGTTATAAAAAAAGAACAGAAATAAATGTAACGTTGAAGGGGTCGGACGTGGCGTTTTATTCCTCCAGTTTCATCATAATTTTAATATGCCCATCCGTGTACAATATACCCTTTTCTTAACCCTTTCGTCCCGAACGGTACACGTATGTACCAATGCGATTTGAAAATTATATGTGTGTGAAAACAATTTAACTTGATAGGCACACTTTGATTATTGTTGGAGCAATATTTATATTTCGGGACGAAAGGATTAATAATGCTAACTGAAGATTAACCACAGATTACATTTTTTACTGTAAACTTATTTATATGAAAAATGGGCGCGGCAAAATGACAGAATAGACACGATGAAAGAGATCAACGAGATTTCATTGTTTGAGATGATAAAGATTTCTGATCTGGCTGCAAAAGTTGCCTGTTGCGTTAAGTTTACGATTTAAATGATTAAAAAGTGTTGATTTTTACTGTAATAAATTCTTATTTATTTTCATGTATTGAATCCCTATCTGGAGACAAGAGTAGCCTGTTTATGAGATAAATAAATAAAAAGTATCGACTTTTGTTATTTTAACGTAATTTTTCTTCCAATATGTTTGCAAATAGCATATTCGTACAGTATACTAACCTTCCCCTGTAAAGTCAAACTTGACTTGTAATTATATGACATTTTCTTTTTTTTTTTTATTCTTTACTCGAGAAACACTGGAAATCATAGACTGTGGTGCCATTTTGTCGCGCACTGTACATCAGGCACACGGAGCTTCTGCTAAACGTTTGGATCGTACGGATAGCGCCGATGAATCGCGTTTCAAGCCAGTAATTACATGAATTGTCGGTCACGATCGTTATACGAACTTTGTCTCAATCAGTCGTTTCTGAATTTCACTAAAAAGAATTTCTAACTTGCCAAAAAGTGGTTTTTCAACGTAAAATTGAAAGGATAGAAGAGCAAACTATTAGTAATAGCTTCTTTATTTATCACATAAAATTAACGAGTTTTCTTAGTGAAATGGTAACACGTCTGGGATAAAAATGTCTGACAGACTGCAGCAGGGTTAAACGACCAGTTTCTAGTGCAACCTCGAGCAGGTTTGGAATAATGTGCTGTCGTGTGTAGCATTCATACAGTATCGATTCTTTAATTCTGCAGGGGATACCTTCTACAGAAATAAGACCGAAAACAAATTTGCTTATGTCTTAAGAATCTGTAGAAATCTACCTTTTAACAGAATATTTAACAAAATATCTTAATGGGGTATACAAGTGTAGAAATTAAAAATAATCGATTGTAGTATAACTCTGTATTTTTCAAATGTTTGTACTTTCAAAAATTATTTGTTTTTTTTTTTAAATCCAAAAAGGAAACTGTCAGAAAACAATTTTTAAATTATTAAACCTATTATTTACACCGATGTTACAAATCGGTGAAAAAAATAATATAATGTATATATATTGATTAGAAGCGAAGAAAATTTGTTCGAATTAAACAATTCGATCCGATAATTTAATGTGAGCTCGAAGTATTATTTCTTACCAAATTCTACCCTTTCTAATCTTCATTTCCGGCGACCCCTGAACTCGAAAACACGCATTTCGTTATTCTAACTCAGCCTTGCGTATAATACCGGGAACACCAGCTGGACGTCTATTTTACCTTCTGCTTTTTATTAAACAATAAATCTTTCGACGATCCTACGCTTTTTCTCAACAAGCGTAGAATTTTCTTCAACGTTTCCCATAGAAAGCAAAAAGTTCGTTTAAAGAACTTATACAAATTTTATTATAATGTATTGGTTTACAAAATTGATCAAATTTTACATTTTGAGTTGTCGGAATGAACGTACACGCCAGCAATACTGGTATTCCGAGTTCAAAGGGTTAACCCTTCTACCGTATTCACAAAATGGACGCCAATTTAAACTACAGGGTGTCCCAATCTTGATGATACAACCATAGGATGATTCTATACAAAAAAATAAGCCTAAAATATACAGTAAACTTTTTTCACTTCAAGCTTCGTTTTTAAGAATATTAATATTGAATATTTTCCAAATATGTTGCGAAAGAAATTCATTCTATTCTTTTGACTCATTTTTTCACATATAATCCTCCTGAATTCTCAAGAATTGCACCATTAATATTGGGACACCCTGCATAATACACAAAGTTAAAAAAAAACCTGATTTCAGTGAAGTTTATTATTATTATTATTATTTTATTTGTGAACAGGCTGGAAACTCTTTTTATACATAATGATATAAATTGCATGGGATACAAACAAAAAAGAATACAAAAAAAAAGAAGAGAACAGAAAAAAAAAGAAAAAGTTTATGTTAATTTAAAAACACCACCAAGTCATACGGACCCAAATAAAATCGAAAAGTTGAAAATACTTTGGTGCATATGCAACCTGCAGTTTTACATTCTCAGAACGAAGCTACTTGGAATCGGCATTAAATGCTGACAGGATAACAGATAAATTTATAGATGTTAAAAAAATAAAAGAAAAATGTTTGTTGGTCAAGTATCGTGAATTCCCATGTGTAGAATTATTGCTAAATGCAAGAGCGCTTCAAGGTAGGCAAGTGGTATCGACTGCTTCTATAGAAGGACTTCTTTCAAACGTGTCACTTCAGATTATCGATTACTTGACTTCAGTACCCGGGCAACGTTTGCTTGGCGAAGTTGTTTGCTTCTTAAAGTGCACTTTGATGGAAATTAAAGGGAACGTCGGTATTAAGGGAAGCTTTCAAATCGCTCGAAGCGCAGAAAATCTAGTAACACCATCCATATTTCAATCTGTCGTGACAATGTTTTGTCTCGTTGATTCAAAAAATACGAAAAAATATCCTCTGTAAGAAGAACAATTTCCTTAAATCGAAATTAATCGAGACTCTTCAAATTAACAAAATCTTTTCTTTATAATGCTTGGACAATCGAAGATTAACAACCACTAAAATTTAATAATTTTTCAAAAAATACGAAAAAATATCCTTTGTAAGGAGAACAGTTTCCTTAAATCGATATTAATCGAGACTCTTCAAATTAACAAAATCTTTTCTTTATAATGCTTTGGCAACCGAAGATTAACAATCACTGAAATTAAATAATTTTTCAAAAAATACGAAAAAATATCCTCTGTAAGAAGAACAATTTCCTTAAATCGAAATTAATCGAGACTCTTCAAATTAACAAAATCTTTTCTTTATAATGCTTGGACAATCGAAGATTAACAACCACTAAAATTTAATAATTTTTCAAAAAATACGAAAAAATACGAAAAAATATCCTCTGTAAGAAGAACAATTTCCTTAAATCGAAATTAATCGAGACTCTTCAAATTAACAAAATCTTTTCTTTATAATGCTTGGACAATCGAAGATTAACAACCACTAAAATTTAATAATTTTTCAAAAAATACGAAAAAATATCCTTTGTAAGGAGAACAGTTTCCTTAAATCGATATTAATCGAGACTCTTCAAATTAACAAAATCTTTTCTTTATAATGCTTTGGCAACCGAAGATTAACAATCACTGAAATTAAATAATTTTTCAACAAATACGAAAAAATATCCTCTGTAAGGAGAACAATTTCCTTAAATCGATATTAATCGAGACTCTTCAAATTAACAAAATCTTTTCTTTATAATGCTTTGGCAACCAAAGATTAATAACCACTAAAAGTAAATAATTTTCACCGACTAGAAAAAGAAAATTCAGCTCTTCTCAGATAATAAAAATAATTGCTTCTACAAATATTAACTTTCAACTGGTGATGTCAGTCCCTTTTCATTTCGTTTAAAACATTAGCATTTAAACATTAAATTTGTATACGTTTTTATGAAAACGGAACTTCAAAGAACGCAAGGGATACGAATAAAATTTTGTTTATACTGGAAATAAATGTACACGTATTTATGAAATTATTATATCTTGTTGGGTCTATCAAACCTCATTTCACCAGTTAACACTAGAACTACCGACAATTATAGTGTACTTATTTGCATAGAAGAGATCAAATTGAAAGTTACATGGAAAAATATGGAATATGTAGGAAACAAATCTTTATTTATACTTTCTGCAGAAAATCATAGTAAATTTTGGAAGCTTAACCACAGTGAATTGATAAAGCTGCTACGAATAATTACGAATTGGTCATTTTGAAAATTGGTTGAAATTATACAGAACAGTTTTCCATCTTTTTTCTCGATTTCTGTTTCGTTGATTGCAAAAATTGTGCTCTCTCCTTTTGCGTTACGAGAGGACAACGATAGGTGAATTTTTAACGCGAAATGAAACAATATTCTCGGAGAGTCTGAAAGCCGAATCGAAACTCGAGCCGCTCCAAATGATCAGCAACCGTAACTGTACAAATATCGCCTTGCGCCTAGAAAATTACAGCTTTTCCTTATTCGCTTCGAATAAACGTCTGTTGCAAAACACGGTTTTCACGGAACTTACGTTGCGTTGTTTAGAAATTGTAATTTATTCTGCTTATCGAAGGAGAACACGCGTTTGCTTTCTCCGACGCCCGAAGAACCGTATGAAGAAGTTGTTATTTAAGATCCATACCGCCATTTCTGTTCGCAACACTATTAAGCTTAACGTCCGAATTAATTTTATCGGGTCGTTAAGTTCTTTTCTTCGTCGACAAAACAATACACGAGCGATTTTAGCACCGATATACATACAGGTATGTGGAACAGTAATTTTTAATCTACCACGCATACTTTCTCCTTTGTAATTTTATTCTCGCTGATTCTAGTACAGTCTCGTGTAAAATTGAAACTTTGAATCGCAAGTATTAGGTGTAAGCAGAAGTTTCGATCTTTTTTTCAGGGTTCTGGTATGATTATTCTGAATTCAAATAATTTTCTGTCTTTTTAAGTATTTATAAGGTTAACATTCAATTGTCGTATAAAATTGAAACTTTGAATTGCAAGTATTAGGTGTAAGCAGATATTTTAATCTTTTTTCAGCGTTCTGGTATGATTATTCTGAATTCAAATAATTTCTCGTCTTTTTAAGTATTTATAAGGTTACCATTCAATTGTCGTATAAAATTGAAACTTTGAATTGCAAGTATTAGGTTTTAAGCAAAAGTTTTGATCTTTTTTTCAGCGTTCTGGTATGATTATTCTGAATTCAAATAATTTTCCGTCTTTTAAAGTATTTATAAGGTTAACATGGAATTGTCTAACATGCCAAATTGAAATGAGAAAAAACGTTTCACAAATTAATTTGCGATGCTTGTATTATTATACAAACGTAGGTTAACGAAAGTTAAAAGTAAGACTGAATTTTTGGTATAAAACATGACGTGGATTGGTGAAGCTATTCGATTTGTATGGATATGAATTTGAAGCCAACTTACTGGCGACTTGAGTTCAAGTAACTCGACTAATCTGAGCGAGCCACGAGCCTGCAAAACGTACTTCCGTTGGTCGGAAAAAGAAATGCAATCGTCTGACATAAAAACCGTCGGAAACGGGACTATGGTTCTTCTTTACACATACAGTCAACCTCAAAAGTCTTTGTAGATTTGTCAAGCTTAAAATATTGAAAAATCTAAGATTCTGAATATTGATTCGTAAAATTTCTTACACTTGTCTATCAAAAAACAAAAATAAGATGGAAGTATAAAATTATGGAATACACTGTACATGGATATATTAAAATACGCAAAAATTTGTTGCTTGTTTTTGCTTTAATTATATTTTTTCATAACCAGACACAAGAAACAGTCATTTTCTGAAAATCTATCTAACCACTTTCTGTTTCAAATGTTTGAAATTTCAACAACTTGATTAACCCTTTGCACTCGATCGATGACTGTTACTCCCCTCCAATTGCCAACTTTAAAAATTTTCGAGCCAAAAATGCTGACCAAGATTCACTTATATTAAATTTTATTCAGCTTACAATTAATTAAATGATGTACTATAATTTACACCTACTACTATTTAACCCTTTGCGTCTGAAAATTTGTACATCTATCATTCGATGAACGACTGTCGCCTCTCTAATGCAAAAGGTTAATACTCTTTGAGAGTAATTGTACTCCACGTTGTCGAGCGAGTGATTGAATGAATGTATTATAGTACGAACGAATGATGATTGGAAAAAAAAGGAAGAACGGTGTTTGGGAAACGAATGAGAAAATTATAATTGCGTGAAAAATAGAATACGCGTAAGAGGCGAGGAGCAAGGAGAAAGAAATCAAATTTCATTCCGTATTTACTGCACGAATTTTACAATAAATAACAAACACTTCACACTTTTGCTTTAAACGTTAGAAATTTCGCTGGCGCACGAACTGCAACCAACTGATGATTATAGAAAAAAGGAGGTAGAATGGTGGTTGGGAAACGAATGCGAGAATTATAATCGTATAAGTGAAAGATAGAATACATGTATGAGGTAGAAGCAAATTTCATTTCGTATTTACTGCACGAATTTTACAATAAATAACAAATATCTCATACTTTTACTTCAAACGTTAGAAATTTTACTGGCACACAAACTGCAACCGACTGATGATGAAAAAGGAGGAAGAACAGTGTTTGGGAAACAAATCCGAGAATTGTAAGCATTCAAATGAAAGATAGGATACATGTATGAGGTGGAAGCAAATTTCATTTCGTATTTACTGCACGAATTTTACAATAAATAACAAATACCTCACACTTTTGCTTCAAACGTTAGAAATTTCGCTGACGCACGAACTGCAACCAACTGATGATTATAGAAAAAAGGAGGTAGAATGGTAGTTGGGAAACGAATGCGAGAATTGTAATCGTATAAGTGAAAGATAGAATACATGTATGAGATGGAAGCAAATTTCATTCCGTATTTACTGCACGAATTTTACAATAAGTAACAAACACCTCGTATTTTTACTCCAAACATTTAAAGTTTCGTTGGCGCACGGAAACTTCTGCGACCGACTGTACCTCGTAAAAGCTTCATAGATACACGATACCGTCGTCGCTATAAAAAAAAAGGATTCCCAAGACGATCAATCGCGGAAAGTCCCCTTCAGAACGTTCATACTGTTAGCCGGCTCCACGTTTCTCTGGCCAGTTGTTTCCCATCCAACAATCGATGCCAGGGGCGAGGGTTGGTCTCTCCCTTCTGCAGCGCACCAACACTCTCTCGTGCTTCGCGCACGTACATACGTGTACACTCGTGCGTACGATTGCGTGGATGCACCATCGTCGCACACGGGAGGAGCCCACCATCGTGAACACAATCGGGAATCGGTTAGAGCACTTGAAGCAATGATAGAAACCCCGCAGGGTCTCCAAGAGCACGCCCACACCCGGCTCGTTTCCCGTCCCTTCCAACCCCTTTCGCGTTTCCTTTTCTTCTATTAACCGGCATTACGGCCGAGCGACACCCTATAAGCATTTTTCAGCAGCCCCGACACATCAGTCGTGTTTCATCGATCGTCTGCGCATCTCTCGCCCTGATATTTCGTGAAACTGCAGAGAATGTGTTCGTTGATACGGTAAAATTTCAGATTGAACGTGACATTATACTTCGTTCAACGAGATTTATTAACACTATTCCTACCGACGCTTCACGTATACCTATTCCTACCGCGACATTCCCACGTAAGCCAGACTACAAATTTTTCTCAGACAATAAACGATGAAAAAAGAAGTGAATATTGAAAAATGCATTATACGAATATTTGAAGAAAAGTATAAAGTTTAAAGGCGATCCAATTACGTTGTATATATGAAATTCTAATCGAAATTTTAAAAACGGTCATTTAACCGGTCGCGGTAGGAATAGTGTTAAGTGTACAAGTTAATTTTAGGTCTTTCATTTTTCGATGATGAAAAAGGCTATTTACAATTTGAATATCGTAACAGTATTTTTGGAGTCTTATAGTGTAGCCATTTAGCTTTCCAAAACGTTAGAAGACTGCTTGATTCGGTCAATATAATCTAGATAAACAATAGTTTAAACGATGGCGTGCAGCAAAGAGCACATTCGTCATTTTTTGCTCTTCGGACTTCAGTTAAGAAAGAAACGTCGCTGAAACTGCAGAAATGATCTTTGATGGTCTTGGTCAGAATGCTGTAACTCGTTTCACCAGCAAATACTGATACAGAAAGTTTCGGGGACGAATTTTCGACCTCCAGGATAAAAAACGATTTTGAGGATGAGGAATTCTGATCACTTTTAGATCAGTTCATCAAAATCAGGCATCCGATAGTTGCCCGAAAGGTGGGCAAAGGTTATAGAAAGTGAGGGAGATTAATTCATCCATTATCCTTTGGGCATAAAAATTTAAACAAACTCTGTACCTGCCAAAAAAAAGACTAAAATTAATTTGCACACCTAATAGTAGGAAATATAAACGATTATACGTTGTCCTCGTTGGAGAATAATTGTACTTTAGATTATCGAATGAGTGATTGAGAAAATTGTGGTACGAATGAATGATGATAGAGAAAAAGAGGAAGAACGGTGTGGGAAAAGAAAAGTAATGTTAGAATTGTAATGGAGAAAAAAGGTACATGTTAGAGTTTGAGACAGAGAGTGAGAAATTAAAATTATTCCGTTTTTTATCGTATAAATATCATAATAAATAACTAGTCGTTAGATGGATGGTTTGTGGTTAACTGTGCTTCGACCGCGGAATACGTGTGTTTCATGTATTATGGTCTAATATTAGCAAAACATAATCTTTCCAAGCACGAAAGTAATGACGTAAACTTTCTGAAGAAACTGAATTGAATTGCATCTTGATGAAGAAGAAACTCTAAATACGGAAATTCCTTAGAACCAGGGACGCACAACCACTATTCATCGGTCTTTCTTTCAAGTTACGTTTCTTATTTCATAAGAAGAATAGAGCCACTGTATAACATCGACAGTCTCGTGGATCTGTCGGGTCATTAATCAAAATGGACATTTTGTAATTCATCAATGCATAATGTAGATATTTTAGAATGATCTTTCCATAAATTTAAGCGTTATTAAATTTTATTTATATAAATATTATTCATGTTCGTAGGCATTTATATATTTTTTAATTTTATTAATCTAATAACATTTCTATATTTATTTACACAAATATTTTCCCTTATTTCAACATTCTGTTTCAAGTAGTTCCATGTCAACATCGTAAATACTTAAAAACGTGGAAAATTATTTGAATTAAGAATAATTATAGCAGAATGCCGAAAAAGGTCCAAAACTTTTGCATACATCTAATATATATTCGTTATTACCTTTGATAACTATAAATTCTGCATAAAAATATAAAGTTCTGTAAAAAAAAAACTTATTTATGTACCGTAGTCGTGTATTCCTTATTTAAAAAAAAAATGCATCGTTTATCCTTGTTTATTTTACTAGTTTACAAAACTTATCTGGAAGTGGATTTAAGTGGATTGCGAAAAAGTTTTACACGCTGTTTATATTTCTCCGATTCCTGTAAAACCACGTAACAACCTGCTTCTAGGAAGGAATACATTTTTAAAAAAGCACGAGGAACTTATTCTTTACACTGATGATTCATACTGTGTCGTTGCTTAGTTCTATTAGGTCTGAAATCAATTTATCAGTTTCCTAACTTGATAGTATAAACTACAGTGGATGAAAATGGAATAGTGGTGTCATACAAATTTTCAAATTTTGTATAATTGTTAACAATTAACTCATCAAGTAATAAATTTGTACTCAAATCCATTAGAAATAAATAAATCTATGAAATGGCAAATGGTTGAAGCACTGAACTATGTAATATTCAAATTTATACAAAAAAAGAAACAAAATGAAAGAGATTTCCTAAAAGAATTTATTAATAATTTGATCCTTAATTGATAGTTATACGAGTCCCTAGTTATTGTTTTGTTTAACTAAAAGAGGGTTAAAGAACTTAAACTGTGTTTACACTGTACAATATCAACTTGGTTTATTTATAAAAGACCTCAACATATTTAAAAAGCTGTGTATTATTTTGTTTAGAATAATTTAACAAATTAATTTCGGCTAATGACAGCATTGCTATGATCCTATAAATCACAAAACTAATTTTAATTAAACAAAACAAAAAACGTGTAAACGTTTCTATTGGGATTGTTTCACATTTCTGTGAATTTTAATAAAGTGATATGCGCAGAAAAGATTTCGAATGTCAAAGATTTATCGTTGTTTCAACATTGATACGTTTAATATCAAGTAATCTATCTGAACCAATAGCGTACAAATATTCGATGTCAATCATAGTACGAAATATATTGAATCACAAATGTCGGTTGCTACATACAACTTATATCGTAGGTTAACGATAAGCTGCAAGCGTTTGATTAATTATTGCAATTGAAATAACGTGGACGTTTCAAACGATTGCCAACCATCCTTCTAATCCGTTCGAAAGAAGGAAGAACGTTTTATTCAAATTAGCATTACCGCAATGGGTCTCGACCAAGCTTTGCACACCATGCGCATGCATTTAATTGTACATACAATGATAATGTACTTTCACACTCGCGTCAGGTTTCCTCGTTACCAACAAGATGACGTAAAATGTCCCACGCACTCGTATGTCTATTCATCAACTTTTTTCATGTACTTTGCGTGAAGCTTCCTCCTCGTTGAAACGATGGTTTAACACGTTCGTCGCCCAGCGTGATTCGACTGAATTTCTCGTTCGGTCTAAATTCGATTGCATAGGAAACTGGGGTAAAAAAATATAAAAATAGCAACAATTTTTATTTTATGTATTTTATATTTTTATATATATATTACTTCAATGCTTATTCCACTGAATTCCTTTTAAAATTCCAATATAAAGTCCTATTTAACTTTAAGAAAAAGAGCGTCACCCATATTTGAGTGACGTGGCGACGAACGTGTTAAATATGAAAGTAGTACGTTATCGACGTGTTCGTTTAAGTATAATCACATGATACGCTTTTGTATAAAAATTAAGACATCTCATTTCAACTCAAACGATTACAGTTTTCGAATTCTGATAGGAGAAATGTTGCGAGTAGAAAAAATTAATCCTTTGCGCTCGAGAGGTGACTGCTAGTCACCAAATGATAGTTTCTCAGATTTTCAGACTTTAGTCAGTTTGTTTATTAGTCAGACTCAGAGATTAAATAGTCATATGTGTAAATTTTAGTATATTAACTAAACTAAATGTCATTTAATATAGGTGAATCTTAGTATAAAAATTAAGACATCTCATTTCAACTCAAACGATTACAGTTTTCGAATTCTGATAGGAGAAATGTTGCGAGTAGAAAAAATTAATCCTTTGCGCTCGAGAGGTGACTGCTAGTCACCAAATGATAGTTTCTCAGATTTTCAGACTTTAGTCAGTTTGTTTATTAGTCAGACTCAGAGATTAAATAGTCATATGTGTAAATTTCTAGTCATTTAATATACTTAGTACAAAACTCAAATGTCGAATTTTGATTAGTAGAACGTAAGAGGTGACTCGTCTAATAATATTAACGATATTTGATTATATTGTTAACCCTTTGCGCTCGAGAGGTGACTGCTAGTCACCAAATGATAGTTTCTCAGATTTTCAGACTTTAATCAGTTTGTTTATTAGTCAAATGCAGAGATTAAATAGTCGTATGTGTAAATTTCAGCATATTACTTAACTAAACTAAATGTCGTTTAATATAAACGAATCTTAGTAAACGTTTTGAATTTGAAAATTTTTGAAGCTAATATCATTAGACGATTAAGTCACCTCTTGAGTGTAAAAGGTTAATTTAATTAAGTCATATACTAAAATTTACATAGATAAGAGAAAAATAAAAATTGAAATAAAACGATGAAATTTCCACTGAGACAGTAAAAATGGTAAGAGAAGAAAATTATGCTAGGGGGAGGTTACATCAGCATATAATAAACTGTAGATATTCAGAAGTTTTAAAGATACGAAATTATATTAACTCTAGCCATATAAAAATGAAACGACAAATTATTCTTGGAAGTTGGGTCACTATTAAGGAAACGTCGCTTCCGTACCATTCCGGATGCACGTTTTCAGCAAGCATAGAATGTCCCTTTCAGTCATCGTTGGCCGTTGATTTCCGGAACGATATTAGTGATGCCAAAATACTCGATTAAAAGATTTAAAAGCTTCTTAATAGTATCTACGTGTTGTATTTATCATTTTTATAGTTGTTTATGTCGAAGAACGTTCGTATTATACTAAAATTTTATGTGAAAACGAAAAATGGTAAGAAAAACAAATGTTCATAGTAAATAGGTATTTTTAATATAGCAAAATATCGATTATTAGAATGGGACTAAAAATAAATTTTCTTAAAAATTAGTAGTCGTCAGTTTGCGGTGTTTCTTTCTTAAATCGATTTTCCAAAAGTTTGATTGTCTTAATGAATTCCTTGCTTTATTTCTTGATTGTATATTCGAGGTTTTACTGTACAAAAATAGGTAACGTTTTAGTATAAAGTGCACGAATAAAATGACTTCTTCTCCACCAATTACAGACGTTATTTATCATACAATGTCTTCTTCAATTTACTTCATCAAAATTATCCAGGAATAGGGAACAGCCACGAGATACAACGACGCTTTTTATCTCTTTTCTTACTTAATCACCTTAATTGATGAACATTATTCGATGAGAAACAAATAAACCAAACAGTTTTGTCTCTGTATTAAAATCAATTTAACAGAATCTTGAAATTTGCCGTTTTCATTGAAAACAGAAGTTAAAACTGTTAAATTAATTATTTAACGCTACTCTCGGAATCGATGAAGAAGAATTGTGGTAAATTATAAAGGTGCCAATTTTATTAATTGACAGATATTTAAGGCTAATTTCAGAATAATATTCAATCGATGGAGAATTATAGTAAACTATAAAAGTACCAATTTTATTAATTGACAGATATTTAAGGCTATTCTCAGTATAATACCCAATCGATGAAGAAGAATTACAGTAAATTATAAAAGTGCCAATTTTTGCTAACAATAATTATTTACTGGTAATATGTAAACAGATAAAAAGATTTGACGAAGAACACCAGATAATTCCATTCAAATTGCACATCTACAGAAAAATTTGGCGAACTTCATGGAAATATCGTTTTCATAAGAAATAAATAATGACAAAATGGAACCTGAACACTCCATATCTAGTCTAGATACTACACTCCTTTCGACGCCAATGAAACAATATTTTAACGGCGTCGGGCACGAAAATAATTTTTATTGGTGAGTTCGTCGGGGTTACAGACTGCTGCTCGTTACACGGACACTGACCTTCGAATCAGTTAACGAGAGAGGACTAACAAACAACCATAGTGAATCTCCGTTTTCAGGCGAGTAATTTCTATTCAGTATCGAAAATGTACAATTTTAACGATTGAAACGTGATAAAATTCATACTGAACTAACTTACTAATTAACTTAACAGACGAGACAATTGTTTACATAACTCGTTACACAGTAGTTGAATATTTTTCATAATTGATGCTTTTAATGTGGAGGTGGAAGTTAAAAGTTAATGTCAATAATACAAAAGCGTATTTAGTAAAATATAACACTGGAAAATAATTACTCAAGTATCTGTATTCAACAATATTTTAATAAACGAGGAATAGAATTTAAAAGAGAGGAAATATGTTTTATAAATGAGAAAAATAAAAAAAAAATGAACAATCATTCCACTGGGATATTCTACTAATTATTGATATAATTAAGGGTCACTGATAACCGTCACTGAATCACAACAGGAAATACGTATTACACTCACGCTTCAATGACAGAAGTTACCGATAACTGATAGTACGTTTAAAATAAATTTAACCGGAAAGGAATAATGTTGCTTTCTAAAAATAAGAGACTGAATCATACAGGTTAAATAGAGTATGGATTGCATCGAGTTAGGATCACACGTTAACTGTGTGAGTATTTAATAAATGCATAGAATCGACAAATTTGCGATTAAATTGGTTTCAATATCACATCGTAGAATAAATTCTAATTTTACACAGAACTGTGTAAAAATTGGAAAATAAACATTTTAATTCAAAATTATATTAAGTATTTCAATTTTCACTTATTTCTTTAATTTACCAACAATAGTTATTTGTGCTATTCGCTAAGCTCATATTAAATTTATAATAAACTGTTTCAACATAGAAAATTACTTGATAAAAATAAATTCGATAGAGATCTGGGCACCGTTTTAAATATCTTTAAGTACATCCAGAAAGTTAAGCTTCCGGAATCTCACGGAGGACCTCAATGACCTCGCTTTAGCCTTTATGCAAATCTGTAAAGCTCCAATTATTTAAGGGTTAACCCTTTGCACTCTGAATTATTTTTCAATTTTATTACCAATAACTCACTAGTATTTTGGGTACTTTATTTGAAATTTACTTCAAAGGACAATTTCTAGAGTGATGGTTATTTTTTCTATTAATTACATTAAACATAGCTCTCAGGCTTTGTTGTAACTGATATTTGTTTAATTTCATTGACTCTTTAGTTTTAAACTACTGCATTTAAAATGGTACTTTAAAAATGTCTAGTGTGACTCGACATAGGAGTTACTGTGATAAAAACTAACGTCCAGTCACACTCGACAAAAGAGTGCAAAGGGTTAAGGGTGGAATATTAACCCTGTGCACTCGATAGGTGATTGTTAGTCGTCTAATGATACTAATTTCAACAATTTTCAAATTCGAAATATTTACTAAGATTCGCCTATATTAAACGTCATTTAGTGTAGTTAAGTGACATACTAAAATTTACATATACTACTATTTAATCTCTGAGTTTGACTAATAAACAAACTAGCTAAAGTCTGTTTTGTCCGCTACTGTATTTAAAATGGTACTTTAAAAATGTCTTGTGTGACACGACATAGGATTCACTGTGATAAAAACTAACATCTAGTCACACTCGATAGGTGATTGTTAGTCGTCTAATGATACTAATTTCAACAATTTTCAAATTCGAAATATTTACTAAGATTCGCCTATATTAAACGTCATTTAGTGTAGTTAAGTGACATACTAAAATTTACATATACTACTATTTAATCTCTGAGTTTGACTAATAAACAAACTAGCTAAAGGTTAACTTGTGATTTCAACATTTATTTAAAACTACAACAAGTATACTATAGCCAAACCTATACTAATAATCAGAATACTTTTATGCTGACTGTTGTGATTTCTCACCAAGTATAATAGCCAAACCTATACTAATATCAGAATACTTTTATGCCTGTTGCTCTATTTATTTCAATCGTCCACAATTTTCTCAGTTCCCTAGTTCACAGCTTTCGACCCACTTTGTGACTAGCTCCGTAATAAAAATCATTCGTCGGCAACAATGAAGATGTAACCTCGTTCTATGATCGCGTATTATTCGCAGATTCGCACGAAACAGTATGCCTGACACTATTGTCGATATCTGATTCCTCGGATCAGATAAAATTCTCACGAGCCAGAAAGATTGGAGAAAGTCGGCGGGCAGGCACGTTTAAGGCTGTGCAGGATAGCGATCCAGCGGCCAGCGATAATAAACATTAGGATAAACAGGCGCAACGTTTGCACGTAAGGTATACATTGGTCAACGCGAAACCCAAGTCATGACGTTAGGCAACCACAGAACTTAATTAGCAAACTTTGGGCGGTAATGTTAGCTCATGGGAGGGAACGGTAACACTAGCGTCGAGGAACCTTTTAACGAGAAATATGCCTGACGTAAAGCAAACACGCCCTGTTTTCTGTGTGGTTTCATTCAGTAAGACAATCTGAACCGAAGAGGAACATTAAAAATCGTTCAACGTGTTTGCGATATTAGAAACATATCGCAAAAGAAAAATAATGGCAAAAATATTATTTGAATATAGTATTAAATATACAGGTTTCGTGCTTTAAACTCTTTCTTTTGCAAATCAAGTTTTCCTACAAATTCGTTTTCTTAAACTGTTGTAGTACAAATAAAATCTAGGAATATTAAGAACCTTTCAACGTGCCTTTGATATTACATACAAACAAATTATGAGAGAGAAATAATACCAAAAGATTATTTAAATATGATAGAAATATGATATTTCTTGCATAGAATTTAATTTTTGAGATAGCTTCTTCGATAGAGTTCGACACTGAAAAATACGATAGTAGAAATATTGTAATAAAGTCTGATCAACAAGATCAAGCATTTCCTGGGCTTTATAGAAGCTTACTTTGCCCAACCACAGCGTAAATTTGATTTGCAAAAAGGTAAATTTGATCTGAGAAAGGGTGAATCTGATTTGTGAAAGGGTGAATTTGATCTGCAAAAACGTGAACATGATCTGCGAAAGGGTGAATCTGGCGTGTAAAACCTGTAATACAATATTTTATAATACCAGGCACGAAATTTGGTGTAATTGAATAAATAACAGTTATAGCGATATAAATATTTTATTGCAAAATGAACAAACGAATGATTTTCTTCATTAGTCATGTTCAATCATTAAACAACACCGAACAAGTACTTGTCAACTGACATCCGTTAAATAAAATAGCAAATATTTATAATGTATACATTTTATTATTTATGCTACAGTTGTAAATACTTTCTACAAAATATTAATAAAGAAAAATTACTTTATTACAGGAACATTTTGTTCCAGTTTACGTTTCCAGTATCGAATTCTTGCTCACGATTTAAATACAATAATTTAAGTATTCTGCATAAATAATGTTTGGTTACAAACCTCGAAAATTACAAAATTGATGCCGTAGAATGTATAAAGTGAAATATGATCAAGCGAGGCATGATAATCGGTGTTGCTTTGAGGGTTATGGCAATTTGCCGTGCATTGCCCAAAGGGTTTCCCGAAAATCCGTAATTCGCGTTCGCAAGAGCGAGACAGCGATATCCGTGAATCAATAATCCGATTAATGGGGTCGACGTAACCATTAAATTGTGGAATTTGGAAAACTGAAGTTAAAGTGAATAATTCTCTCGACCCTACAGAATTATGTGTATGAAATTGTATATACTGAATACAATACAGCTTTCAGCTTATTTATCCCGTTCAACAACTAATTTAACCCTTTGTCCAGAACTTGGGTCATTAACGTCCCTTGGGCAATTTTTCCAGACTTTTCCTTGATTTTTTATTTCTCTGGTAAAAAGCTTTGAACATTTCACTTTAGTATCACGTATACATTAAACAGACTTCAAACAATATTTCAGAATTTTTAGAGATTCTTTTTAATATTTAATACTAATAAAGGAAAGTAATATTTAGACAGAAACGATCCAGAAATAAAACAGTTTGCGCATAAAGGGTTAACTGAAATACGTCGGAAAATAATGGCACACTAATATTAAAAAAAAAAGAAAGTAACATATAGTTAAAAGTGATCCAGAAATAAATCAGTTTACACGTAAAGGGTTAACTGAAATACGTTGAAAAATAAAGACACATTAATATTTAAAAAAAGTAATATTTAGACAGAAACGATCCAGAAATAAAACAGTTTGCGCATAAAGGGTTAACTGAAATACGTCGGAAAATAATGGCACACTAATATTAAAAAAAAAAGAAAGTAACATATAGTTAAAAGTGATCCAGAAATAAATCAGTTTACACGTAAAGGGTTAACTGAAATACGTTGAAAAATAAAGACACATTAATATTTAAAAAAAAGTAATATATAGACAAAAGTGATCCGAAAATAAAACAGTGTGTGCATAAAGGGTTAATTGAAATACGTTGAAAAATAAAGACACATTAATATTAAAAAAAAAGTAATATATAGACAAAAGTGATCCGGAAATAAAACAGTTTGTGCATAAAGGGTTAACTGAAATACGTTGGAAAATAAAGGCACATTAATATTAAAAAAAAAAGTAATATTTAGACAGAAGTGATCCAGAAATAAAACAGTTAGCACGTGAAGGGTTAACTGAAATACGTTGGAAAATAAAGGCACATTAATATTCGGAATCTTACGTTTTCTTTTTCAGGTCGCGAACCTTATAAACGGCCCGAAAGTTTATTGGACGGTGTTTGCGACCATGTTCTTAACTGCCCCCGAGGACATCGAAAGTCCCATAAAACTGAATGAGAGATCGTTCTCTAAAATTAAGTGATAACGTCACGTGCAGTTGTGCATACAGTGACATCATCCTGCGAACTCTTGCACGATTACGTGTCCTTTTCCCTTCTATCCCTATTAAGAACAGCAACGAACAAATGGATAAAATAAGAATTCCATTTTTCTTAGTTTCCAATTTATGCGCAGAATAACAAACAACACGCACGATAATTATTCTGACTGAATGCTCGACATAAAGCATATGCTCGACAAATCTTAAATAATCTCCCTTATACAAACGTTACAGACCTTGGATCCTTTATCCACTGGAAATTAGCTCAACCGTTAAAGCATTATGCCAGTAATTAATTCGGTATACAGAAACGTGAGTAAAGTGCAATACGGTATCCCGCAACGAGTAAATCTGCAATTAATAAAACACGGCAGCCGTTGATTAACACATGAACAAGAGATGTGCATGAGCGTAACAAACTTTTCACGGTTCCGTGCTTCAGCTTCTTCTGTGCGTTACTTCTCAACCGAGGAAGTCATGTAATTAGAAAGAAATATTTATTAAGCGATTACCATTAAAGCTTACGTTTATCTTTCCGCGTTTCTACGAACTAAATATTCCGTGGAAGGTTTAGACATTTTTGTATAGTTTAAAGATTTGGTTACAGAAATACACAATTCATTTGTCTCATTTCATCGATTACAGTCAGAATTATTTCTCGCAAAGAAACTTGCTTAATATTATGCAAATATAAGATCAATTAATTTACAGGAGCAGCAATAGAACCTCGTATGTAATTAACCCTTGCACTATGAAGAAATATAATATATATGCAATTTTACAAATTGAATAACATCTAATATGTTATTTATAGCATAGGTTTTCATTTTCAGTTACACATCCTGTAATACAATTCAACTAAATTTTTATAGCTACAGGAACATATTTTTGACACATTAACGGAAAATGTAACGATTTGTACACCAAAAGCACTTTTTGGTTCAAAGTGCTTATTAACCCTTTGTGCTCAAGAGACGACTGTTAATTATGAAATGATAGTTTCGCAAATTTTCAGACCCGAAGGGTTAAACAGTCCATACATGTAAATTCTAGTATACTACTTAACTAAATCGAATGACGGTTAATTGTAAACGAATCTTAGCAAATATTTTCCATTTGAGAATCTTTGAAGTTGGTACTTACAGTAGTGGACAAAAATTTAAGACCAAAGACTCAAAGAAATTAAACTATAATAATAATTTATAATAATTTATAAGGAATACCATGATAAACAAAATTTGCATTCTACGCTAATCAATAAATCGTGTTCTACCAAAGTAACAATAAAGGCAATATTTGCAGATCATAAAACTATACTCTACATTATCCTCTCGTCTTAAACTTTTATCCGTTACTGTAGATGAATAATAGTCACCTCTCGAGTATAAAGGGTTAAAGGAATAAAAATCATTTCTCCCGAAATTTCTGTTACCACCACGAATTTCAACGAAACGATGTTCGCGAACGACGGAAGCGTCGCGAATATAAAACGAATGGTCGCAGAAGGGGTGGTTTTCGAGCGTTCCCCTCTCAGGATCGCTGAACTTCGAGGAGAGTCCAAAGTTAGGAGGTGTTATGGCCCCTGACAACCACGACCGATAGGTAGGGGGGAACGTGGAAACGCATATGCGCAGCCGAGCGCGATCGGATAGGGATGAAACGAGGGTAAAACAAGGGTGCATTGGGTCTGCACGCAGCCAGCCTCATTACCGGGGATGCAGCAGCCCCAGAATACAAAACATCACCCTCTTGCCGGTCCATGAGCCGTGAAAATGAATAAACTCTCGTGCTTGCTGAAATAATCGATCTCAACTTGTCCCCCAAGGGATGCGATTTTTACTCTTAATTATTACGCGCTATCTCCGCTCCATCGTACAAACTTGTACGTTACATGATTCATTTTTACATCAATGTAACGTACGAGGAATTCTATTGAAATTGTTACTGAAAATAAAAACGCCCTAAAGGTTACGAGCAGATAACCTAAACTCTGACGCACGATATCAGAGAATCTTAGTTAGTCATCCCAGGCGCACGATTTCTTTTCTATGAACATCCTCATCTTTTAACTTACTAGATGTATTGCATCCATCATCATTACACTTTGAGAATTTTGACTCTCTGTCTTCAAAAATCTCTAAGTATAAAACACTGAAATTAGAGAAATCAGAATTTACTTATTTTAATATTCATTTAATTGGAATAATGGCTGCTGAAATTTTCAAACATGACTATTTGCATCTGAAAGCTTGCAAAATTGCTATCATTTGGCTCTCGAACGCAAAGGGTTAATATATGTATATTACAAATAGATATACAAGATATGTCCGTAAATCTAGTGTTTACACCTAGGACCCGTCAATTTTACGGGTTTCCAATTTCATAAGCAAAATTTGCAAAAACAATTACTATTATTCCTAGCATTTTTGGCTAATTTTTATCGATGGAGAGATACAAATATACCCAAATCTATTTCCCTCTCAGCTCTGTAATTTAAAATTCTGTATGATGTATACCTATTTCTTAATATATGTATATATTACAAATAAATATACAAGAAACGTTCGTAAATCTAGAGTTTAATAATCATCGTTCTCAAAATACAGCTTTGTCGATTTGTCATGCTGCTCCAAATTTGCAACATCAACGTTACTCGATTATTCACAAATTCTTCACGCGTTTCTTTCCTTCTCGATGTTTCCTACAACATAGGGAAAACGGTTTCGATATATCACTTTCCCTATCTTATTGTCACTTTGAAACGATCCGAATAATAAATGAGGAGTCAAAGCGGCTTGACTATTCCTGTATATTCACAATATACGATTAACTCGAAATTAATTCTCGCCGACAATAGGTTCGGCTTCCCTTTAGGCGTTGCATTTGGAATTTATATTTAGGATGTAAATCGATGAATATTCATGAGGTATCTTCAAACACGGCCACGCGATCGTAACCCAACGGAATCGTGCGCGCATCTTCTCGGCGCTCTTTCCGAAGCTTGTTCGAAATGGTCCTCCTCCCGTCGCACGTTGTCGCTTCCTTTTACAACGGGAGAACGTCGAGCAGCCCGTGAATCATAAAAATGTGGAATAACTGTGGTACAGTATGATCGTGTCTCGGTGCACATCGGTTAGTGACACACCTAGGATTCTCTGTTGTGGCAATCGTCCAACTATCGAGCCAACATCCTCACCGCGTTAGCGTTGAATAAACCTATCCGCGCGTGTACAGCTGATGAAGTAGCCGGAGGAGGACAGAGTGCGACGATAAAGGGAACAGAAGAGGGGAAAAAGTGAAAGGGGACTCGAATGACAAACATGCACGATAAAGGAAGGATGCAGAAGAAGAGATGGAAGCTGAAGTCTTTGCACGGGGTGGATCGAAAATCGTAGGGGATGATTATGTGTGAAAAGATGAGAAGCAGATTTAGTACAAAGCGTTCGCTTAAATTTAAATAAATATAATAAATAAAATGAAAAAAAACAGATATATAGTGAGCACAAATAAGAAAGAAATAATGGCCCGCTATTACTTTCTTTGTTACTCTAGTGTACTAATTCGTAGTCTTTATTGACAAAATCGGATGAAGCTTACATCGGCTTACGAAAGTATTCGTACATTAGTATAATCTTGACTTCTGTGTTCTATATTCAGGATAAACACGCATCAAATAAAAAATATTTTGCGATATAAGGTACATTATAGTCGCTAAAGCATAACAAATTTTTGCTTTGATACGAACCGTTGCGTGAATATTTTTTAAAATATCAAGAAAGAACGAATTTTAAGATTGTACGAGTATGTAAGTGCTAGAAGCGCGAAAACGAAAGAAAAATGAAAAGAGGAATTGAAGAAAGAGATAAAAACAAAAATCTTGTTCGAGGAGGATCGAAGTAATAGATAGGAAAAAATAAAGCCAAGCAATCGCGTTAAACAGGAACAAAAAAGAAAGGAGTGTGAAGGATTGGACAAATGACGGAGGAGATTACTTGCAACACGTGAAAAGAGATAAACAGAAAGAAGAATATTAATGAAGGGGAGGAACAAGTTGGAAGGATAACAAATGAGCTGAATAACGACAACAGAAAAATTTGCTGCTGCTTTCTTCGTTACAGGGATTTTATACGAATTTAACCCAGATATCAACTTTTTTATCATTTTTATTTCTTTCTTTTTTCACCTTAAATATGCGACACTTTCAACATTAACATCGTTCAGCTACTTGTACAATTTATCCGAGTAACGAATGCCATCATCGCTATGATCATACACGATGAATCATAGGATCCAGTGATGAAACAAAAGAATACTCGGATGTAAATATACAGAGATTATAAACCTACACATAATATATGTGCATATGTGCATCTCGAACAAATATTTACAATTTTGTTGCGTACAGATATGTAATTGTTTTTTTAAGTATAATATACATACATTATTTCTATACCAAATTAATCCAAGTCGATCTTTTTTCAAAATTCAGTTACATATATATATCCTATCTTACTCAATAAAGAATTATGCATCTCATTTTTGAAAAAAGATGAACTTGGGTTAGTCTGGCTCTCAGGTACAAATTTATAAGATTTTTATATCTCAGATATCGATTTATTAATTAATTTAACGATTTATCTTTATTTATTTTCATCTTTGTCCTTTATCTAATAATTCGTTCTTTTACCATTTTCTTCTTTGTATAAAAAAATATGAAATAAAATATAAGTTTAAACACGTTCGTCGCCACGTCACCCATATTTGGGTGACGCTCTTTTTCTTAAAGTTAAATAAGATTTTAAATTGGCATTATAAAAAGAATTCAGTGGAATAAGGATTGAAGTATAATATATATATATATTTAAAATACACTAAATAAAAATAAAAAGTTAAAATTTTTACTGTTCTTATATTTTTTTTACCTCAGTTTTCTATGCAGTCGGATTTGGGTTCAACAAGAAATTCAGCCGAATCACGCTGGGCGACGAACGCGTTAAAATAATTATATGTAAATATTACGAGGTTCTAAGTACGTTAATATAGAAGCTGATATCAAAAAATATTAGGACGCCCACGGAATGAAGTTAAGCTTCGCGAGAAGTTGAAAGAGCAATTGTTCTTCGTTAAGATTGCAAATGCGCGGAGCCCTTCTAACAACGATCATCTTCCTGCGTTTATAATGCACATCTGCCGTCCTGCTGTGCCTCTTTATGGTACCTCGTATGAGCGTGCAATAACACCTCCATGTGTGGACCAGTTCACCCCGTGCTTGATAGATCTTTTTTCAAAATAAATATCGTAGAATTATCGTCGAGTCACTTGTTGGAAATTTCACATCTTGTAACACGCTTTAAATAGCAAAGCGATTGCTGTGTTTGCGACGTGTGATTTATACGTGCACGTACATATTAACTTCAGAAATTTCCATCATTACGTTTTTGTTTGATTTATAGGCAGCCATTTTAAGAAACTCAGTTTTCAGTCAACCAATCTATTTAACACTTTGATTATTATTGTGCTCATCTTCATTCTGCAACTGTACTGATTTGTAGATGACACTTAACTGTTGACAACTTCTTCGATAATAAATTAAATATTCTATGCGTATTTTATCTTTTTTCATGATTAAAAAATAAAATATTGATCAATGATGATATGATTTAGTATAGATCATTTATTTTACGAATTAGTTCAGTCATGTATAGAGAACTAATTCTCTTCTTCTATACGTTATTAATCTTTAGAGGGCTCACATTTCTCCATCATTATAAATCCATAATTTAATTCACAATTTACAATTTTATACTGACATATGTGTGTCAGGTCGATATGGATATTTTCAAAATTTAGTTTTTGGCATTTTCACACAATTTTGACGTCCCTGGTTACGTCGAATTATTAAAATTTTAGAGAAGAAGAGTACTAACTGAATATTCAATTATAATTATTTTCCAAGCACATATAATAATCATTAAACATCTATTTGTCTTAGCGACACATACATGTGACATGCTTAAAGGTTGAAGGATTGAAAAAATCTGTAGCTTAACTCGGTACTATTTCTCACTCGAGTACAATACGTATAGGTCAGTCCGATAATTGAACAAAAGAGACGTCAAACGAAGAAATGTACGTGATCCCTTTTACAATTTAGTAGAATAATGACCCATGGTTCACGGTCAAGCGAGAGCGTTTAGGCGCCACCGAGAGCGACGTGTCTCATAAGTACACAGGTGGTAGAGGAACCTTTATTTATGATGCAGAAATAGCTCTATTCGCACGTGCACGACATTTGGCCACGGGCCAATTCATGGCGAGCGCTCTGCTACGCCTCTTTGTCCGCTTTCACAGAGCTGCTGGCTAGACAGTGTTAACAGCCTTACTTGGTCTTACTTGGGATTCCATTCACACAATGTTATAATCACATACACGTCAAACTAGGTCGTGGACTTCAACTTTATTAAAAATTTCATTTTTCGTTGATAAGAAAACAAGTAAAATCTTATTTTTTTGATTTATAAATATTATAGAGTAGATACATTATAGGGTAATCTATTACGCAGTTACCTTTGATGCATCAGAGTAGGTGTACACAATTTTTTTTAATTGTTACAATTATTACGATAATAAATTTTAACTAATAAATGAATTAATGTTCATAAAATGTTGGAAGTATTTTTCTTTTAAATATTAAAAATTAACATGTATTTTGTGATTGACTGTACATCTAAATATTTTAGAGTAGTTGGAAAAAAGTATTTGCAAATTATTGTATTTGATTTAGTATTTATTTATTTGTTGTTTAATCAGTTTCAAGTAACATGACATTTTTGTACCGTTTAACGATACCTAAATTTGGTATTGTGAAAATATGTAAAACCTAATCTAAATAATATATGCACAAATATTTCTTAAAAGAATTGTGTACAGGTTAACGTAGTATTTAATACTTTCACAAGTACTTTATATTCTCCTTGAATTACATCATTATTAATGTCACGTTTTGCAATCTATCGCATAAACGATAGAAATAAAACTCTTTGGAAACAAAAGTATTGAAAAGGAACCACGCTCTATCTTTTTATTTATAAACTAAAAATTTCTCTGCAATAAACATCATCATCGGGTTACAAACTGGTAATATAAATACGATAAATGTCCCAGTCAGACGAGTTCTTCCTCACTTTCATGGAGCACGCATTCTCCGCAGTCTCAGGTAGCAGATTGTGTTTCGAATTATGCATACGAAAGCGAAAAAGGCAAACGAACAGGTATAACAACGTTCTAATAACCCTAATTGCTTCCCACTATGCAAATGACTGCGGTAACTTTTCGAATAAATGCAGATTTATTTCTCAATTAAATCTATCACCATTTAATATTGAATTAATATAGCATTACATTTGTTACATCTGCTAGTGATTATGAAAACGATCTAAGTCAAGAATTTTTGAAGAAGTTATTTCATCGATTAAATCGTATGGAAATGAGTTGAATCACAAAGAACGAGAACATAAATTTTAGAAACAATTTTTGGCTTACATTACTTTCAGAATAATCGACTCATATTTTTTTTCGGACAATTTACAACCTTCTGTTTGCTGCTTACTAAGTTTTTTCACATACAGTGGCTCCAAAAAGTATTCGTACACTGTATTATAAGGAAATTCATCTACTTCTGAAATTCTGATTTCAATGAAACTTTATGTGTGTACAGAGCATGGTATGTCCTGTGTGGAGCAATTTTTTTGGCGGCAAAATATCTTTTAAGGGGACTGATAACGAATCTTAAAGTTTCAGCGATTTTTTACGCTTTGAGTACAAGCTTTTCTGTGTCTTTTTTTTATGATAGGGAGGATTAAAAATTAAACATCTTCTATTTGAAAGGTTTTGCTTCATCAAGTACCATTACAAAGTTATCTTTTAAAAATGAGAGAAGACTCAGAAACTTCAACGCTGGTTTCACTCCTTTAAAATAGCATTTAAATGAAAAGAAGAGATTAATTCATACGTATACTATTACGATCTATATACCCACAAAGTTTTATTAAATACTTCTGTCAGACTCAAAATTTCAGGGTTAAACGAATTCATTTGTGACATAGTGTACGAATATTTTTTGGAGCCACTGTAAGTAGTAAAATTTATATTTTCACAAGAATATTCAAAAATTCGAGTGTTCGAATATAGGAAATCTCTATTATACTTATAACGAGACAGAAACGATCACTTATAACGAGACAATACCCGTAACTCGGTTAACAGGTAAAAATTTCTATACGATTGCAGCCAATGAAAAGCGTCCAGTCACACCCCGCAATAGACAATGGTAGGAATCGTGAAATCACAAAATTACAGTGTATCGTTTGAACATCCTGTTTGCGTTGTCGGAATTACAATTCGAAGGACATTTGGTCCGCTATGCCAGACATGGTGGCGAGAGTCAGTGAACACACAGGCACGTTTCCATTCTCGCGAATAGAGGCGTGTTTGGTGCACGTACACCCCGTTCAAAAATCCTGAGACACTCACGAACAATTGGGTCTTCGATAACCCCGAAGACGCTATTTTCCGCCATTGGGTAGTGAAACACAACGGGGTATCCCATAACGAACAAATGCTATAACGAACAGTTTCTTTGACTAAAATCATTAGTAAGTTGAAAAACAGTGTGAATTTGAAGAACTATTAGAAAATTATTAGTAACTTTTTAAAATGATTATTTAATTTGCAACATTGGACTATAGAGAACTTATATACTCATTGTTGCTAATTATATAATTATATAATTTTAACTGAAAGCTGGAAGTATAGATGATAAAGGAAATTCGAAAGCTAAATTAATTTTTTTATTCGCAATACAGTATGTTTTTAATAAAGGTAAGCATACTAATTATTGAAATGTCTAGGAAATACATATATCTCGATATATAATTTTACAACACTGACCCAGCTCAAAAAAAGGTGTTTTTCAAATTATTATTATTATTATTATTATTATCATAATGAAACTAATTTTCTTCAACCGATCTTCGAAATTATAAATTAGCCAGTAGAAAATAATTACATTTCTTCTATCACTATCGCAAAATATCACACATTATTGTATTCAAAAACAATTTTTTCAATATTCTGAAAAATAATGTTTTTGAGTTACATCACTTCCAACGTAATACTACAATATGATGTCACGAAACAAGTTATAAAATTGCACGCGATCTTGGATTAACTACGGTATCATGTTTTATATGTGACTGATAAGCGACCTAATAACTTATGAACGGGGAAGTACAGTCAACCGCATAAGTATTCGCCAACTTGTCGCATTCGATATAATACATAAGTAAATGAGAGAAAATACATAGCTACATAAAACTGAAATCATGAATGAATGTAGTCGAATATAAAAAGTTTCGAAAGAGCAAGTACACATATGAAATTTACATAAAACCAACCATATTCATATGTACATAAATGAATGAAAGCCACACGCATTACGCGATAAACGATACAAAAATATTTATGACTAGATCACAATGGACCCGGTGTCCGCCGTTCGACGGTAAATACAGAATACGTTAGTATTTTCAAAAATCGTTGATCGCAATTGCGTGCATGTGTTTTTGTTTATTATTACACAAGCACGATAGGTGAACGAACACTTATACGTCCGACTGTACATCATCTACACGTTATTTATGCATGTATGTGTGCATGAATACACGCACACGGTTGCATGCTCGCAAGCAGCCGGCTTAATTCAGCCGTACAAATTGTACAAAGCTGTCTGCCGGCGATCCGTGTTAAAAATATCCCACCGCTGACGCGTTTTCCAGTCTGTCGATAGTGAAAGCATTTCTGCGTCACTTTCGTATCTTCCGACACACGGTTACGCAATCGCAAGCGCAGAAACGCTTTTTCCCCTTGATCCGTTTCACGCTTTACCGATTTCAACGTTCCCGCGTATTAACACCATTCCTACCACGACCGGTCAAATAACAGTTTTTCAAATTTTGATTAGAATTTCATGTTCACAACATAATTGAATCGTCTTTAACCCTTTGCATTCGAGAGGTGACTGTTAGTCACAAAACGATAGTTTCGCAAATTTTCAGACTTTAGTTAGTTTGTTTATTGGTCAGGCTCAGAGATTAAATAGTCATATATGTAAATTTTAGTATACGACTTAAATAAAGTAAATTTTAATTCAACTCTGCTACGCAACACCATTTTTTTAATACAGTGTATTTAATAGATGAACTATCTCAATTTTTGTTTTTAACCCTTTGCGTTCGAGAGGTGACTGTTAGTCACCAAACGATAGTTTCGCAAATTTTCAGACTTTAGTTACTTTGTTTATTAGTCAGACCCGGAGGTTAAATAGTCATATATGTAAATTTTAGTATACGACTTAAATAAAGTAAATTTTAATTCAACTCTGCTACGCAACACCATTTTTTTAATACAGTGTATTTAATAGATGAACTATCTCAATTTTTGTTTTTAACCCTTTGCGTTCGAGAGGTGACTGTTAGTCACCAAACGATAGTTTCGCAAATTTTCAGACTTTAGTTACTTTGTTTATTAGTCAGACCCGGAGGTTAAATAGTCATATATACAAACTTTAGTATATAACTTAATTAAACTAAACAAACTTTAAAATAAGCGAATCCTAGTAAATATTTTGCACTTTTTGAAAATCTTTGAAGTTAATATTGTTAGACAACTAACAACTACCATTCAAGTTCAAAGGGTTAATAAACCTCTCTGAATCGATCTTAATGCAACATCTGAGCCTGCCAATTTAATCTTTTTTCCGTGGAACTTCTAATATTTTATAATTTTGCCAAATATCTGTAGCAAACAAGCAGAACATCAGTGTTCGGAACAATGATTGAGAAGAATCACTGAATCACAGATCACGTATGTGAAATACGACAAAGAAACGGTTGAACCGCTTGGCAACGTCATCTGCTGAAAGACGCAGCGCTAAATTTGAATAACTCTGTAGCATATTGCATCCTATTTTCTATCATCGGTCTTTCAACCGTATGAGAAACACTGAATGCAACACGGATGACGTAGGGACCTCGTATCCGCACTGAAAGCGGGCTTCGAGCTTGTGAATGGTCCTAATTTATCATCAAAGATGGACCCGCATGAGAAGCACTGCTCCCAAGACCCCTCTATATATAGAAACGCCGGTTTTATCTTTTCCTGTGGATATTTTCAGCCAGTCCTCAGCCCTTGGACAGTATTGTTTAGCTCTGGAGAGTCGTATTATAGAGAGACCGATTTTTTTCGTGTCTTCAATCCGATTTTGTTTGACAACCGTGTTAGTCGTACAACCGCGCCTTATCGTGTGGCTAGATACGTATTTCCTGATTTTATCGTTAATTAATCGGTGAATAGTAAACGACAGCTAGTAGTAGTGCAGATCAGG
Source organism: Tetrapedia diversipes (assembly GCA_033822845.1). NCBI lineage: Eukaryota > Metazoa > Arthropoda > Insecta > Hymenoptera > Apidae > Tetrapedia > Tetrapedia diversipes. The sequence continues at coordinate 363,562 of JAOPTO010000548.1, read as the reverse complement.
TACAGGATATAGTAGAACATCGGTTATTCGAACAATCGATCATTCGAGTACAGGCTAAATCATGCATGTAGATATTTAATCGTGTACAAATTTTTCGAAGGTTCAATTACATATATAATCTTTACATAAAACCGACTACATGTGCATGAATATAAACGATTGAAAATATAACCTAGATTATGGAAAGTAGGACCGTAAAATCATAATATGCAAGTAAGATTGTTCTAGTACACTTATAAGATTATTATAGAGGATTATCTAATACAATAAATAAATAAATAATAATAATATTATTATTATTATATTGTAATTTCCATTTGCTTTGAAACATAATAAAAAAATTAATTATTTGACGATTTGATTAAAGTCTATTCGAAGAACCATTTTTTATCCGAACGAATCTGTCTTCCAATTCGGATAATCGACGTTCCATTATATACTGTATACTTTAAAGGGCTTTGTGTCCAATGATTTGAAATACCAGTTGTATAAAAGTTTTCTAAAGCCTAAAAGTCCCACTGAGACCACCACAAATCACCGGTACCCTCCGTTTCCGGTGAAGTTTGAGGTGGTCGATGGCTACCTGATCTTAGAGAGATGGGTGCCCTTTGGATGGCTTGAGATTAGCCGAATTTTTCTTGAAGCAAACATTTCGTACAGTATGATACGAATATCATGTCTTCAAACTGTGTCTAATTCAGTTTTAACTTCAACCATAATTTCGTTCTATGCTGAATGGTAACGTAACGTTGAAATGGTAATAAGGTTCTCGAATCCATAAATTCTTGGATAAAAAAGTATACATATATTAGATATAAGATATCTTTTGTATTTTACTTATGATGATAGCAAAAAATAGGATTTCATGAAGTATATAGTATATTGAAACGATGATAAAATATATTTTATTTATATTTATATTTATATATTCGTTAGAAAAATTCTGTTACTATTTTCATACTCTCTCAAATTAAATTAAGTACAATAATATTTGTAACGTTTAAACAGAAGAAGATGAATGTCGCTTAAGCTGAACTTTATGTTAATTCTTTTATTTTTCATTAACGGTATAAAAAATCTTCATAATAATTTATAATTTTAAGAACATTTGCATTGTTTAAATACTTGAATCGAATAAAAAGATATTTCATTTAACATTTATTTCAAACACTTATGTATGACATTAACCTTACCTACTTCCATGAATGAAAAAAAGTAACCAGGCCATCGCCATAAATATGGATATTCGATTGTCTTCTTATTAACCCGTTAACTGAGAAAGGCGAGCTAACCCGTTATGCGGATTACCGATATTCTGGATCTGATAGCTTATTTTCTCAGGAATCCTTTGCTTCTCAGATACATCGTTACATTTACATTAGGACCTCGTTATATCATGCTTACAAAAGCTAACACTAACTTAATTAATTTATAATAATACCATACATAGTATTTTGATTCTGTGTAAAGGGTAATTAAAAGTTAATTAGACGTGAAAAAATAAATTTTGTTCATTATGCTCAGTGTTTCCCAACCTTTTTTGTGCCATGCCTCACCTTAACCTTTCTAAAGTTTTTATGCTCCCCCTATGTAACATACATAATTTTTAACATTAAAAAATTGATTTGTTCACTTAAGAAACATAAATGATAGGTTCTAGGAAGAAATCACTATGAAATTGTTAACAAAACGCAGTAAGAAAAATTTCAAAACATATAATGAAAAACTAAAATTCAAATTTCAAATAATTTTAGTACAGATTTAAGGGTTAAAGTCGTGTCAAGTCCATTTTCGAATTGCCCCCCTCCCCCTGTTGGGCGTGGGCCCCACGTTGGGAAACACCGATTATGCTACTTGTATAAACTAATCATCTTATTTTCGCTCATTCTTTGGTATTAAACTTTTGCCCATAACCAATTTTGGTTATTCTTATCACGTATTTATTTTTTTATGTAAAAGACATTCATATTTGAAAATTGTTTAATTTCTGTTTCTTTTATGCCATAATCAAAAATTTTTATATTTTATCATGGAAAGAAGGACAAAGGAACCTTACAAATTTGGTAATAAGAATGAAGTGAATACGCGGTTGTATAAAAAAAAGTAAAGATAGGATACCGCCAAAGACAAGAAAGACAAAGCTGGTTTTCTGAGATTTAAGCGAAAGAAAGTACATTATTAAAAAAGTATAAAACAAGAACGACATTACCAAATGGATACACTCATACGCTTCTAACATCGACTCATTCAACTATTACGTATACAGATCTCGTTTGGTAGCATTCACCGATGTAAAAAAGAAGCAAAAAAGGAAAAAGTCCTTGACCAGCCAACGTATTTGGTTTGCAAAGCAATTACCACAGACAAGTGTAACGTTAATTTTCCATCTCGTGTTTTTGTGCCAAGTCAATGATACTCTCTTTTAAGACCAAATCATTCACCGATGTTGATAGTCAACTCTTAACTACGGACACCGAATACGGATATCGAATTTACCAATCACCGATTGAAATATATCGTTTGTAAAATAAATACGACAATTTGAATTTTTACATAGAAATAAAATATAACATGTATTACAAGTGTTAATTGTAAAATATTACATTAAAATATTACAAACGTACACTCAGTGGTATTGGTATTACCATTTGTAATAAAAGTAATAGGCACCAATGTTTATCGCAGAGTCCGTTAGCAGTTAAGGGTTAAAATTTCATCACCTTCACAAATTAACATGTTCCCTGCCACGTGTGCAGTTTTCGATACATGTTAAAACCAATTTCTACGCCAAACGATATTTTTCTCATTAAAAGGTAAAGAGAAAAATATCGTTGCTGATATCGTTATTATATGTCGTGTAATGATCATTACAATACTCTCTGTTATTTTAATAATTACAAATACTAAAAAATAAGTGATCCTCTTACACTTATCGCTCTTTATAACGATGTGTCGTTTTCAGTACACATGGACTGAGGGTAACATTTAATCAAAAACACAGGGAACCTGTTAACCCTTCAATATTACATTTTTAATCAGTACCGGACAGAAATTTCACGGAGGAACGACAAGAAGGAAACGATACTCAATTTTTCTAATTTTTTAACCCCTTAACGTGCACGATAAACTGGCCAAACTGTGCACACTCGAGATAATTCGAGCGACAATAAAATTTACAATACAATAAAAATTTTGATTATTTTTGTATTTTTTTAATTTTCTTGCCAAGACAACGTTCTAAATTGTGTTTTTTTTTTTCATATTAAAAAAAATTGATTTCTTTTAGCCGGTTAAAAAAAAAAACTGTGCATTAAGGGGTTAATCTTACGTCGATTAAGTAATAAAGTGGATCAGACGATTATTACAGATCGTACACAACCGTGTACAAAGCAGGCGAGATACGGGATTCATCGTGAAAGGATTAACAGCAGTGGAAACATCTAAGATCGTGACGAAAAAGAGCAATTGTGTCTCTCGAAGCAGGATTTTCATAGACTGGCTACTATCTCGGAAGGAAGAAAACAGCGGGTTCGAATAGTTGACCATTTCGTTTGGCAGCGCTCCAGCCGTGTTGTCACAAAGAGATGTAAGAGGGAAGGGACAAGGATAAATGTTGGTGTTGCGAGTGACATACAAGAGGAAGAGGAAGACAAAACCAAGAGTGGACGTCGGTCAGCGAGGTTTCGTCTTGGTCGTGTAAGGACACTAAAGATTCCTAGGTAGGTATACACGCAGGTTGGTATATAGGTATAATATCTTTTCTATAAACCGACGAGCCTATTCTTGGCCAGCCATAATTGTATTTATTCGATAATATTTGAGAATTTAACAAATTAACGTTGCAATTCGATGTTTGCGAAAATTTATCAAAACTGCAACCTCTGTACAATCCAGTTACGCGAATTCTCAAAGGTTTGAAATAGCTTTAAATTGATTTAAAAAATGTTAACTGTATTTCATTTATTCAGAATGTACACGTTGTATTTTATTAATAAGGTATAAATCGAGCAAAAATGAAGTTTATCAGATTGATACAGGTAGCACAAGATTAATTTAGTGTATTACTTTGCTACATTAGAAACATATATCATAGCTGTGATCAGAGAACGATAAAAACACGGGCAAAAATTGTGGCAACAATTTGTACGTTATGATACGTACCTAATTTCCCTTTCACTTTACTAGCCCGTAGCAAACGACCGACAGATTAAGTATTGCCGAAACAATTTAAAGTTCTTAAGAATAAAGGCTAAGAAACATACTCTTACGAGAGCAGCTACATTTACCACTGTAATGCAATTTTTTAGCAACCTTTACTTTCTTGTTCATTCTGTATAGGATTTTCGATAAAATTGTGTTACACGCTTATTTAAGAATAATATGGCAATATACGTACATACATGATAGAAACGATTTAAGCACGTATGATTATTTTTAATTAATTGAAAATATGTAAAAAACTGTAATGATCAATTTTGTAAATAAACGTAACCTTGATTAAACAGAGTAACACTACGTTTCTATTAGATCAATAAATCTTTAAATTATAAATACTTATCCTCAAATAATAATAATAATAATAATAATATAATTAAAATATTATTCTGAATACAATTTATGTACACTAAAATAAAAACTGTAGGCTATGTGTAATTACAAAAAGTAACATAATATTTCATTATTATTTAAAGTATATAAAATCTCTGATCGTGATGCGAGTAAGGAGATTAAAGGTATCAGAGAGTATATTAAATTTCCGCTCTTCGAACGAGGGACACGGATAGACCTAGGAAAACTTTCGCGTGGCCATGGAACGATTCTCGTGAGTCAAACCGCGGTTTCTATACGATGCACGAGTAAACTACCAATGACTCATCGACAAGCATCTATAATAAAACGAAATCCCACGACTATTTTAAGGAACAAATATCAAACTATCAAAAAATCATTTCTAACATGAGATATCAGGGTTTAAAACTAGCACTAATCTATGAAGTAGTTCCTTTCGTATTTGAACTGTTATTCATATATATTTTTTAAATATAGGATGAATGGAGAACAATAAATTGTATTGTCGAAATTAATTACAAGCTTTATTGACGCTGTCCGCTCAATGATTAACGTTTTTCTGACTGGATGAGTCGACTACTAAAATAACCATGATTACATGCTAATTTATGGAACACTTTCATTTATCAAAGAAAAAACTGGTACGTGATATAATTTTGTACGAAGAATTCCGATCAACATTTTAATGAATAAAGATGATAAAATTTGGTTTTGTATCATGAAATACGATTTTCATTATAATTTTTAAAAAATATTACCCGAGAACGTATCATCCGATATCTATTTATTTTTTATTTTATTTTATTATTACTCTTTATATAATAAATTTACCTGTAATACTTGCTGTTCTTAGATTTATTGTTATTAAAATGAAACAAATATAGTAGAACTAATACCACATGCTCATATAATATGAATTTCTATATTACGTTTGTTAAAACGCAATTATAGCATGGTGAAACATTTTCAGAAAATGTTATTTTTATTTTGTTTTCTAGATAGTCCCAATAATGTTAACAAAATTGTATCTTCTAATAAAATAATGGCGAAATACTTTTAATTGTAATGTTTACTTGTTTGTTTCAAGACAAAATAATATATTTTGATCTCTAATGTTAATATTCATTTTACCTTTTTTTTTAACGAACTGTTATTTCTATATAATTTATATAATTTATAACTTGTATAATATGTATAGTGCATCCCACGATCAAAGCTAGCAGCTAACCTCAATAATTATATATTTTTTCATCGGCATGATTTAGTAAGTTCATTCAGCAGTGCAGATATACTATAGCATTGAATATTAGGTGTAACATAATGACAATTAGGTGTTAGACATATACAAACTATCATTGTATGATCATAACAAAAAATGCAGCATTCCTAACCTATTAAACGTTATGGTACGGTACATAAATATTTGCAGCAAAATAATGTTCTGGTCGATGATTATAAATGTTTAATCCACAAATTGTATACGATAAGACACAATATTAACTCTTCTATCATTTTCATAAAAGACTAGAACTAGCTGTGTGAAAATTAGGCTAGTAATTTTTTTTTAAATGTAATGAAACGTACATTTTTATATTCTAAAATATATGTAAAAACAGAGACGATCAAAAAATTTAATTCCAGTGAGATTAGATCAATATGAAACCACGGGAGGGTGATATAAATTTAAGTACAACAATTGTACTGCGTAAGTGATTGACTGATAGTGGTTAGGTTCGAATACAAACATAATGGAATACATTTATAATATACTGAAATCATCAAAATTATCGATATTAAAAAGCAAGAATCTCGGGGCTTTAAATGCCAGACAGAAAGAAAGAAAGAAAGAGCAACACAGATAATGAATCAGATGACTGCGAGTTAATGGGAGCCGTAAGGGATCTCTGTTTACGATATGTTCATAGTTGCTACAATAGTCGTCCCTCCATCCATAATCAAATCTTATTTGGTTGAGACCCTCCTCTTTTACGTAGGCGTAGGTCTTTCTACTTTCTCTCACCTTCGCGTCTCTCACGCTGCATGGATTCTCGCCTTCAACCTCTCGACATTTTGCACCAAGAAAAAAGAATTGGTGATTCTCAAATGAAGGATTAATTCACAAATTGAAGAATGTTGATAAGTTTTAAAAATAAGAATCTATTTCACTATGCAATCTCATATTCTACATAAATATAAGTGAGGAATATATGTAAACCAATATTGTATACGAATTTAACAAAACTGAAATCGGGAGTAAACTCATTTTGTGTGCAACTACTGTCAAGAATAAGAATGAAACTGAAAACAATGATGCGTTTTTATTTGCATCTAAATTTAACTGCAATGCAGTTTCGTATTTAATAGTTGAGAGAACCACTGTCGTAGGTTCACTAGAGTTCAAGTATTAGTAGTTATATATTACAGGCCACACGTGTTGATACCGATCAGTTTCTTACTTACATTACACTTCAAGAATAGTAAACATAGATATAATCATAGTCTTGTATCAATTTTGCATATAGGAAAGTACAAAATACGTCAAACTCACCGTTACAGCGCATATTTCCAAACGCGTTGACAGCCGATTATCTTTTATTTCTATTCGCTATCAAATTTACTAATGATACGTTTGTTAAATAGATTTTAGATTTCCTTTATTATTGGCTAGATTGTTCAACAGTAACCATATGATTTGTAGTCGATCAAAACAATTCGGTTACTATCCTCTTACTTTCAATATAAATAAGACTTACATAACGTTTTAAAGAACAATCACTTGCATGTCCTGTATGCACATTGTAATGCACGTTTTTCAGAAATATTATATACCTACATCGGTACATTTCAAGAAAGGTTTAAGAATTGAAAGAAACATGATCAACACTGTTTAAAAATCACTGTCTCATTCATAAGAGATGTATCTTATAAACAACATAATTAATTTAAGAATAGACATAATCGAAGTCATAAAAAATGATCGACTGAAATAAGTTTCAGTATCAGCTAGTATAAACATATCTATACTAAATCGCCGGCAATGGCATCATTGCCTTCCCTTCAGATTCTAGAAAACCAAACCTATCTGTACTAATACTGACAGTTCCGCGATCTTCTTATGGAATGCATCAATTGAGAATGATTCGTTTGAAGTAAATCTGTATCTAATTCAACAGCACACATATCAACTATTATCCGTCGGAGGCATTAAAAGAATTTGAAGAAGCCAAAACAAGAAATATTTCACCCACCAGCACTTTTGTAAAACGCCTCTCCAGTTCTACAGCATCAGGCATTGGTTGCCTTGGCGCGCCACGAATGCTGCCACTCCGTGCGTGCGGTCCACCTAAACTTCCCATGCCGAGGCTAGGTTGATAGGATTGATGAGGCGCGCCGCCCTTGACACTACCGATGAACACCTCGCGCACACCGCCATCACTTTCGCCGGCACGGCTCTGCACGATCCCCATTGTTACAATAGTGGCTAACGTTTCCTGCGCTTTATTTGCACACGAAAATCGTGACGCACGGCAGCGGTGGCGGCCAGCACTGTCACACCACGAGAAACGTCAACAAAGATGATGATCGCGATAGTTCATTTTCGCCGGAATATAAAACCACTTTTCTATTACGACAAACGTTGGTATGTGAACAACTCGAATTGGTTCGCGCCGAGTTGTGCAACAGGTATCAAGCCGTCCATTGAGAACACGAACTCTCTCGGATGTGTGTGCATCAAAGTACGATTTAAACACCTCTACCTACACTAAACGAAGCATTCGCTGCATCTGCGGCACTTTCGCTATTCTCCGACGCACCAGCGCCATTACACATGCGTGGTAAGTGTTCCGTTTTAGCGCCCTCTGAACTGATGAAGACTGGATCAGTACATTCCTATTCTACAAGATTGGTAGTCATGAAATTGTTACTTACTTCACCATAGATGGAAGCACGTCCTACGTGGATGCAACAGAGTTGAATCATTTAAACTTCAAATTTAGTTTTCAAGAAGTTAATAATTATTAATCATAAAGTAAATACTATAATAATCTAACGTATACAAGACAAATATAATATATATAGTGGTTCTACAGAAGATGATGACAGAATAAATTATACAACAAAAACGAAAAGTTAAGTAATTCATTATAATATTATTTAAATTTGACATGTATAAGTTGCATGTCTCTATAATTAGTCTTCAATAAAAATAAAAAAGGAAACAACTGGTATAGACAACATATATTTTATAATACCCCTTTAAATTTCTTTAAATATATTTATAGATATATTGAACAAAATTATAGATACAATATAATATTGAGGAAATAAATTTTAACTTACATATAATTTAATTTGTATTAAAATTTTACAGCAGTAATTTTATTAAGGATAGTTATGTAGATATATTGTTAAAATATATGTAATAACAAATTTTAATAATTAGTAGAAATTTCAATAACTACTATTAAAATAATAATGAAATAATAATAAATATGTGGTTAATTGAATTCAAAATTATCGATAGTATCGGTCGATGCTTAAAGATGCCATCATTTCGAGCTATCGATTAGTCGTTTAGCGTCCTCTAAATAGTATGGCGTTGTTTTAGTATATCGTTTTATAGAAAACATTACTTGTAAATATTTGTAGATTCTATGAAACAGGATTAGTGTAAACAACAGTTTAAAAATGAGAAAATCTCCTTTAAGTACGCCAAGTGGCAGCAGAGGAAAGCAAAGTTATAATTGGAAACCACGCGATCATAAAAATAGGACAGGTTATAGTTATGTTAAAAGTGATAGTTATCAGTGTACTTCACCAAATGGCGATCAGAGACAGTCTGGAAATGACTTTATTCCTTTAAACGCTAGTACACCTGAACAAAAAAGGCTCAGTGGTAATTGGCATAATTCTGGAGGTTATAATCATCGTAATTTAGGTAGTGGTGGATTTAACCATTACAGGAACAATTATCATGCAACCCCAAAATCAAATTTCAATAATTCATACTCTCCTTACAAACTCTCTGCTAAACAATCATATGGTCAAAAAAAGGTAATTTTTTATCAAAATGTATAAGCTTTTATGATCCGTTAAAGTATTATTAAAAGCTGAAGGTAACATTGATTAGTACTGAATATACTTTTTTAAACCTAGGGATACCACAAGGATGCACGTAGACATGTTAACATATCAAGTTATTTAGATATGAATTCTTTTTTGGAAGATCCTTGGGCAGAATTAACAAAAGAATTAAATACATCAAAAGAAACAGATAAAGATCAATCATCTAAAATTGAACAATTGCTTTCATCACAATTGATTTACATAGATTCAAAATCAAATTCTGAAAGTGAATCTGTAGCAAATGTTGATAGTTCTTCTTTTAGTCCAGAATCCAGAAATGTATCTTCTTTAGATATGTCGTTGGGGTTGGATGATACAGATATTAGTGATATATCAAGAACAGAAAGTTCAATAGATTTAAAATTTGACAATGTAAGATTCAGTCAAGAATCAAAAAATAACATTTGCAATAACAATGACAGTGCTAGTGAAGACATTCATGCTGAAAATAATCTTCGTGATATTTGTACTTCAGAGACAAATATGATTAAGAACCATATATAACAGTGACAGAGAACAAAGTATACTTTTAAGAAAAATAATTATTCTGCAACGTAATGTACAATACATTACATATTGTACATACGAATATTCAAATGTACATAGGTATTACAAAATGTATGAAACAATTGTTTCAGATTTTTGAAATGATATTCTAGTATATGGATAAAAAAAACTAATGAAGATTTTAGCAATGTGGTTTTCTGTTTTGAAGGTAACTCTAATGCATAAGCATATCTATATGCAGAATATAATGTATTAAAATTACCTTTTGAATTGTTTTCACAAGAAGGCTGTGAAAAAGAGAAATGTAGTTTACATTAAAAAAAAAAAATTAGACGTGTGCAATTTTTTTAGTGTGTACTAAACAAAAAATACGTATGAAATATGAGGGAACATTAAACACCAATTTCTCACCAGTAGAGTAAGTCATTAAGAGCAGTTGAAAATCTAGTTCAAATGCTGTAGTATGAATTAAACTTTTAAATTCATTTTAAGCTTGCTTAGTATCACTTATCAGTAAATTGTGTGAGAAAAGAATTAAGTATTGTTAAATAACCACATGATTCCAATCTGTTACTCTGCATGTCTGTGTATATTCTCTCTTATGATACATAAAAATATATGAAGAATTAGCAGTGTATGTTGAACTGTGTGCATAAGCAAATGCATTATAACATACAATGTAGAATTAAATATTCATTAATCATGTGCAAGTATATATAACTTCTAATAATTTAAATCATAATTAACTTTATATTTTTATTAGAATTTCTTAAGTAGCAAATTGTCATACACTTTGTTCATACTTTAAATTGAAATAAATATAGGAATATAAAATATGCAAACATTTGTAAAATTAAATAATGAAATGGTAGGAATACTAAATTTGTATTATTGTTATCTTAGAAATAATAATATACTAAAAATTGCTTATTCTCAATCTTTACACATTTTTATAGCACATTTCAGTGAGTAATGTATTGTAGAAAGTTAAAGTGGTGTTCTACATGTTCGATTAACATGCTGACTTAATGTACAAATGATGGTCTGGTACAAAAATTTGTATAATTTAAGAAACTCCAGTTTATTTCTAAATCGTAATTTTACATGATCATGTAAAAAATGTAATTGATATCTAAAACAATAATTGTATGAGCAATCTGTACAAGAAGAAATTATATATAAATATATGTAAAATATGACAGTATTCATTTCAATACTCTGAATTTCACATTCTGTTGCTGTATTTTATTAAAACACGTCAGTATTATATACAGTCTCTTTAGAAATTTTTAGAATTAAAATATTTGATATATTTCGTATACATCCTAAATAATTTTATTTATTCGTTAACTAGATTCATGCATTAAAAGTTGAAAAATTCCTAAAGAAATGAATTATCACATTTAAAATATGGTAATTTGACGTTATCGTTTGTCTTTATCAGTTAACATGTTAAATCTATTCGCTTATAATATATCGCTAGACAAACTAATGATAAGTATGAGAAATTAGTTCGGTAATTCATCCGTTCAAGTCACAGATCTACTTTGTATTTCTCAAGGAGAGACTGTAACATATAGTAAGCAATCTTAGAAACTTGAATAATTAATCATTTATTAGAGTATAAATGTATGAGTATAAAATGTGACATTTTATGCGATTTGTGTTTAGATCTTAGTCTCATTTTAATTGGTACAATTTCATCAATAATTATTTCATGAAGCTTTTTGATTATTTATTTACTTATATTACAACTGCATTTATGTTTTATTTAATTATATTTAATAATTTGATTTTCTAAAGAACTTAAGATGTTAATTGCTGAAAAAATGGATACTCTTCAAACTGCGTCTACATTATGTAATAAATATAACAAATTTGTTTTCTTGAATCCCGAAATTACAGTCATAATTCTTAGTTTAAAATAGGTTTCCAAAGAGCGTGCATTTTTTGAAAAACAACATAAATTTATTTTATAATTTTACACATTACAGAATTTAATTTAAAAACACTCCGAATAAATTTCGGATTTGAGCTTCCATCCATAAATCACTGAATACTTTGCGTATTTTACATTAAATCGCTTATTGATTAAGAAGGCAACAGCCAATAAATTCCACACGATAAGCAATTCATAAAATTGAAAATCTACATTTTGTAACTGTAGTATACACTTATCTTTGTTCTAAATTTATTAAGTGTTCAGTGAATTGTGGATGGAAGTATATATAATATTAGACCACAGTGGTATGTACATAGTTTCGGGAAAACCTTAATAATGTTGATACCCTAATACATTACAAAAGGCCGAAAAGGAATTTTGGTAAGTTCAAATCAAATTTGTAGATACATGCGTAATTCTTAGCTTGATATCACTTTCCGAAGAACATGCGATCTTCGAAAAGCATGTATTAATTGAAAGAAAAACATTCGCGAAGGCATACATTAATTCAAAAGAACATGTTCCTGAACACGTAGATTAATCGAAAAAAAATCAAATACGATCAATTTGTGAATAATTCTATTTTGAGTTAAAAATTGTCAATATTTATAAAGTTTAATGCTTGTTAATCATAACGAACAGCAGATATTGCAATAAATTATTGCATAAATAGTTAAAATTAAATAATTAATAATTAAACAAACGAAATAGAGGAATTTCATATTTAGTTTAACAGTAATCAACACCAAAACCATATTTCATGCATAAATGCATCTTCCGCTTACTACGCAATTCTTAAATAACCTTTAACCCTTTCGCTACTACGGGCGACTATAGTCGCTCTCCATAAAATGCCGGGTATTGTACATACGACGAGCGTATGCAGTTATGCGGTTCTCGAATTGTAATTAAAAGTGTGCATGTTAAGATGTTATCAATACCCTGTTTTGAAAAAAGTTTTTATTTTCGAAAACACCGTCAAAGTGAGCTCAGGTTGTAATGAACCGTGCAATTTTGTCGTGGCGTGCTGCAACGGCCCGTTCAGTAGGAGTACCGCGGCGGAAAACCCACTCGTAGCGAAAGGGTTAACACTCAATGGTGCGATTGTCATACCGATCACTTCGATCTGTCAATATGTTATATCGAACATACTTTAACGTGTCGCGCGTGTAGTAATGGGTTCGCGCACGTACCCGCGAGTATCCGCGAGTATCCGCGAGTGTTTCATCGTGCGTTACGCGTGTGTTCGCTAATGAATACGTGTTCTGGCCGGTGTTAAGTGTGCCCAGAAGTGGACATCGACGACCACTAGTATTGGGTTAGTTAATGTGTTTACGCATGGATTACCGCATGTTTTGAGAATATTTACTTATTAATTAATAAGTCTTAATTTGAATGGCTTAATTTCAATTAATGCATGCTTTTGCGAATGTTCCTTAATAAATTATTCCGCGCAATCGGGAACATTTTTTTTTCGATTATTCCGTGTTTTCACGAATACTTTTTTTGATTGATGCATGTTTTCGCAAATATTCTTCTATCAAATTTTTCCATATTTTCGCCGTTACTTACCGATCAGTTTTTACATCTTTTTGAAAAATTATACATACATTTCTGTGGGTAACAATTAACATCCTCACGCATGTATTACAACCTTTCGTACACTATTTCTTACGTATTCTGGCGCGCGTTTCATTACATTTTCCCGATTTAACTTTCGAATTTTCGCATGTTATTCTATATAAATGTTCGCATAAATTTCCGTATCCATGCATGTAATATTTTTTAAATTCGCGCTTACAATTGCATGCGTGCTTGTGTATATGTTTGCATGATCTCTCGTCTGCTTTTTTAAAACGAATTCAACTAACCTTCTGATTAAATGTGCGTAGTGCACTATCAACGTATCCGGAAAGAGAAATGACAACTTGGCTAATTTGAACGGGGAACCACATCCTACGGTCAGGATGAGAGGAGGGACGGAGCTGCCATCGATTCTGAACTGCCAATAAGATGTTCTGCGATCGGTGAGTCGCATGTTTTACCATTTTTTTTCGCGACCGTACTGATCACGAATATTGTACATTAGTACAACTACAATCGTGTATGGTACATTTTTCCGTGGCTCGTTTCTTAGCTTTGGATAGGGATTTCTTGTACTTCGTGCGTTAAAATTTTTATTTAATATAAAGACAAATCTGTTAAACTTAAACTGATGTTATTGTCGTAAAATCCTCCCTTAATATTATATTTTAATATCCTTAAAAAGAAGATACACTTTTACGAAACATATTCTGTTATATTTTATTTCATTTTAGTCTACCCTTTTCCGTTTCAAAATATTTTATTCTATTCTAAACACTGTTTTATTTTGTTTTATTATAGGTTCTCTTTAATTGATCTTTATAAAACTGTCATCTGTTCTACTCTTTTGTATTGACTAATTTACTTAGATTTAACTAGTTATAAGATATATTAATCCAGATATATTGTCTTACTGTTTGTGTTTTACTATTTCCTATCTGTACTTCTCTTTTTTGTAATTTATTTTAGATTTGTTGACTCCTTTTATATCCTTGTTAATTATAAAATTGTTGCATGAATTTCAGGCGGGTCTCTAAGCGTAGTCACCTCCACGTGGTGTGACCTGGTAATTGATATCGCTTTCCAAGGGTTGCATGTTCTTTGGAAAGCGATATCAAGCTAAGAACTACGTGTATATCCCCAAATTCAGTTAAAATTTACCAAAATCCTTTTCGGTCTATCGTAATAAATTAAATCAACAAAATTATTATAATCTTCCCAGTATTATAGATATATTATTGTAATAAATTCCCATCCATAATTCATTGCACGCTTAATACATTGAGAATAAAAATAAATGTTCAATACAGTTTCAAGTTTCAGCTATTCAATTCTATTAATCGATTAATATACAGAGAACATTAACTTGTATTGTCTTGTTAATTAGTAAACTCTTTAATTGAAATGTACAAATATACCGTGACTTATTGACGAGAATTGAAACTTTAAATACGTTAAAAATTTTTTTTTCATTCCTTTGGAACACTGAAAATTATAAAATTACTGACTGAGTTTCGAATGTCTCTCCGATGTATCGTCGTCACTACTTTGTTGTGAGAATGCATGATCTTTGGAAACCTACATTAAGCTAAATACTACACGTGTTCCAGTTTAACCTAAATTTTGCAAAATTCTATAATCCATTTTTTGAAAACAATTAAATTATTGGAATCATTAAATTTTTGCCATTTCTTCATAATTTCTTTTTTATTCCATCGGAGTTTCATGTCTACAGAAAGTTATTCACATAAATGAATAAATTTTTTAATCATAAACATTCTGCTATTATTATTTTAATTGAGTACTTTCTTTCGCTTTGTCAGTTATATAATTGTAATCAAAAGTTTTAATTTATTAAATCCTCTAATTTCAAACGTTTGAGACTTGTTCAAAATGCTTTCTGCATATTTCGTATAACGTAATTTTGTTTAAGTTTGATAATTATTTATATATTTTATTATATGAAATGGTAGATATCGAAGTTAATTATGACTACATTATTTTACACTTTAAATTGACTATAAAATAAAAATATCTTTTTCAGCTGGTTTATGAATCTAAAACGTAACACACCCTCGCTTCTATTAGGACTAAAATTTTAATAAAATTGTGAAATATTTTATATTGAAACAATAAATTTTAATAAATTGAGAAATCCTAATGCATATTATAAAGTAAAGTTGTCAATTCTAATTGCTAAAAGAAAATACGCCTTAACTTTTATGAATTCTGTCTATAATTTACAATTCCACGTAAATTAATTAACAATTTCGGTCCTACACAAGCCTTTTGCATTAAAAATTATCCACGATTAGTTTTGTATGTCATTTCAAATATAAAAATTTACTGAGTTTGTAAAATTCATTACGAAATAACAAGCAAATAATACTGTAAAACTAAGTATTATAGGATTATTTATTATTACACGCTTTAAAACAGGAAAGATATAACTAATTTATGAAAAATGTAATATTTCATACGGATTAATGTTGAATTAATTTTTATTAATATCATAAATTTACGTTAGCGGCGATATCGTGACGTTACTTATTCCAAATTCGCGCTGAGTTCTACTGCGCAATCGCGTTTTACTGCGCAGTCGAGGCCGGCTGCCGGTCCGTGGGGCTACTAGGTCAGCCCCTTTCCGGCGTGGGACGCCATCGCGATAGCATCTTGTGACAGGTGGAATGCAGTTCGTTCGTAATCACATAATCGACAATCATAAATGCGTTCCTACGGGCTATAGTTTCGTGATTTCGCGTTATTTAACCCGTTCGCTACTATTAGTAGTTGGAAGTGTTAGATTTTTATTTGTATTTTTATTTAAATCATTATTTCGATATAAATTCAATTTGCCTACGGTATTTCGCGATCGGCGGGAGTGTTGGACTTTTATTTTATATTCTTTTAAACAACAAATCGTATGCTGTTTTCTACCTACAACATTAGACTACATGGTGGATACATGTTGCTGACCATCTACCCGGTGCAGCCTATGGGGAACATAGAAGATGCGTGATGCTCATCAGGACACAGTGAGTCGCATATTTCATTGTTCCTCCGATTCCCAATTATGTCGTAGGACGAATGGTCCGAAACGACACGGGAATTGGTTGTATTTTTTATTATTATTGCGAGCATAGTGACCACGAGTATTTTATTACTCGTGTACATTGATATATTATTTGTCAGGGCTTTCTTGTGTCTCGTGTTTGCATAAATTTATTACATCCATTTCTGTTTCATATGATTTAATAATTTTACACAACTTCATTATATTCGGTATTATTATTTGCATTAGAATTTCATATATCTCATAATAAAGCTTCGATCTGTTACACGCAAAAATTTTCGAAGGACGTTAGGTTTTGCTTACGTAATGTAAACAAGAAAGCATTTCGCGACGAGCTGGCAGGTGGCATCGAAGCGACAGCTGTTGAACACTTGTTCATTGTTTTCGATTCTTAGAATTGTCGCTTCGATAATGCTACCACTCGAGGGTTTTTTTTAATATGTTCATTCAGAGCTTGGAAAAATATTTCATGTAGTGAATAGAATGCAGTCTACTCTCTATTAAAATGTTATAATAAAGTATAAGCGTCATATATGAATTAGTTAATATGCATATATTAATATTTTAATTATATTAATATATAAGTACATTATAATATAATAGTTAATTCGATTCGATGAAATCTTGAAGCAGTATGTAACGATAGTGTCATACTAATATTGAAAATATTAAAGTTTGATTTCGAAATATTCTCTTCAAATTTTACCTAGCTCTGAATACTTGCCCTTTCCCTTTCCATTTCTCCATTCTAATAATAAAATAAATAAAATGAGTGAAATAAATAAAGTGAATAAAACAAATAATACCCTTCATTGTGTTTAATTATTCTCTCCTCTGAAATGTATTAGATCGTTAGCTATGTTACTAATTATATTTTTAGCTGGGATTCATAGCACACATGAAGACGCAAGGTTAGTGATATTTTTACGTTAAATTATATTGCAGCCTATATGCAATAGAATAGCGAATTATTCATGATACAATTCAAATTTAAATTATTATTTTTGTTAGTTCAAAATTAAATAAATATTAGAGGCTTTAATTTAAATACATATTTTGTTTATAAATTTACAAATGAGGAATTGAGAGAATTTAGTTTAGATTGAAAATTCTCGTTCAAGTATTGGAATCTTGAATATTAGAAATAATATCTAGAAATTTTTAATTCATTAATTAGTGCTGCATTGAGTTCTTTATTTGTTCCATTGTTCTTTCAAAGTTCGGTTTTCGGAAGCTTTTTTTTACGCATATAAAGAATAATCAGATATTCTTAAATAAACTGTGCATGTTTATGCAAATGAATATTTTTATTAGTACAATTAAAGGAATCAAGCTGAAATAAAAATTTATATCTTGCACATTGAGTGTATTTCTTGCTTCTACATTTATTTGAATTTCCCATAAATGCATAAACATCTATGGTTTAATATCGAGTTGCTGCAAATGTTTTGTCGAATTCATTCTCATCTGCTTGCCGAAGAAGAAAGAAATCTACAGCTGTATCTTCGAAGAGGTCCGACATATTGTCACGAAGAGGGCTGCAACGTAATGGTTGTCCATATTAGAATAGGCATTCTGTTCTACGATGGACTACCATTCTTTACTTTATCACTATGCTCGCTATGTGTTATTTGTCTCTTGTACACTATGATCAAAGATTGAGAAGTACTAACATAAATATCGATCGCAAATAAAATATAATATTATTTTGCACAAATAGTTTTGAATTCCGAATTTCTAATTAACTAAAATATTACTTTGTACTTCTTGATCATTTGGGTCATTTATTGTTTAATACGAACGGTAAGTCTTTTTTTATTGTTTTCACTTTCACTTTCGAGAACACATTAGGTGTTTCACGTGATATTTAAATCATAATTACGAATATTCAACTTTTAACTAAAACTTAAAGCTTATTAAATTGATGTTGCAAATTAACACAGCCTCTCAAGTTTTCTAATATGAATATTTTACTTTATCTAATATTTCAAACTTATTAAATTAATGTCTCGCATCATTAGAGGCTCTCGGTTATGTTCCCGATTTTCTTTTTTGAAAATTGTTACTTTATTTTGGAAATTCAATGATTTTGACAAATGCTTAAGCTATCTCTGTTAACATCCAAAGTATTATAATATTATTGGAACAAAATACATTAATTTGAATTCCAACATAAAAATTCTTAATTTACAAGTAATAATGAATTTTTTAATTTCAACGTTTTAATTCAAAAATTTTTTAAATGATTAATTAGTATAAGTACTCCTTTGGATACTTCGCAAGATCTGTTAATCTTCTCAGAGTTGTTTAGTTTTTCCGAAGCTTTTTTTTAACGAACGTAGGAAATATTCAAACATTTCTAAGTGAACGTGTAATTTAGGAAAATTTATAATTTCACGAACTATGTTAAAAAAATAGAATCCGAACAAAGTAAAAAATATTTAAATGCTACAATCCATAAATTAGTTTTAATATTTTATATATTTTACGTATTGCATTTTCTATTTCGTATTCGTTTGGGTTTTCCATAGATGTTTCCTTCGATGAAGAAGTCTCAGAGAGGCCTGCCAGAAGATCTTGGAAATTAGTACCGCGAATCAGAATAATTTGTAGGTTTTGCCCACGGTTTTCTTTCGCTTTTCAGAGAGTTTCGAATATAGTCAGTGAATAGGTTCTACCAATTTAGGACTTAGGGAAAGTAGGATCTACGAGGGAAGGGTTTAGGGGTTTACAAATTAGAGAGTTTAGCATAGGGGGTTAAAGGGTAGGGAGCATCTAGATTCAAACCCTCCGTTTAGGCGGAGTTTGGTTTAGTAAAGTAGTAGTTTGCTAGTATCTTTAAATTTGGTACCTTTTATCCAGTTGTCAGCGTGGCCGTGGCGCGTATATACTCTCAGGGCCCTCCGTTCACGCGGAGCTTGTTTGTTGAAAGGTCACAGCCACGTTGCATTCGAGTCATTTTTTATTTGTTAGGGGTACCGGGGGTGGGTTTCGCGGTCGTGACGTTGGGGATACGCGGTCGTAACGTTGGGGTACGCGGTCGTAACGTTCGCGGTACGCGGTTTAAGGGATGGATTCAAACCTTCCGTTCATGCGGAGTTTGGTTTAGTAAAGTAGTAGTCTGTAAGTACCTTTATATTTGGTACCTTTTGCCCAGCAGTCAGCGTGGCCGTGGCGCGTATATACTCTCAGGGCCCTCCGTTCACGCGGAGCTTGTTTGTTGAAAGGTCACAGCCACGTTGCATTCGGGTGCTTTTTTATTTGCTAGCGTATTCCGGGGGTGGATTTCGCGGCCGTAGGGTTGGGGGTATATGGGGGAGGGGGGTGGGAGCAAACCTTCCGTTTATGCGGAGTTTGGTTCAGTTGTTCAATTCTGTACATTTTGGTACATTCAGTCCGGGGGCCAGTCTGTTTCTAGCGCGTATATACACTCAGGGCCCTCCGTTACCGCGGAGCTTGTTTCGTTGAAAGGTTATAACCAGGCTGGACTCGGGCTTTTTTGGTTAGGTTAACGCGCGCGAGGGTTGTGGGAGTGGTGGGTTTAGGGAATTCGGTGAGCAGGCGCGCGCGGGGTTCTATGGGTGTAGAGTCAAGGGGTATTAGTAGGGCAGGGTATACAGATAATCGGTGTAGGAATACGGGACACCAACCAATCGGCGTGGGTTGTGGGAGTAGGACTCGGGGCGTCTTTCGCTAGGGGTGTGAGACGAGGGTGCATCGCGTTTAAGGGGTTTGTGGGTTTAGAATCGATGGGTGTAGAGATTAGAATCACGTTTAAGGGTACGCGATTTTATGCGTGTTACGTTCCGGGGATCAGGGGGTAATAGTATAAGGGTGGGGGCTTTGTGGGTATTCGGGTCTTCGGTGGCGCGGACTGCGGGGTGTGGGTTCAAACCCTCCGTTCACCCGGAGTGGATTCAAACCATCCGTTCACACGGAGGTTGGTTTAGTAGAGTAGTCTTATAGTACTTTATAGTACTTTGTATTAGATAATCAATTGTGGCCGTGATGCGACCCCACCGCCGGGGGCCGTCGTGCAGAGGCGTGATCCTTCCAGCATTTCAGGGTCCTCCGTTCACGCGGAGCTTGAGTGCGTTTTAGCGTTATAGCCACGTTGAATTGGGGTGCTTTTTTATTAGCTTTTGTATTTGCTATCGGTTTCCGGGGGTTGGTTAAGGGGCCGTAGGGTGGTGGGGGGTACGGTAGGGAGGGGGGTGGGCGCAAACCCTCCATTTATGCGGAGTTTGGTTTAGTTGTTCAATTCTGTACATTTTGGTACGTTCAGTCCGGGGGCCAGTCTGTCTCTGGCGCGTATATACACTCAGGGCCCTCCGTTGACGCGGAGCTTGTTTCGTTGAAAGGTTATAGCCAGGCTGGACTCGGGCTATTTTGGTTAGGTAACAGGTGTGGGCCGTGGGGGTGGTGGATTTAGGAAATTCGGTGAGCAGGCGTGCTTGGGTTTCTATGAGTGTAGAGTCAAAGGTATAGAAGTTAGGATCACGTTTGAGGGAAACCGGTTTTGTCGGTGTCGGGTTCCGCGGATCAGGGGTAATATTATAAGGGAGAGGGGTTTTGTGGGTGCGCGTTCCGGGGATCAGAGTAATAGCTTAAGGGTGAACGATTTTTTTCGTAATTCGGGTCTTGGGCGTTGATGTAAAAGTATAGGGGAAGGGGGTGCTGGGTTGGGGGGCAGGGCGCGTGGGTCTCGAAGCGCAGTCACCTCCTCGTGGTGAGACCTGGTAATTGGTATTGGTTTTCCACTGATTAATCAATACCAAGCTAAGTACTGCGTAAGAAATTCAGTTAATTTTTAATGAAACTTCGAATCCACTGGACATTTAATAAATTCTAATTAAAAGTAAGTATCGTAACGTAATTATTCAATTTCATCAATAGTTCGTTATATAAAGAACTTGAAGTTACGTTATCTTGTTAATCAATAAATGTTTTGGCTGAAATATGCAAGAGCGATAATTGAAAATTCCATTTTTATCGTTAAATGATATAATAAACGATTATCATTTAACTTCGGTTTATTTATTTTTTCTTTAATTATAAATTGCTTTACCCCGAGATACGGTCTATAGGCTGAGATGTAGGTTGAAATATAAATGAATTATACAGGAAATTACAAATATTTTATTATAGTTCACATCTGTATGTCTGAGTAAAATGTTATTAATTCTATAAAACTCATCTGTCGTTTTCAACGCAGTGTAATATTAAACTGCTTATAACTTTCTATTGATGGTTTCCAATTGTCCTTTTTCAGCTTGTTAAACATTACACAACCAAAAATATACCATACCTAATATACATATTATAGTTGTGTACAGTTTGCAAGAAGTAATTTTTAAATAATCAGTAGCACACTTAGATTACTATGGTGTTTAATAATGATGATCAAGTAATAATATTACGATTAATTATATAATAGAAGTTCAAACTTGTAATAAACTTATTTTTATAATAAATAGTCCATAACAATTTGTTTATCGCAGAAACGATATATCGTAGAATTGTTCTCAATGTTTACAATCATGTAGTAAACAAGTCGTAACGGTTACGAAACGAAATCACGCAAGCGTGACGTACTCCTTTGAAGAAGTTCGTGTAACGATTTACAGATTTATCGCGAACTATTAATTCATGCATATTTGTTAAATAACAAATAATGTATGATCCTTAATGTTAATAAAGTAATTGTTAAAGGATTAAATTAACAATTATTAGTTAAAAGTTAGGAGGCAAAGTGAGTTGTATGTTATAATTAATTTCGATCGATATTCGATTAGGTTTTAATGAATAAAGGAATAAGTTTCGTAGAATATTTTTCATTTGCTATTAGAAGTTTAATGAAATATTAAAAAATCTTACATTAAGCATTGAAAATAGTTACAAAATGTTTAAAAATCATAGAAACATAAACAATTTAGTGGCACTTCGTTGAACACAGAAAGTATTTAGGAATAACTGCTTTGCGTTAAAAATTGGCTATATTTGTAAACTAATGATTAATTAAACAATGCCGGTCACTTGATACTGTAATAATTTATTGCATAAACAATTAAAACTTAATTAATTATTCGTGTGTTTAAAGATACCATAAATTTACGATTCTAAAACATCGTTAATCGTTAAAAGAACATGTTCTGCATAATATTCTTGGTATTTATTATTAATATTTTTACACAATATAATAAATTTTATATAAACTATTGCAAATACTATCGAAATGTTTATAAATTATGAAGAATGTAGTTGCATTTCATTAAGTACGAAGAAATTTAAGAATAACTCTATTTAACATAAGATTTCGCTATATTCGCATAATAATGGTTAATTAAGCAGTAAAAACCAATGGGTGCAGTAATAATTTATTGCATAAACAATTAAAAATTGATAAATTATTATTAATATAGCGAAATAGATGTTCATATGCATGATCGTACTTCATTCAGTGATGATCAAGGCTATGCCACGGAGCATGCACTACTGCGCATATCGCTCAACTGCGCAACTCGTGGATGATATACGACTCATTCATTGGTAACACGTTAGTCGTCGTCTGACCTTCCTCCAGACGACGTCTCTGTGTCGGTTGTGTTTCCGAACACATGTTGACATATCGAGCCGTGACGTCACGGGTACGCGCGTACTCTCGCGACCTTTTCTTTATGCGTTATTGCATATTATTACCCAAGTTCGTTGTCGACTATTGCGATTCTTCGCACGTATTTTCTTCCGACTATCGTGAGTTATCGCGACCATTTTCTATCGATCGTTGCTATCTCTTGCGTGTCTTTTCTTCTGACTATCGCGAGTTTTCGCGAGCTTTTTCTATCGATCATTACGATCTCTCGCGTGTCTTTTCTTCTGACTATCGCGAGTTTTCGCGAGCGTTTTCGATCGATCGTTGCGACTTTGTCAGCAACATGACAACCGATTAGCCGTACAGTGCCACGATATATCTCGCGATTATAACATTAGTGTTGCGAATATTAATACGCGTTATCGTAAATCGGTTCTGTAAGCTATAACGCGAATACTATTTGAGGGGATTAGTGTTAGGTTAGTAGTTCGCGTTAGGGGGTTAAGGGTAGGGGGGTTTTCTAACAGTTAGGGGGTTTTGGGTAAGGGGTAATCGGGGCGCGTCGGTTATGGGTGGTGGGTTGGGGGGGTCGCTCGTGGGTTATCCGTCCGTTGGGTATATGTGGTGAGGTGGGTTCTGGGTGGGAAGGTGCGGGGGTAGGGGGGGAACTAGCACAAGGATCTGGCACCGTCGGTCTCATGGGGCCCTCCGGCTGACACCGGAGCTTATGTGTACCTATGTACGGTCATCTGCCTTGTGGTAGTTCAGGGGTGTTTGGGCGGGTGGGTTTCGCGAGGGGTAGGGAGTTGGGTCGCGTCGCGGGGGTAGGGGGTACGGTGGGGAAGTAGCACAAGGATCTGGGGCCGTCGGTCTCATGGGGCCCTCCGGCTAACACCGGAGCTTATGTTACCTATGTACGGACATCTGCCTTGTGGTATTTCAGGGGTATATTTGGGGGGTTCGGGAGTTGTAGTTGGGGGGAACGGGTTGGGAGAACTAGCACAGGGATCTGGCACCGTCGGTCTCATGGGGCCCTCCGGCTCACACCGGAGCTTATGTGTACCTATGTACGGTCATCTGCCCTGTGGTAGTTCTGTTTTCCGTGAGGGTGGATTAGAGGCGGGGGTTGGGAGGGTCGCGAGTTAGGCGGTGGGGTTTTTAGAATCGGTGTAGGTTATGGGTGGTTTTTTGGGGCTATGGGGTATAGATTAGCGTTAGGGGGTTTTGGGGTACGCGATAAGGGTTAAGGGAAAGGGGTGGGAAGTACAAATAGTATTCGCTTGTAGTTTATGGAGCCAAACGTTTATCAGTTTTTTTTAAAACAAACTTTGGTAAATTTATACCAAGTCAATCATACTACGAGATAGTTATGGCATTGTATGGCTACTCGGAAATCGTTTACTCTTAGGTTTTCGTTGCATATTCCAAAGAGTCTTAAGTGGCAGCTCGCGAACTCGTTGGTTTTAGTGTTGGGTTTTTGAAGGCGCCTTCATATTGTTGTATTCTATTTTGTTGTATTGTTGAGTGTGTTTCCGGCGGGTCTTTAACAAGGAGAATCTCAGGATAAATCCTCTCTTAACGTGTTGAAATTTGATAGGCTTATAGATGTATGTGTACAGTAATTGTAACCGGAACTATAGTCGTAGATGAGCAGTCATTCGCAAAAAGTGAATGCAAAAGTTGTGAAACCCACTTATTTGGGTATATTTAAGTAATAAAGACTCGTAATAGCTTTTCTCTGGTTCAAATCTCGTCACTTTTTTCATAAATATTTTTTAGTTAACCATAAGTTAACATATGTAATATAATTTATTACAGTTTAACATATGTATAATAATTGTTAACTAAAAAAGAATATATGACAACAAGTGACATGATTTGAATCAGAGACAAAGTATTACGTGTTTTTATTACTTAAATACCCCCGAATAAGCAGTTTTCCCAAATTTTACACTCATTTTTCTTGAGAATGATTGCCCATCTGCAGTTATAATTCTGATTGTAATTATTGTGCGCTACAAGCCTACCAAATCGGAGAGGATAAGCCCTGAGATTCTCCTTGTAAGCGTAGTCACCTCCTCGTGGTGAGACCTGGTAATTGGTATCGTTTTCAAAAGTATAAATCTTTAGAAAACGATACCAAGCTAAGAACTACGCATACCTGTAGTCCAGTCTATTTGATTAAAACATGCAAATCTTAGACTGGTCTACAGGTAAGAATTTTATGGCACTCTAAAAACTATATCACATAATACACTATCTTTATAATGTCTCTCTCTCACAGTGACGAAATAAAAATCTTTTGATAACTTTATCAATCATGGAAGCTGAATTAAGCATAGCTTTTATATTGTAAACATGTTTTATTAAAAAGTGAAGATTTGATCGATTTATGGGCACTGAAACACTATCACCACATAGCGGTGAACGGGTGGAACTAATATTCGTTTACTTGTCACTTACAACCTAGTAAAAATATTAAAATTTCTCAACTTAATGACAAGCTATTTAGATGATTGGCTGCTCAAATTAAAGGTAAAGATTTCCGTAACTAGAGATTAATCATATTGTATCCAAAGCAAGTGAGACTTTGGAGGAATAAGAATTAAGTAAAAAGGTAAACGAAGAAAGTAATTTTAAATTTTCGCGCATAAAATAAGTAACTTTAGTGTGCTGCGCCATCTATTGAAGTATGATTGAAACTGTTAACGAAGTAGTTCGATTGTTTACCGTAAAGGTGGAGCAGCTGTGTCGTTCTTTCTCTGTCTCTTTTTATCGTTGGTAAAAATGTGCGAGTTGTTTGCGGGTTTCTTTGATAGATGGCAGCACTCAACAAAGTCAGTCGCCACTTTTGTTTACTTGTCGGTAAATGTTTGTCACCAGTTTGGACACTTTTTGGAGAGATGGCTCCATTAACGTTATTAAAATGTTATGGATGTGCGGGCAATTCAAAAATGATTTTATATATTCCAAAAGGATAAATTGTATAATTATTTTATGCCATTATAAGTTACTAATGCTTAACCGTTTGTGTATGTACGTATACATTTATTGAACCGCAAAATGTAAAAAAAGTAAAGCAGTAATTAAAAAAAAAAAAATAAAGTGGTATGATATAATATTCTTAAATTAATTTGAGAACATCTATAAATGTTATTTCTATAATTCGAAGTTGTATCTACCTTTTAACTATGGTTCAATTTTATGGTTCAATTAATTTTGAATAAAACTTCTAAAAGTTTTAAATATTTAAGTTGAACTGCAATTTGTTGGACATTTAATAATTTTAAAATATAGATAAGGTAAGTATAACGCAGTTGTACAGTGCTGTTATTCAACATATAAAGAACATTTAGTTGTATTATCGTATTATTCAATGAACTGTTTGATTGAAATATGCACACTTTTATATGCGTTGCATACCTTCACAAATAATTTTCGAATAACATAACTTTCAAATCGCAAAAAATACTTTTTCGAGTAACTTAGTATCTGAAACGTTTGCCCAGTGACATTTTGAACCTGTGCTATTAATAGTTGCAACTATTGGTTTCCAATTTATAAATTTTATCACACATTTGAACAGTTAATATTGAATATAAAAATAAATATTGTTACAGAACTAGTCTGGACCTGGAAATGAACAACGGAACAACTCCCAGCATCGGAAAGCTCCAGAAAAAATTACACATATATTACAAAATCAGATTATTGTTGTAAAATTATTTTATACCATGTATTTTACGAAATTCATAATAAATTATATTAATTTAACAGTATTATAATGCTTTATCATTTATTCCCCCTCCTATTTTATCTAAGATAATAATAAACAATATCCTGCAAATATTAAAAATAAGATTCGAGAAACTAGTAAAAACGCGAAAAAATAAAAAAGTAATGAAATCTTGTTGAAAAACTCCATGAAATGACATCAAATTCCGAAAAATCGCGAAACTCGAAGAAAGGACGTCAAATTCCGAGAAATGACGTCACGTTCAAAGAAAAATATTCCGTGCCACCTCCTCGGTCATTATGTTCTCCTGATACAAAATCTCTAATTTTGCCATAAATCCCATAAGAAATATCGTATTTCTCGCGCCCGAAATTTTCGAATCTCAACCGAACTTGGCTCCGAAAATCGAAATTTTGTATCAGGAGAACATAATAACCGAGGAGGTGGCACGGAATATTTTTCTTGGAACGTGACGTCATTTCTCGGAAATTTACAATTTCTCGGAATGTGACGTCATTTCTTGGAATTTGACGTCATTTCTTGGAATTTCGCGGTTTCTCGGGATGTGACGTCATTTCTCAGAATTTCTCGGGCGCGGTATTTTCAAATCTCAACCAAACTTGGCTCCGAAAATCGAGATTTTGTATCAGGAGAACATAATAACCGAGGAGGTGGCACGGCATATTTTTCTTGGAACGTGACGTCATTTCTCGGAAATTTACAATTTCTCGGAATGTGACGTCATTTCTTGGAACGTGACGTCATTTCTCGGAAATTTACAATTTCTCGGAATGTGACGTCATTTCTCAGAATTTCTCGCGCCCGAAATTTTCGAATCTCAACCGAACTTGGCTTCGAAAATCGAGATTTTGTATCAGGAGAACATAATGACCGAGGAGGTGGCACGGAATATTTTTCTTGGAACGTGACGTCATTTCTCGGAAATTTACAATTTCTCGGAATGTGACGTCATTTCTTGGAATTTGACGTCATTTCTCGGAATTTGACGTCATTTCTTGGAATTTGACGTCATTTCTTGGAATTTCGCTGTTTCTCGGGATGTGACGTCATTTCTCAGAATTTCTCGGGCGCGGTATTTTCGAATCTCAACCGAACTTGGCTCCGAGAATCGAGATTTTGTATCAGGAGAACATGACGTGCAAAGATGTGGCACGTATACAGTGTGTGAACCTAAATGTGGGCCGAAATGAAACGGCTGATTCTACGCCTTGAGCACCGCGAAAATCAAAAGAAACGAAATTCCGTTAAAGGCTTCGTTAATTAGTTATTAACAATTAAGGTTCGCTTCAAAATTGACTGAGATATTCATGATAGCTAATAAGATTCTTGCGTGATTTGAGTCAAATTTGGAGCAATATTTAATTGTTAATAAGTAATTAATAAAGCCTCTAACGGAATTTTGTCACTCTTGATTTCCATTTTATTTCAACGTGTAGAATCACCTCTTTCATTTACGCTCTCCTGTAGATTTATTGCGAGTATATAAGACCATGAAGGATTTAATAATTTTGGAGATTTAATTTATTGCAAAAGACCGAAAAGAGATTCTCAAACATTTATGAATTTTTGGACATATGCGTAGTTCTCGGCTTGATATCGCTTTCCAAAGGTTGAACAATACAAAGAACAATACAATCTTTGAAAAGCGATACCAATTACCAGGTCTCACCACGAGGAGGTGACTACGCAATCGAGACCCGCGTAAAATTCAAACTACATATGATTATATAAAAAGGGAAAATTTTGAAGGATCCTGCAAAACAATAAAAACAATTTCAGGTGTCTACTAAAAAAATTGACAAAAAGTATAATACACAAATTAACGAAACATAGAATGCAACAAAATAAAATAGAATATCTACAATACAAAAAGAAAAGAATTTAATTAATCTGTATTAAACAAAACAGGTTTCTTCAATCGATCGATTGAACAAATAAAATAAAATAGACTGTGTAATATCAACACAGTCACGTTAAGTTTACGCATATTATAGAACATGCTTGTACGTACAAAGCATATTAAAGTGCACGTGCATCTCAAATTAAAGAAGAGTGGCTCAAATGTGATCTTAATGCGATTTTATTCCACGTTTCCGCTTCATTTGCTAGTTAAGGCGTATATTAAAAATTACCCCTATTTCGAACATTGTAGCTCCATGTAGCAGTGGTATTAGAAACTATCCGTACAGTAATTTCCGTTATTATACCGAATATCGTAATAAAATTGATATAACAGAGAACTGTGTGTCCTAAGAAAACAGAAACATGGAAATCCGGAAATTATGGCTGCAAATGCGTTTTTATACAAGTTGGAAATTTGATCAGTTTATGGACATCGAAACACTATAACCACCTAGCGGTGAGAAAGTGGTACTAATCATTCGTATATCTGTCATGCAGAGAGAGATTCATATTCGTTTTCTCGACTCACAGGCAACATCTCTTAATTTTCTGCATCTCAGATCAAAGAATAGTCTTCACAATTTATTCCTATTTAATTTAAATTCAAATTCCTGCCTCGTTTCCTAATTAAAAGTATTATTGAGGAATCACGGTCTTTTATATCGCAGTACCATCTCTTGGCGGGAAGAAGTACTATGTGGATCGTAATTTCTGTTATTTTAACCACAATTACAATAAAATTAATACGAATGCAATGTCTGTGTGTTATAATACACAATAAATATGTAGAAAGATTTGTGGATAGGCACTGATAATAATTTCGTAAGATAATTCATTGTAACAACGATTCATTGTAACAATGATTTGTGTTGCGAGCGCTATCGCGTTTTCACTGCTAATGCTGTCACTGACAACATCATTTACGTATACAAAAATTCAAGATAAGTGTGTATAAGACTATTAGAAGGATCGACACATTAACTTAAGACACAAATACTTCAAAAATATGACCTAAAGGTTGTAAAAACTAAAATTGCAACCCTCTTTACATGACAGGTACCAGAACGATTAGTACCACTTTTTCACCGCTATGTGGTGATAGTGTTTCAATGTCCATAAATTAATCAAATTTTCATTTCTTAAGATTTCCCGTTTACTGAGGTAGCGACAATATAAAAAATGTATGAATATGGGAAGTTGATTGTATTGTAGTTATTTATTTAGTAATTCATTATAACTGAGCTTGGATATACTTTTTTATAGGAATTATTTAAAGAATAAAATTGTATTTACCTTGATAGGATTTCAAATAAATGTATATTCAATGTAGTTATTTGTGAATTTAAAATATGATATTGGTGTATGAAAATTTTTAGAATATATTTTATAAAAGTAATGTTTGTATCAATTGTGATTGATAAGGTGCTCATAAATGATAAGTCGATTTAATTTTTTGACTACTATATTAAAACATATGGCTCCCATAAATTACTATGCAGTCGCCAAGGGTCATAAACCTGGAATTTATAATACTTGGTAATAAGTTGTATTTCTGTTTTTTATTTTCATATGTTAGTTTTATTAATCTATAGAAATTATATTCTTCTTAAATAAGGGATGAATGTAAACTGCAAGTAGTTAAATTTCCTGGTTGTAAATTTAAGAAATTTAGTTCAAAATCGGCAGCTGAAAATTTTATCAAGGAACATGCAAATCAAAATAAAAAGAATAATAATGATGATGCAGTATGTACGAGTGTCAAAAGGTATAATAATTTCAGTGCATTTGTAATACATTATTATTATAATTAAAAAATGACTTTAGATTGCGGTCAAAGAGAGATCAGTCTATAGAAGTTGATAGTAAAAAGCCATCTTCAAAAAAGGCAAAAACAGAAAATGTTGAAAAATGTTTAAAGACTATATGCATTCCAAACAAAGTAAATACTTTTATATATAATTTTATATGTAATAAGTATGTAAGTTAAATGAATTTATTTATTCTTTATTATTAATTCAATTTATATAATTTTTTAGGAAATACCTGAAAGTTTTATTACTGATAGTGATGGTTATGTAAATGTATATACAGATGGTGCATGTAGTTTAAATGGTAGAAAAAATGCACGAGCAGGTATAGGCGTCTGGTTTGGTGATGATCATCCTTTGTATGTTATATTGTATTGTTTACTTACATTTAATATCTAATTCTGCATTTAATCTCTGTTTATAACTGTTAATTACAGAAATGTTTCACAACCTGTAGTTGGTCGAGCCACTAACAATGCGGCAGAAATCCAAGCAGTGACTGTAGCTGCTCAACAAGCAAAGAAAGCTGGTATTAAGAATTTACGGGTTGTTACAGATTCAAAATTTCTTATTTCTTGTATAAATGACTGGATGCCTAAATGGAAAACTAATGGATGGAAAACTTGGGATAATAAACCAGTTATAAATAAAACTGAACTTTTAAAAATGGAAAAAACTCTGTCATCTTTAAATGTAACTTGGGTAAGTGTTATCTGTTTTCCTTTCTTTTCAGTATTTAATGTTTAATTTTATACTTTATAATTAATATTCAACCTAAATTTTTAGAAACATGTTAACGGACATGTTGGAATTTATGGTAATGAAATGGCTGATAAATTGGCAAGAGCAGGTTCTTTAAAATGATAACAATTTTTTTTATCCTGTAAAATGTGTTTAAACTATATTGATTAACTAATAACTTAAATATTTGCTGTATTTTTTTAAGTAAGTCATGATTTATAATTTTTATTTATTTTACAAATACACTTAAAAGCTATGAAATTATTGAAATGTTTATAATATATTCTGTTACTAGGATTGAGCATGAAAATAAACACTTAATTATAAAATTAATGTATATTAACTTCTTCATTATCAACTACTTCTTTCTCTGTGGACTGTGGACATATTTGCTTCAGAAGTATATATATATCCTCTGGTGATATCTGAAGTGCCAAAAGTTCCAATATGATACTGAAAAAAATAAATTTTTGATATCATATGACAGTTTGTATATTACTAACCTTATCCATAATTTTGTATTATTGTTGCAACATATTATTACGTTATTATATATAACAGTAATTAGATAAATTTCTAATATAAAAAAACTGTATACTTATTACATTGAAATGTCACGACATTTATAATAAACAAGGTTATATTACAATCTTGATGTAATTGTCCAGGTTATATGTTCTATAAATTATTACCGATAAACTCCTGGGACAGCTGAAATTCCTGCTAATTCAGCCAAAGCTATCAGTTCAATTTGATGAACTTGAGGAAATGTCATTCTATCTATTAAAAACTATTCAAGAATACAAAAATTTAATTTGCTGCGCAAGATTCTCCTTTTCGTACCAAAACTATAAAACACACTATGTAAACAGTGTAGCCAATAGCTTATAGTAACTTCTACTAGTAATCAATAACTGCA
Organism: Tetrapedia diversipes; assembly: GCA_033822845.1. Lineage (NCBI taxonomy): Eukaryota > Metazoa > Arthropoda > Insecta > Hymenoptera > Apidae > Tetrapedia > Tetrapedia diversipes. Next base: position 331,041 of record JAOPTO010000548.1, on the reverse strand, counting down.
TAAATATTTTATGCACCTATGCAATGAATTTTATGTATGTAAAAATTGTGTACAAATAAACAAATTACTATGAAAAATCAAATTAAAGATTAAAGGTAAAAATTAATACCGATGAAACAGGAATTAGGATGGTTGGATATATTTTAAGAACTCGAATTGAAATCAATTTTATTTTCGTTCAACATAAATAAAAAAAATTAATAAATTTTTAATATGTAAGTGGTTATAGAGATAGTAAAAATCCGTGAAAGATACGATTAAAAACTTTATTTTGGTTTGCTTCATAATTGGGAAAAATATATATAATGTTGCGTGTACCTGTAGGAACTTTGGACTACAGATTATGTCTGGGACAATTGTCGTTTAGGTAACATGCTAATTTAAAAGAAAAGGAAAAAAAAAATAAATGAACTCAAAACGTGTCGAATATGTTACCAACGAACGAGTTACGAAAGAAGAGAAAAAAGTAGCTTAACTCTACACTAAGTCTAACGTTTTATTAAATCTAAATTTATACGTTGGTAACAAACGTGGTATAAAATATGGTATTCGGTACGCATTGTACGTACTTTTTTCAAATGAATGACAAAACATATACGAAGACTGAATATTCGTGTGTACCTTTCATTCTGATCATCAAATGCGATGTCATCTTAACGTAACGAATAAGGCACAGTTACAGAAAAAAAATAAAACGAAAAAGATAGAGAAATGAAACGAAAATGATGGGATTATAAAAACACTCGAACAATCTACAACTTAAATTTGTTTAACATGTAAAGCTGACCATGAATTGAATCTTACGCATGGCACACGGTTAACCAACTTCTTAAAATCTGACGTTGAACAACCCTGCTAACAAGTATAAAATTATGTACAGCATTGCGAGATGCAGTTTTGTGCTTTGTTTCTCATTACAAGCGCACATACCCAGTTATTCCTGGTTTGCTTCTTCTTTTTGTTTGAAAAAAGTTGAAAATTCTCGACTAGCGCGTACATTGTACGTCATGCATTGGTTAAAATCTAAAAAAGTATTTAATACACGAAGTTTGTTACGAATGTTTATATCCAACACAAATTTCTATTACATTAGAAATTTCATGAACAATTTGTTCTTTGGAAGATATATGTTAAATGCTTAATTTCAGCAGGGTTAATACTCTCTATTTTTGTCTCAACAAAGACAACCCACGATCGTTTGGTAATGATAACGAATAAAAGCAACGCGATGATTACAATGAAGCAACGATCGTTTTAACTCGAATTCTAATCTTGTCTCATCAAAGTGCCCGAAGTTCATATTTTCACTTTCGTCGCAAATACTCATATTTTACGAGAAACGCTACTAACTTGGCGATTCTCTTTTCTTTTATGAAATAAAACTTATTTTTTACAGATTAAACATATTTGAAGATCCTTAAAAATATACACTGTTTTTTTTAATGTTTCTCCTCTTCCCTTATCGTATTCATAACGCATTATATTCTTGGCCATTTTTTTCTTGACTAGATTCATTCTCAGTTTGATAGGTATTTAGTATGATACCACAAGTACGAAATTTATATCAATATGTGCTCGTTCTTTAACCAGAACACACTTCTGAGTGTTCGTCCCATGCAGCAACCTAAAATGTTAAAATAGTATTATTAGTAATCAATACAATACAATTATAGTGTTATAGTATATTTCAAATTTACAACATATTTTACTTATAAACCATTCATAATAAACAAATGTTAGTGTCTTACTTGGCATTCACGACTGCAGTACCACTGATGGCCGCAGCCAGCACATACAAATTGTGCTACACGTTCATGACATCCTTGGCATCGTGGAGGACTATCTCTATCTTCTCTAGCATCCCTGCTGCCCGAAGAAATGCGAGTTTCTCTATCTTCGATTACTGCTGATTCTTCTTCAACGTCATCCTATAAAAAAAATTTCATAAATATTATTAATTATTATCATTATTATAATATACAAATTACTTACTACATGGGACTGAACCGAAGTGTTGATGACAGGAGTTATTGTTATCTCAGTTCGAGCCTGAAAATACAGAACATAACAATATATAATATTATTATTTTTAACATATTACTTAAATTGATTAAGATTTAGTTTATGTAAAATAAAATATGTACCTTGGAAGAAGATAAGAGGTCGCTGATAGAAACCGGATTAGAGCCTTGATATGTCTGCAAAAGGTGTTGGGTTGCCGCACTTTGCTGTGGCATGGACGCGGCTGTAGGTGCATTCCTTTCTCTTTCAGGTGCGGTGAGTAATCTAGCTAAAGTAGGTGAAAAAGTAGTAGGTCTTGGAGATTGTGATTTCGTGAGAATTCCATGAAGCAACGAACCACTCTGTTGAGGTGGGGTATTTTGTGGTGCCGGAGACGGCGCAACGGGGTGAAGCGTCACATCGGGATAATTTTGAGGTGTTTTTACAGGTTCACCTATAAAATTTTTATATTTTAAATATTAATAATTACCTCAATATTAAAGTTTAATTACTGTCTTCATGTAATCTTTCAAAATTAGTTTTATATACCTTGTTGCTGACTTAGTTTAGCAAACTGTACAAGTACATCCTTAAAACTCATGGAATTATTAGGATCAACTGTATTCGAGTTGCTTTTACAAGAGTCTGTACTAGATGGCCTTGAATCAACACTGTGGCCTGTTTCAACCATAGCTCCACCAGCTCCAAGGCCGACGTTTACCGAATTTCTCATTCTTCGTCCTCTGCAAAGATTAATCATACATGAATTTTTTATTTTTGAAAAAACTTGTATACTGAAAAATATAACTTCTGTGTACATTTAGAAAAGAAATTAATTTATTTCTAACCCTTCTATTACTAAATAATTTTTCTTACTACAAGTCGTTAACTTAGTCAAATATTTCAAGTAGGTTGGCAAAATTTAGCGACATTATTTTACTACCTAATAGAACGTTCAACTAGCTTCAAAATGCTGTTTCAGTAAATTCATTTGCTCACTAATAATGATACTTCATGCTTACCTACGCGGCACTGTTTCAGGGTGCCTTAGTCTGTAATCAGCAATGATAGACCTTACATCGACGATTGCTCCTTGACGACCTTCGCCGATTTGTCTGTTTTCAGGACTAAGCGCTTCCACTTGTTTTCGACCATTTTCTCCGCTTTGTTTAGGGGGCGTTGAGTGACGTTGTGACGTCTGTTTCGAGGTCTTTTCTTTCTTGAAAGTCGGCGAGTCCTGAGAATTTTCTTCGGGCAGATCCTCTTTAGAGCCAAAGCTCAGCTTTTCTTTGGATACGGGGGTGGTATTACCGCTACTTTCCCATTCAGGACCCAGCACTAAACTTGCTGGTGGCAATGTATCTGCTAATTGCCCATTGCCCTCCATGAATCCCATTACTTGTCTCCTTCTCTCGATTCTCAGGTACGCTTCCTCTTTCAACTTTCTCAAGCTCAAGATCTCGTTCCATTCCATTTCTTTGGCACGTGCTAGCTCGTCCAGGGCCTATTTGCAACGAATAAGAACGGAAATAATTAAGTGCCTAAAATATCTCTGAGATATTGTGGTGTGCTAATATTAGGAGACACATCCGACATTTCTCGAATGCTGTAAATTTAAAACGGCCAATGTATTTTAAACCAAATACATTGGATAAAATAAACCTTTTTCCCTACAGATGATAGCATCTAAGCTATTTTAAATACACAGTAATTTTAATCTAATATTCAATTTCTTTTATCAATTCTCATACAAATTAATTTCAAGGAGGTTGTTTAAAAAAATATAATTAAATACAATGTAACATAGAACATGAGGATTAAAAAGTTTCACACAATAAAAGTAATTCTCACATATCTTTAACCATTTCCATTAGTCGTTTAACAATATTAACTTCAAAGATTTTCAAGTGCAAAGTATTTACTAAGATTTACTTGTATTAAACTTCATTTAGTTTAATTAAGTCGTATACTAAAATTTACATGACTATTTAACCTCCGGGCCTGATTAATAAACGAACTAACTAAAGTCTGAAAATTTGTGAAACTATCACTTGGCGGCTAACAGTCGCCTCTCGAGCGCAAAGGGTTAACGCATTAAATATCAAGGTTTTATTTAACACGTTCGTCGTCCAGCGTGATTCGACTAAGTTTCTCGTTGAGCCCAAATCCGATTACATAGAAAACTGGGATAAAAGCAATATAAAAATAGCAAAAGTTTCAATTTTTTATTTTTATTTTACGTATTTTATATTTATATATATATATTATACTTCAATACTTATTCCATTGAGTTCCTTTCAAAATTCCAATTTAAAATCCTATTTAACTTTAAGAAAAAGAGCGTCACCCAAACATGGATGACGTGACGACGAACGTGTTAACTCCGTTCTGAAATAATTGACCAAAGTATAGAACTATCATCCAAATTCATATTTAAAAAAAAACTACATAGAAGTCAATCCTACACCGTGTAACTCTTCAATTGTAAATTTGTTGAATATTTAAAAACAAAAAAATGAGTTAGTTCAACGTTTACCTGTACTTCGGCTCGAAGTTGGTCAGCCCTCGCAGCAAGTTCCTCCGCGGTAACTTTCTCACAGCCGACGAGAGACGAAATATATTGTTCCCTCTGTTCCAAGCAGAACTTCTTTGGGGCGGAATTCCCGTTCGACGATAACTGGCCGTCCGTTGACTTTCTCTTCCTGCTGCCTTCGGTTTCCGATTTAGTGCAACGGGACGACACAGGCTTCTGTTGCATCGCCTCCGTCGAGGACAGGCTCTTGCTCGCCACTTCCGGTTCCGAATCGCAGAGAGGTTCCTTCTTTATCGACGCGGACCGTAGACAATCGACAGTGGTCGGTGCAGCGGCGGTCTCCTCCGGAAGAGCCGCTCCATTTTGCTGGTTTTGAGGAACCTTTGGCGAGGCCCTCGACGATTCATCTTCTCTCGTCTTCTCAGCCGATTCCACCTTCTTTCCGTTTCCAGCCGCACCACCTTCCATCGCATGCATCTTGTTCAAGCTGTAAGCAGAACAAACATTTTCTTTCGTAAACAATCATTTCCTGTGTTCTAAAAATTTTCGTGTCGATGATTTCGTACTATTCGATCAATCAAAGCTTACACATTCTACTTTTATGGCATAAAATACTGTGAATGGAGTTGTTAGACTCGGAATAGATTATAAATGTAGTATGTCTACTGTTATAATGGTATTTTATACTACCATGGATATTTTATTGTGTCATAGATATTATACTATTATAATATATCATATTATAGAAGTAGAATTATAATACGAAATATTATGAATAATAAATTATTTTGATTTTTTAAAAAGCACGTTTAATTAAGTCGTATACTAAAATTTACATGACTATTTAAATTAATTTTTATATAAAAGCACGAATAACAATTGTAGTTATTAAATGTTGTAGTAGTGCAACAGCTTTGAAATAGCGTGTAATTTGTTGAACAACATTGAGCTTGAAGCAATATATTTGTACTTTTTCAAAAGTTGTATATTTTCAAGTACATATATATATTCGATGCTTAAAGTTGCTTATAAAATGGAATCCGGAACAGATTGCACATTGTTCGCTACATGATCGGTTGAATCGAAAACATCTGCTTTACAACGCTGACATTGATAAACCGATAAATCTGCTTTGTAAAATTTGCTTTGACCTTGCATAGAAAATAGTTGCCGTCACTGAGTCCAAGGACTCTGTCCGATATGCGTTTATGTTATCATTTCCACAATATCGTGTATACGAATCTTCGTGCAAGCAAACTATTATTATAGTTAACCGAGTTGCATAAAGGACTCTTAATTAGATGCAAGGAATACCCTGGTTCTTATTATACAATACAAGGATAAAATTAATTAGCAATTTTCTAAAATAAGTAATGTTTAAGTACCTCTTGAACTATGTTTAATTCGTTATTTATATAATTAATTTTAAATAAAAAATAAATTTATATAATTTTTAACCTCGATAATAATTATTACTTTATATTAGTTATATTTCAAAAAGAATTTGACGAGCAGTTGGTTATACTAATTCTTTAATGATCGAAGTTTAAATTCATCGTAGAGGAACAATTTTCTTCACATCTTTCATTCATTAAACTTTACTTAGACTATTAAGAATTGTCTGTTTATTAAAATACCATGATCATATCTCTAAGATGAAGCAAGCATAGTTTCAGCATAACAGGTGGAGGTTCAATGTTTAAATTCAATGTATGACAGAATGATGCAGGTATGATTATATTTTATATTATACAAAATTCCATAAATTTTATCTTCTTCGTATTCATAAATCACTCAAAATGTGATCGTATGAATCGGTGTTTCCCAACGTGAGGCCCACGTCCCACAGGGGGGCAATTTGAAAATGGACCCTATATATGTTTTGAAATTTTACTTACTGTGTTTTGTTAACAATTTCATAGTGATTTCTTCCTAGAACCTATCATTTATGTTTCTCAAGTGAACAAATCAATTTTTTAATGTTAAAAATTATGTATGTTACATAGGGAGGAGGGGCATAAAAACTTTAGAAAGGTTAAGGTGGGGCATGGCACAAAAAAGGTTGGGAAACACTGCTATAAATATTTTAAGTAACATACAGTCCAACCAAAATGAATTAAAAAAAGCTTCCCATCTTTGCTTCAAAAACTTGTACGCCTACAGGTAGACATAAGAATTAATTTTCCTCGCTACAAAAGTTAATCCAATATCGGTATACTAAACTTCAACGTTCCCGATCCCTGCGAATTCATGAGACATCAACGGAACAAACTTCGATCGCGTCTTCGATCGATATTTGGCGCGGATGGGCGCGTCGAAAGTGGGGTTGCTCCCACGACGAAGATGACCCACAGGGGTCTTCGCAACGCGTGCGTGGCCGATCTGCGTTTACCCTCAGCAAGAGGCACGCTTACACGCGCACTAGAATAGAAGGTGACCACACACCGGGGTTAACGCTTTCGCGCCTCCCATGCGCTTCGCTGCCTGCTTCCAAGAGAGACCCTGTTCCTCTGCAGGAACGTATCTACTCTTTACCAGTTTGCAAAATATAATAACCACTAACATTATGACAGAAACCTTCCTTGTGCTCTTTCTTTCGCCTCTTTTGACTAAACTTTCGCGAACTAATAAATTACGTAATTTTATCGTATTAGTATCCTGAGACACTACTATGGATAAACTGTGATTTTTATCACTGTGTAGAATAAACGTGTTTATGGTAGAAACTAAAATTTCGTAGAAGCATAACAACCACCATGCGGTTAACAGTAGGCTTTTATTGATGATAATGATTAGTAGCAAAAGTTAGCTACATATTAGTATAAGGTATAAATATTGAAGTGTTTTAATATCATATTATTTATTATTATTATTTTTTTTAATGCAGCAATGAAGCTTTAATGACCGATGGGAATGTGTTATAAGTAGTGATTAGTTGAGCTGCTAACACCCCGGAAATGCAGTCGAAGGTTATAAAACGTACAAAATAAATATATGAAAAATGTGAAGGTTCATACAGAATTAAAGAATTTTTATTTCTTAAGTACATAATTGTGTATTAAACTATGAATTCAATAAATGGAAAATTGAAGGAAGTAGTATGTTTGTCTTTTTATATGCTCATAAATTCACTATATCCATACCCAACCAGTTTTGTTTTTGTTTACTCATAATTGTCATTATTAAATTTAATTAACTTAATATACTTTTTGAAATACCATTCTTTCATATGCATTTAAATATAACTACAATTATACGCAAATTTCAATGGATTTCTCTAAAAATTTTTAAAGCAAATTATTGGCTTAAAGGTTAGTTGAGTTATAAATATAATAAAATAAATTTTAAAACCTTATTTTAAATAATGTATTTCTGCTATACATTGCTTTCCCTTTCCCAGTATGTATTCTCACACCAAACAATAGAAGATTGCAAAACCATACACCAGCAACTGTCCGTAAACCGTATTCCAACTATACAACATTACGAATATTTTAATCAAATATAACAATAAAAATGAAATATACAAAAGGGAATAAGTTAATAGAATTTCAGCAAAACGTTTGAAAAAGCTAAAGAAATCAGATATATATACTACAGTAGACTGATAGAGCCATAAACGAAATAAGGGTCCACTAATCAACTTAATATAAAATAATAATAAGATATAATTACGCCCAATACAGTATTATTGAAATTATAAATCAAATTAAAAAGTATCGAGATCTATATCAGCAAACGAATGACTAAACAAGATGTAAACATCTTGAGAAAAGCTCGAATGCGATCGTAAAGTCATCCAAAATTCGAAGCTACGCCTGTGCCTCGTTTGCTACGAGAGACGCGGTGCTCGTGCGACTGTTCGCAAGAGGGGAGGAGGCTCAGAGTGGGAAATTGCACGTGGGAGAGGGAGACAGGACGCTAGAAAGAGAGGACAAAAGAGGGGGAAAACAAAGTTCGTTGCACCCGCTCGCGTTCACTGCACTTTATAGACGCGGATATAGGTTTCGCGGTACCAATTCTGAAAAGCCCTCGAACTCTTCCTCGAGTCTTCGAGGCTTTCAATCAGAATAAAAGGATTACCGTTAATTCTAATTCATCTAAGCTACTTAGGCGACACTAATTCTGTTGGAATTTCTTTGTACGCGAAACGGAATATTTTTGTATTGTGCGACGAACAAAACCCAAAATCGCAAGGCGGTCAGTGGGTCTTTTCAGACCCAAGATATATATCGCGGGTAGGTATACGTATTGTAAAAATAGACTTATCAGCTTACCGAAAGCCTTGTTATTTAAATACTAATGAAGTATAAACGGTCATAAAGTATAGAAGGGATACCGGAAAAATTAACGTCACTGAAAGTGGAAGACAAAAATAATTCCAAAATAAGCGTTACCTGGGTCCAAAAAGACCTGTTGACCACCTTGCGAGTATTAGAAAAGAGGAATAAATTTTGTAGTTTTGTTTTTATATTACTTTGGTGCTTTCAAACAATTGAAAAGATTTGTATGATATAGAACTATGATGTATGGTACAAATTGCAATTAATATTAAATTTTTTAATAAGAATAATTGGAATCTGCTATTAAAATTTAATTTAAACAAATTCGAATAATAGTTATCAAATTTTTTTAATTATTACAATGACAGTTTTCAAATATCGCTAAAGAATTTTCTAGATTTTTTGAAACGTATGAATAAAATACGTAAGCAATTACGCTTCCATAGATTAAGTTGAAAATACAATTCAGGTTAAGACATTTATTTCATAGATTATTTTCTGGTGCATTCTTTTTTTTTCAGGCAGAATGTAACAGGTGGTTACTGGTCGTATTGACTCTCGTTTTCAGCATTTGCGGGAGCTTCAATAATCAGATAGCGTTTATTTTAACAATCACCTTTACAAAACGACCTGATAAACCTCATAGATACGTTCAGATAAATCGGAAATGATCCCCTGCCAACAAATGTTCGTTAATGTAACTTTTAAATATTAAAATCACTACTAATCAGAGATTAGATCTTCGATACTTTCATTAACTGAAAACTACATCTAAAATAAATAATTATAAAGTACAGTGTGTAACAGAAAGATAGATCCATTTGCATTTTCATTCTTAAGTTCGACACTATACATTTTATACTATGACTATATTCAAAAAAGTTATCACGAATCGACTATATTTAATTATTATCACAATTGTACTATTGTATGTAATAGATCTATCATTTTGATACAGTTAAAAATTGAGTAAAACTACAGAAATGTATACTATGGAAAAATGAGGAGCCATACTAAAAAACAATCAATATTTTTTACATCAATATTTCTCAGCGTTTGTATTAAATACTGAGATGAATTTCAGTCATATAAAGTATACAGTATCAAAGTTGAAAATGAAAATGCAAATGGATCTATCTTTTTGTTACGCATTGTATTTTACTAAAAATATATCGAAACGTATACAATTTAGATTTACTTGAAACTTTCTGTTTTACTTACTTTGTGCCGTTCTAATAACAGCGTCCGCTATCGTAATATCAGTATTTCGTATACCACCTTATATTTAGAATAGCGCTTAAAATTTCTAATTTGAACGATTGTCAAGAATGTGTTAAAGAAAAGATTATACGGCAAAGAAAACGCTGAACCACATTACACAGCACTGATTAAAGCACTGATTCGTGTCTTGTCGGGGTATTGTACCTTTCACGCTTTCCTTGGCCGCACGAAACAGTAATAGAGCGTAGAGCGGTTTAGCTGTAGCGATAGCGAAAGCGAAGGAGAAAGCGAAACCGGCCGGTAAAACGGTAACTGAAATCTTCTGGATAAGCGAACAAGCATTAAAACCAAGAAAAGCTTCGTCGCCAGGAAACAAGAAACATAAACAGTATACCGATACGATCGTTAGCATTAATTCTGATGTTAATTTAATGTAACTAACGCATAAAATAGCGGTATGCGTTGTAGAGTTTAGCTTCCCCCTTCCATTCCTTCATTTTCACACGTTAGATGCAAAGGAGAATAACGAAAGGATTAATATCGATCGTGCAATCGAGGTCATGGAGAGAATACTATCGATGCAATGGATTTACGAAAAGTATTAAGGTTAACGAAGCGAGATGCATTTTAAGCAAACGTGTTAAATAAATCGAAAAATTTTTTGACACGTATAAATCGAAAAATTTCTCGGAGCTAACATTTTCCTCGAACCAGTATGATAATCACTGTCACAAATCGGGATGAAACACGAGCTGTAACTAGTTTAAATATCGGTCACGAGATAGTAACTTTCACAATTATGATATTGCAGAGAGGAAAACAAGCGAAGTGTTACAGTTGTTTCATAGTTTGTTTTGCTTGCAGCGTGAAACAAAATGCAACGAAATAAAATATTAACGTTTACAGTCAACTGTCTAACTGATATTCGTTTCAACTTTATGGAACACCTGAAATCAGTACATAGACCTACTTCTCTTTCTTTTTAACCAATATGTAAAACAGCGTCAACCTACGTACATTAAACGTATGTATTGGAAAATTTGAGTGGCAGATTGTTACATCTTCTTAAAAACATTCCTCCATTTCGAGAGGTAGTTTCACGAGAAAACGAACAGTGTGCACTCGCGAAAAAAATGAACTCTCGTTACGAGAAACCGTTCAGGCGGGAATCGAGTAGCATGAACACACGTCGCATGCACCGTTCATACTCCACTTGCACTTTTCACCGAGCGTTGCCGCTCGCCGGTCACGACGATCCTTTCTTTCTGCAGCCCCTCCGCCCCGGAGTCAGCCGGACGTAGTCGATCGCAGCCGATCGCGACCAATCGTACGCGCTCGCGTCTTTATTTGAAACACTCGCCACTTTCCACTCTCACTATCGTAACTCGATGACTCCCTTACAAAGGGTGGTAAAATATCAGAAAACGTTCTTCATCTGTTGCGTGAAACGGAAAAACGAACACTTTCAGTACAAGAAAACTAACGTTACGAATCGTAGAACGAGGAAAGATCGAGTACGGTTACTACGGTTGGTAAAGCATCGAGTTAGGTCGCATAACCCTTTTTTCATCACTTTCTCCAAGTCGAGACAGCTTCTAGAACTTTTACTACGTTTTACGGACTAAAGTTCTATGACCGTGCGCGAGAACCGTTAACGTGTGCACACTACTTGATCGCGTAGCTTGTTTTCGTACATTTACGGTTAGACGAAGGACGCCTGACCGACTAGGAGTCGCAAGTATCGCGGATACCGTCGAATAGAACAAGAGTCCAAACAACAGAGACAGATCGTCGTAGGAACGTACGGATATAGCGAAAGAGAAAGAGAGATGATGAGAGGGAGAGAGCGGAATATAGCAGGTCGACCGGCTTAGGTGGGGTTGCCGTGGTTAATGCGGTGACTCGAGGGGGGCAAGCAGATAGAAGCGCGCGCGTGTGCGTCCGCGCCTAGATTGGGCTAGGTTAGGTTAGGTTAAACGCTTGCCAGGGGACCTTGCAGCGGCGTCCTACTTCTTCTTCGCGAGCGAGCGCGCGCTTTCGTCCTCCGTCTCCTCCTACTGTCCTCTACTACCACCTCTGTTTTAGTCAAGGTTGTTGTTGGTTATAATCCTATTCGAATATTGTCGCTCGCGTGTGCAATTAAAACATGCTACTTTCAAACAAAATAGAATTTTTTTACCTCTTGTTCTACGCATTCAGAACATAATTGCAAATATTAAAAAATATAATACTTTCTTTATAGTTCAAGGAAATGATCAAGATTGTCATGTATTCATACTGCAAATTTTAGTTAATTTCTATACTTTATAGTATAAAAGATATCTTACAGCACCTATTGAAAAAGTTTTCGGTTTTAACACGCATAGGAGACAGATTATATGCAACATAAAGAAAAATAAATCTTCAGGGACGGGTTGCGCTCGTTCAACGAAGTCAACAACCTGTGTACGCGCTAGGAAGTAGGTTATATCTTATAGATGAAACATAGCAATTACATTGTATACGATAGTCTAATGATATAAAAACTAGCACTTTAATATCAACTAAAATACTAAATCAGGAACTGCAATAATTATATTGGTTTTTAGTTAGGTAATTTATACTAATAAAGAAATAATTTGATTCGATGACAAGAATAATTAAAATGAATAAAACTATAATGCATTTTAAAATTGTTAACTGAAATAACAATACGGTGGAGGTTAACGTAAGCGACGGAGTCTATGGAAAGATACGCCTGAAAGGTCAACTTCGCTATGCAAGTGGGGGAAGAACACGAAGAAGGAAACCTCTGCATGGCCGAAGTTGTGCTTCTATTATTGACATCGACTGAGTACGAGAGAGGAGTCTAACTCGTAAGCGTATCGGAAAGACTGCTATGAAAACAGGAAAATAAACTAGGATAAGAATGATTACGACTTTTATGCATCCTGTAACTGTCCACCGGTTAGTACATTTTAAAACCTTGCGGTTAGAAAAGCTGTAACCAGAGTGTTAAATAAAAACAGTCGACACAAATACACCTTACTTCTCTTTTATTTCTTAAAAATTCTTCTTCAACTGATAGTACTTATTAACTGAATAAGAATAAAAAGAAAAGTTAAACGCAAATTACTTTTTAAAACCTATCACTACTAATTTGAGGTTAAAATGACTTTTAAATCTATCTTAAGCATATTTACCATAAAAACTGACAAATGATAGAATTACACAACAAATGTAACGAAACAATAATCGTAAAGATGACGCGACATTTTACCAGCACGTTCCGACAGTAATTCGTTCCAACGAAGCGAGATACACCACCTAGACTGAAATTCCTCGAATTTCCCGGAAAGATGAGGCGGCCACGAAGAGGCACGAAATGCCAAGAGGGTAAGAAAGCGAAGAAGAAAACCTCTATGCCAGTAAGACTGGCGCTATTATTATTGACATCGAACGGTTACGAGAGAACGTGCTCTCCCGCCCCGCTCACGGTGCTCTCGACCTAATTCGCGGACGCTGACGATCGGAGGAGCGTTCTCGCCTGGCTCGAGGTGTCCCTGAGCGCCAAGGACGTTGTCGAGCGCGTTGGTGAACCATGCGCGCGGAGGTTACGCGAAACTTCTGTCGGAACCAAGTCGAGCCTGAACTTCTTCTTCCCTTAGAAGGATCTCATCGAATACCGGTCCAACGATCTTCTTTCCACGACTAATGAGCCGTTATTTTTGGACAAAGAAACAGAAGAAACCAACAAAAGGATAAAGTAACAGGATAAAGAACGTGCCAGGAAATTCCATTTTGATTTCCTGTTACAACTATTTTCAAAAGAAATCGATGACCGTAGAGATAATCGAAAAAAGATAACTGCACGCGGATAGTTTCGACGAGTGAAACGTTCAGCGTTGACTTTCCTAATAGGTGGCGCGATTTATCAAGGAAACAGCCGCGAGATGGCTGCACGAAAACTGTACAAGACGGCTCGAATTTCAGGAGATAGTCACCGACCAGACAAGGCTAGGTGCATTTGCCAGAAACGAGACGATCGCCTTTCGTCCCTGACTACGAAGGCCTTTCTCGAACGTCGTCGCATCGGTCAGAGGTTGAATTAGGTTATGTCAGGTCTAGACTAGTCCAAAGTTCTGTTAATCGTTCGATCGATAACTGGCATACGATTTCGTTCGATTTTCATCACACCATACTTTTCTCATTGCTCCTGCGCGAACAAAAAGTTCGCCTTGTATTCTATTGACCTTGGCAGTATACGATAAAACGATAGTAGATACAGGTTAGAAAAAATGCCCGACGATCTTTACACAATATACCGTTGATCACTCGAGCTCGCAAAATACTTATTTCGCAACACTTTACTCAAGTTTGGCGTGAATAATGCTCCTTATTTTCGAACATGTAAAAACGTGAAGCGGATCCGTTTACTCCGCGTCCTTTAATTCCGTACAAACGATTAATTTATTCTCTTTAATCGTACCATGGTGAACAAAAACTGGCGTCGCCTTAGTAATAACTAGCTACAAAAAGCGCGCCGAAGTGTAAGTATACATATACACATATCGTGTGCAAAAGCGTTATACAGTAACGAAATAAAGCGTCGTCACTTTCAGACGATAATAAGGTGAACATACTTGTGCGTGTCTTCGAAAATATCAGCGGGCGGATAACGATCGACGAATCGTTAACGTGACGAGTCGTCGGAATTACGAAATGCAGTGCAGCAGAGCTCCCCCTATATACGAATTAATAGAGAGACAAAAGTGTTCACACAATAGAATTTTCAAACAATAGAATAATTTTCTTTCCTTATACTAAACATTATTTACCTATACCGATATTAACAAGGTCGATAGTCTTCGTTCTAAAGTTTTACAATTTTTTAAAATAACGGAATAACTGATTACGTATCTGGCTACAATATTCGAATAACGGGTGTTCGATTAACAGTGGTTTCGCTGTACTCGAGATCCCAACGAGGGGAGAAACACGATGGTTAATTTAAGAGGATGGACGGTAATAAAAATCGCTTCTGCCCGCGTTGGAATTCCCAAAACCAGTCACGTGTTCCCTTGAAAAGGAGGACCTCATGATGCAAATGGTTCTCCAGGCAAACTTCACGCGCGCGCGCGCGCGCCCGCCCGCCCAAGGACGTGCAGACGAGCCGCCGCGACGAGGATAGCTCGTCGTGAAACTCGCGTCCAGTTCTGCGCCTTTTCTACATAAGATCACGCGGCGTTCTACGAGAAACGGCGATATATCACGAGTCGGAATGACGAAAGGAGGACGGTCGATTCTCGGCCCCGAGGTTGTCCGTAGGTCAAATCGCCGTCGCGGAGACGACCCTGGTCGACTGCTTGTGCACCAAAGATGGTCGGGTTGTCGCCGATCGTTTTCTCGTTTCTTCCAGTCGACCGACGTTCGACATTCGCAATTTTACCAGGTCATCCTGGCGAGCGACACTTTTCCCCTCTGTGTTAAAAACACGACCATCAACAATGGTGTTGAGCGTTTCGATCAATTAAATAATTATGAAATTTTCTGTGGTTAAGCAAGCCCGATAGGAGCTTCCACGGCATTTTTAAGGAGTTATACGAATTATTGGTGTGTAATATGAATGAATGTGAATGGTAGACCAAGGGAGGGGAGGAGGAGGAATTTCTTTTTTTTTCGTGGATTTAATTAGGAATTTATTTTTAGTATGCGAATTTGTTTTAAGTAATATTTGTTAGTTAGATATAGAGGAATTAGCAAATTAGAAATTAGTCAATTAAATGGCACTGAAACGAAAGAAGTGACATTGAGGACGTGAAAATAGATACGTGTCCTTGGCGATATCAGATTTGCGAATAGATTTACGTAAAGCGGCATATGTATACTTTGTAAAATGGACGTGCCACAAGGTTTACGATAACGTACAACAGAAAATGCTCTAAGGCTAGACCTATAAGTAAGGTATTTACACGTATCGTTATTTTGGATCGTGACCCGAGCGATAACGATTCTCAGCATCGATAACAAGCCGGTCGGTTCCCCTGTTTTTCAAGCTGGTACGCCATGACCGTTCTTCGACTTTTAGACCGTATTAACTAATATACCTTTAGCCTACAAGGAAAACACGAGAATTTCTTTGAACCAGAGGAAAAGAAAGAAAGAAAGAAAATACTTCGTTTAATTTCTAAATCTTCTCCATACGATGAAAACATTAATAATGGATAAAAAGTTTAAGACAGCGTTATCTGTCTGTAAAAACAAAAGTACTTTTATCAACGGTAGATTATAATATATATAAAAAAAAAACTAGGGAAAAAAATGAAAAGGCCAAAACCTGAAGAATGTGATAGAACTGGTGGGAGGGGTAAAAAAAAAAACATTCAAGAAGAATCTGAAACGAAGGCAGATGTTGCAGAAGCATTATCTGTACGTGTGTCGCGGAAAGATAAAGATGTACCATTTCATTGGTCGATCTGGGACGACGGTAGACCATGATACACGTTACAAAGTCGTTCCTCTGCGTAAAAGACGCGTTCTCCAATTCGTGAGTGTCTCCTCGCTTACCTATGCAGATTTTACCCACTTGAAGAAGCATACGTACGAGTTTCACTTCTATCTTCATGCTCGTACAAAGATAACGAATCTCGCTCATAATTACGAGATTTCTACGGTTAACGACATTAAGCCTTGTTTGTTTCATATTTTAAGCAGATTAGAAATTATAGATTGCCAAATTACAAAAGTTACCGTATTAAGACAATCTTAATTTTTCGACCGTTATTCGTGACGAATCGTTTCGTACTCCTGCAGGGTGAGTTGATGGAAAACGCACTCTTTAATTTTGAACCACTTGTATCTCGTATTCTCGTTCCATCGGTAACAAGCTAAAGCGACTGAATCATGTTACCGCAGAAAAATTAACGAGACCTTCCTAACTGTAATCATGCAATAGCTATTTTGTGCACGTAAAAAATTATGTAACTATCTTCTCGCTCATTATACAGCATTAACTTGAATTTTATCGCTGAGAATTGAAATAAAATTTATATATCCATAATCGATGTGGGAAATTGTTACTATCAATACCTGGAAGAGAACACAAGTTTTATGTTGTTTTGTGTTTCTGTATTGTTGAAAGGTTAAAGAAATGCGCGACCTTGAGGCGTGACCTTGAAGCTAATAATTCAAGAAGAAACCGTGGAAACTCGATTCACCGAGTTTCTCCGTGAATGCTATAGTTCGCGTTGCTCTCGGAAATCGAGAGAAAACGGTGAGAGTTTGAAGTGAATCGCGATTGTAGATCGCAATGCGCTATTCCTACCAGAGGTCGCGCTAAAGGTCTTCGTGGTTGCCGCGCGAGCTAAAGCTAAACATCGACGAATGTTTCTGCATTGATCCAGCAAATTAATACTTAATTATTTCTACGTTGATATGATTAATTAATTTAATTTCTTACCCTGCAATATAGATAGTTACGTAGACAGTTATATTATATGGCTCTGTTAATTAAAATATTGTTGTTACGCAAAAAGAAAAGATTGAAACCGTTTAAAATCTCAATTAAAAATTCTAAAATTCCAATTAAAACGACCAGGTTAAATCCAGGAAGATCTTCCTAGACAACAATGAACGAAATAATAATTTTTTAAATAGATAAAAAAAATGAATAATCGGACAGATAAGAGAACAGAACGTCTTATCACTTCCGGTACCAGATTTGTCCTCGAGAGAACTCCTTATCGAGAACGTAATCGTGTTCGGGCCGAGTGAAAACGACTCACCGTGGCGCGGGCTTGAGACCGAGGGCAAGCAGCACATCGATGCCCGCCATCTTTTGCTCCTGGTTCACTTGATTGCCACTCTTGGCACGTTGTTGGTGGTGGTGGTGATGGTTGTGGTTGTGGTGGTGGTGGTGCTGTTGCTGCTGCCTCCTTTCCGTGGTCGCCTGATGGTGCTGCTGCTTACTGTCGGCCAGATCGTTGTTGCCGGCTACTTTCTGGCCGGTTAGCATTTTAGCATGGGTGACCTTGAGGAGGGAGCGCTTCGCGTCCTCGACCAGCATCTTGGTGACCGGCTGCACGTTCACCGGCACGCCGATCGTCGGTACGGCACCACGACGCAACCTGCTGCGCACAGGAAGCCCGAGCACAAGGTGCTCCATATCCTTCTCGTAAGAGTCGTTGGTGAAGTGGAGGGAGCATATGCGCGCAGTTTGTATGTTGAACGGTATCTCGCCGTTCGAGAGGGGCACGCGACCGCACGCGCGCACCCATCGTGAGCGCACTTCCGGTATCTGGGGGAATCGATGGTAGCGGATACGACGACCACGGGTCCGACGATGACTATTGCGGCACGTAGCCACAGCGCACTGCGGCATCCTAACCTCTTAATCCGTTGTCTTCTTCGTATCGAATGGTACGCACACGCACACACGCTATCTTACGCACACTGAAGCAATAAACACGCGATAACGTCTGTCTCTACGACATCCTCGACGATATCGTTGGGAATTCTATCGTTGTTGATGATCCATCTTCACGACGCCATCATTTGCACACCAACATTGTTCATAACTGACAAGACACGAAGCCGTGTTCTTCGGTTGAGTAAGCGTGTGTTCAGCCTAGCGATCCTTTGTTTCTAGCGGTCGATGTACGCGTCGGTATAAACGATCTTCTTGATCGAAACAGATGCGCCTTAAATCACACGATATTTTTCTTCCTTCTTTCGGTGGAAATCAGTGTTTGAGGTACTTTCCGTTATTCTCAGTCGCAGAAGATCGAGCGGAGATCCGAACGAGCTTCGTTTGCTTTGGTAGCGTACGCGTGACTAGATGCGTTTTGCCGGCTGGGTTTGCCAGGATTCGGTGACACTTCGATACTCAAAACAGACGCACGTGGGTGTACACAAAGGCGCGTACACAGTTACAGTAAAGCGCGGCAAAAATGGAAACGATAAATCTTCAGATCGATCGATATCGTCTTCCTTTGGATCCTCTTGATTTCGTTTTCAACACAACGCGACACGTGCGTAATGCGATAGAAAGAGAATTATAGCGTTCTTAAAGGACGGCTGACGTATATAGAGGAACTTCGAGCGTAGAAATACCGTGACGTCGAGTGGAACGTGAGAATCGACGAGACGGTCGCGCGACGGAAGCACTCTTGCGTACTCTAGATGACCGCGGGAGGTCGAAAGGGCATCGGTACCGCCCTGCGTGCGACGCCCTGCGAACTGTGGCTAGCGACGTAGAAGGGGACCGGCGACCAAAGAGCGAAAGAGATGGCCGGGCAAATGACGGCTGGAAGGGGAAGGGAAACACAGACGACGGAGAACCGAAAAACGGTGTGTGCGTAGGCCCCCCGGTAAACGCTACCACTTCTCCGCGCAACTCAAATTCAAAACGTCACACGCACACGCGGTCGCAAGCTTCGTTATAAATCGACCGTCCACCTCGCGTAAGTGGGGGGTTGTAAATTAGAGGAAGCGTAAGCAACGAGACAACAAACAGTTGGGAAACGCGTGTGTCGCACACGTCTTCTTCCGCGACACGTGCGAGAGACGGGTCCGCGTTGTCGGCGAAAGGTGTCGCCCCGTGTACCTTTCTTCGTCCCCGACGATCAGCGCTGCGTGATCGTGACGTTGATTGGTGGGCGGACCGTCAAGATGGCGACGGATGACGGTGGCTGAACGACGATCGTCGACGAGCGTCCACGAATATCGCCGAACTTGTGTACGTACGACTCGTGGTGATTACGAGAAAGCACACCAAAGGGGCAGCCGCGTCTTCTCGCGACCGATGAAGAATGGAAGAACGGAAATGGAGCGTTGTTGAATCGACCGGTAGAGGATGATCGCACGCGTTCAAGGAACGGAACTACCGATGCGTACCGCACGATCGTAATGGAACAACCGTTTATGTGTGTGTATATGTGTATATATATGCTGTATATATATATATATATATCACGCGTGACAGACAGCGTGTTAACTACTGCACGCGCGCTGCTTCTCCTCCGGACTGGCCGATCGGGTCCGGCCGTGGAACAAGAGACAGCCAGTGGCAGCTGCGTGTGCCTCCTCGTGTCTGCGTGAAACCGGTGAACCAATGATCGTGCTCCGGTGCCGTGGCGGCAGGGATGACGAGCATCGTGGAGGGGCAGGGTTGGAAAGGAAGAGAGACCAGGGAGACAGGGAAAAAGAGGGAGGAGGTCACCGCTACCGACGCTAGGGTCCTTCAGGGGTTCGCCACCCCTCGAAGCACGCGGTCCTCCTCGCCTCTGTTATCCGGTATAACCAACCGCTACCGATCTCCTCTTTCCTCTCTCCGCCGCTTGCGCGCGCGCGACCCTTCTCCTTTAGCCCCGTTGCGCGCTTCCTCGACCTGGTCCTCGCAGGGGCGTTAGGTTACGCGCGCTGTTTTTCTCATCATCCCCACGAACGATTCTCGCTTTGTCTGCGAACACGCTGAACGACTATTGTACACGAGGCAACGCGCGTTAAGAGAATTGTCGCAGATCTTTCGTTTTTTCTTTTTTTTATGCAAGTACATCTCGACTCGGAGACCCGGAGGGACCGTGATCGGGAACGAAATATGTGCGTCCTCTTTTTTTTATTGGATCGGCTTGAATTGTTAAATCTCGCTGCGAACCACCGTGGAAAATTGCATAACGTTTCGCTCCGTTACGAAAGGGCTTTGACGAGACGTGGCGTCCTATAGGAAAGTGTTTCTAAAAATAGTCGAAATGGAGAAGTTCGATTGCAGTAAGGAGCACTACTCACGATGGAACCTTCGATCGTACTCTCGGAATGCGTAATCGCTTCTTAAAATATGTTCGGTTTCAAATAGGGCATATATTTTAGAAAATGTATTTTACGAGATTGATGCTTAAATTAATTAATTCAGCAGCAGAATAAACCTAATAATTCCAGGATGTTCCTAACTTAGTCCTCACTTAATCCTAGCAAACGTAAGATTTTCTAATAAAGCGTATCTTTTTCTATTTTCTGTTCGAATGATGCAAAGAAAATATATTATACGGTATATTTTTTAACCGTATCACAATGAACATGTATAGTTCATACCGAAAAGAAGGGGAATTACCGGAGTACCTACAAACGAAAGAATCCAATAGATTTAACGCCTTGGCGAACAAGACGGAAGTCGCCATTTCGTGGCCAAATGAAAGTAACGGAGAACAAAGAGGTTCTGTCTTCTATGCATTACGGAATTTAATTTTCCATGACGAAACTCAATCAGAACTCGAAACATTTTTCAAGAAACGTAAAACTTTCAATTGTCTTTGATATAACAATCGCGAAACCAGTTTCACTTTTCTGCCTAGCAAGTTTCCAAATATTTAACAAATTAATGTATAATTTCAATTTCATTTAGTTTAACCTACAATCGTTTTCCTACAAGTATAATAATATTCTAAAAGACAAAGCAAAATCATTTCGATGCTCTTTGTACTCGTCCAAAGGCAACGATAACATTGTCAAACCATGTTCTTTTTCTGCATATCGACCGTTCTGTATCTCGACGGAAATCTACTGCATCTCGGCGAAGGCGTTACCATTTCTCCCCTATTGCAGCTAATCAGGTTCTCATGGCATCTTATGTGGCACAAAGGAAGGAGAACTTGACCCCGTTCGATCGCAACCGAACCGAAACTGTATTGCACCGGCACGATCAATAAATCCGGCTAATTGTCTCCGGGGCGCAAGAAAAATCCGTGAACTGACCAACGTTCAATCGCTGTGTCCCCATGTCAAATCATCCGAATCGATCGTGATCCTTTCGAGCGACTAAACTGGACGGGGAAAAAAGGAAGAAGGAAAAGAAACGAAACGGGAAAAACGAAAAGAGAGACATGGTCGAAGGGGAAAAAAATTGAACCAAGGCGTTGCAGCAACGAAGAATTTCTGGGGCAGCTTCGAAGGTGTATTTGTTCAAGAAGATCGTGACGCGAGAGGGTCAGCCTCTTGCTCGAAGAAAAAAGCGACCAAGTAGGGGAGGAGAACTGGCATTGAACGAGGAATCGACGGGGATGTTGGCACACGGGCATCCCTCGCGTCTGCAACACCTTAAATACTCCCAAGGCTTCGTTTCCTCGGAAATTACTTAGATTGTTGCCGTTATATTTCAGTATCGTTTACCAACGAGCGCGGCTACAGCTCCGAATAAAGTGGGACGTGGACTCCATTCTCGTACACGGGAGATTGGAAAAATTGATCTCTTGGCAAACCTTTGACATATACGGAAAAAACGTGCTCGATATTTTTGGCGAAACTGTGTTCTCACCCTTTTTTTTTTTCTTTTTTCTTTGGTTCGAGACCACGGATTAATCGAATATCGAAGATCGTCGGGTGGAGCGAGGGAGAATATTCTCACTGCGTTCTCCATTTTGTTAAATACGAGTTTTTGATTGGAAAAAAGACACGTACGGAGGTGTAATTAAAATTAAAAGCGGCCGAAACGTAATTCCGGACTTTGATTTATTATGAAAGTTAATTTTCTTCATTATATTTCTCTTTGACCAGTCAGCCAGAAAATATTTTCCTTGTGTAATATGAATATTTTAAATTAACGGGGAACGGTAATATCCTGGTTATAATGATAATATGATACGTTTTTATAATGATAAATATGAATCATTTTTAGAAAGTTCGACGCCTATCGGGCTTAAAATAAAACTCACTCGGTGTAATCGAAGATGACGTTAAACCTCGATATAGGATAATAATGTCTAAAATTGTGAATAAAACTATCGTTTGAAATTAAACTGTAAAATGTTCGAAGTTCTAGTCTTGAAACAATTTTCGATTAAACTTAAAATGATATGATGTGTGCTAAATGCAATGCGGTTACTTCGAAAACAATATTTTTATAGAAAAAAAACGCTTTAAACTTTATAAAAATAAGAATTGAACGGTTAGGTTTAAAGAAACCTTTAAAATTGCATACTCGAACGAAATCTAGATTCTCACGATGTATATTATCGCTGATAAGGAACCGATTCGAGGAAGATCCTCAAGGTGGGAGAGAAACAAATTAACTATCTGTCCCAGCGATACTCCGGTTCGCCATGGCCGCCATTTTGATTTGATAATAAAGACGCGCACCAGATAATGGCTGCTCCTCCGTGTATTACTGGGATTAATGGTTCCGAGTTGTTATATCGGTAGTGTACGCTTTGCGCGCGATAGACAGATCTCCTTCGTTAGATAAAGCATAAATGCAAATGTTACGTGGTCGCTATCACGTGTTTGCATTGATTCATCTCTTCTACGACGTTATTGCCTCTTTTCACTATCATTGACTTTATAAGTTGAGTCACCTACACCTTTTTAATTTGTTCGCGCGCGTTAAAGATTGCCAATTAAGATATCGCAAAAATTTACACGGACGTTAGCCTTCGCATTACCATGGTTATACAGAAAATGAAAATAATCAAACTAAGCGGATACCACAACCTCTACAATGTCGATCGTGAAAAGTAATGCAAGCTAAAAAAAATTTCAAAGTTATTCCTTCTTTTATTTTTAATTCTACACATACCTATCGAAAAGTACCCGTAAAAATGTTTCTTTTAACGGTTCCAAGTTACGTATCCGAGAAAGTGTTAACATCCGGTGAACGCGTACGTTTCTTACGAATTTCCACGAGATCACAGGGAAATCGGATTATTTTGCTGTTATCTTTAGCGTGCCGTAAAAATAATCCCCCCGTATAGCCATCAATAACAGAAGGTCTTCGACAAGGCATCGGTGTAGATGCTCCAGTTCCAAGACAAACGTTCTCCTGCAACGCGGCAGCCTCCCATCGGGTTCTCTCTCGGCGAGGATCTTTCCCCTTTTGCGATATCGTATAACCAGCGCGACGAACGCGTCGAGGTATCTCCCCCACGTTCCCAACGGCTCTTTCTCCTCCCGGCTCCGGCTCAACGATTTTCTTGGAACGCTTCAGCGGAAACTGACGACGTCCTGGTACCAGAAGCGTGTTCTAACAGAAACATCTTCGTGAAGAACATCTCCCCCCTATCTCTCTCTCTCTTCTCAAGTTTTTGCCTGAGAACGCGTGTTGGCCAGTGTGCAGTGCCAGTGCGTTCGCTGTTTGTCTGTCCCGAGCGTGCGGAGCGCCAAAGAGAAGCCATCGAAAAGAGGAGAAGCAGGCACGAAAGCCCAGACCTCAGAGAGTGTGGTTCACGCGACCTCTCAAATAAGGACAGACCGATTTCCGGTGGTCTCGCTCCCCCTCCGCACCTCCGCGGCAACCTGACCCCACCACGAAGAACCGATCGAGGGTAGCCTTGCTCTCCCTCTCTCTTCCTCTCGTTATCCAAGACCCTTCTTCTTTCCTGGTCCAACGGCGAGCGAGAAAAAGAGGGAAACAGAGAACGAGAGAGAGAGAGAGAGAGCGAGCGAGCGGAAGAGAGGCTACACGTCACGCGTCTCTGTCCTGCTCGCGGCGATACGCAGCCGTTCGTCTCGCTTCGTCTCCGGCTACTAGAGCACGTTTCGCTTCTTTTCTCTGTTCCTCGGCTAGAGCCGCCCGTTCTTTCCACGTCCGGCCGACATTAGAGCCGGGAGTGTACGGCTGTCTTCGTCCACGTCCATCCCTCCTCGTCGCGCGTCGACGCTCGTCTTTAGCAAGCAGGGCAGCAGCAGCCTGTGTGTGCGGGCGCGCTCAGCACAGCTGGCGCAAGAGGGAAATAAGCCGAGGCGGCGTCTCCGGCTCCTCGGGGCCACCAGACACACGACCGCCTGGAGAACCGACCGAGGAAGGATGCGCAGCTGCGGACTAGACTCTCTTTCGCTGTTTCACACCGGCACAACCCGGCTCGGCAGGTCGAAAAATCCTCGTCGTGGGACGACGAACCGGGCCCTCCTCTGCCCACACTTCGGCCGCGGCGCGCGATTTCACCGCTTTTTCTCGTTTAATCTACCCGCTCCCGCCGTTATCTGGCTAGAGAGACGGAAATACGTGTTCCGTGATAGGCTGCGCCGTGTGTAACCTCCGTGGCCGGGTGCTACCTCTGCTCGCTGCCGCTCTAGCCGCGCGGCTGCGTTCTTCGATCGACACCGTTCACGTGCGAAAATCAATTACGGTGGAACCTCGATTATCGGGACTTGTAGGGACGACGAATGTGTCTCCACGATCGAATTACGAACGTTTTCTTACGGCGAGCTTCATTTATTTAAACGGATATTAATCCCTTGACATACAATGACGTCTGGGAGACGTCGGCCATTTCATGTGCCATTGTAGACTTTGACGTCTTCGGGACGTCAAGAGCTGTCTATATATTCCAAAATGTTTCGAAGTATTTCATACTTTGTAGAACTAATAATTTGTTATTTTATAATGTTACTCAATATGTCAACCTGATTAAATGTTGATATTGCAACGCAAATTTCAAAATAAAATATTCTGTTTTTAAGCTTGCATATAATTGATCATCAGTTGAGTCGAATTAAATAGTATTTTTTGAACGCATCGAATTCCGTTTTATTTGTATGTCAAGGGGTTAAGTAGGTTAACGGTTTGTTTAAACCGTTTGTGTGTCCTATATTTTTTCACAGTTCAACCTCGTGACCTATAAATGCAACGTTCTATTATTAGATGACGTTACGTTCGGATAATAGAATTTTTGGCTACAATATTCGGGTAAGAGTTAAATTCAGATAACCAAGTTGCTCTGATAACAGAGCCTCGTTAGCTATCCCCTTCTTGTTCCTATTAGTTTGGATAATAGGGGTTCGACGTTCGAAAAATTGAGGTCAGTCATTTCGTTCTCCTTTAATTGTTTCTTGTTATTCCGTATTCTATCATTAATTAATATGTATGCAAACGTTGCGCTTCACCGCGATTCGGATAACAAAGACAAACCCGTGAGCTCGTATACTTGAGAATGAGCATTAACCTGTTCGTATAAACTATAAACGTACAGCGGGAAACTGTACTAACAATTATATTTTTATAATCATTCCTTTAATTAAAAAATAATCATTATTGCACACCTAATTAATCATGAACAAAAAAAAAATAATACATATAAATAATCATGGATAAAAAAAAATAATCATGATGCACATAGCATCAATTACTAATTCACACCTAAGTATTTTTATTCGAAACGTAATTAATGATTAAATCGTGTTAAAATCTCCAAGCATTCTCGTTTATGTATGCAAACTGTAAACGAATATTGACGTAGACAGTGTTTCGATTAATATTTCCAATGCAACTAATAAAAGAGCAAAGATCCGCTGGACATTTCCGGTGGCCGTGCCAAAAGTGAAATCGCTAATTATGTCCGCGTTGTCGTCGTACAGGCGACAATAATTGTACGCTCGTGGGAATGTATTCTGCGCGTCGCCAGAGACCGTAATCGGAACTTGTGCCTGGTGCCAACCCATCTTCGCACATGAGCCTGCCTAACACGAACACCGGAGCATGCGTACTCCGGCGTATTCACTGAGCATGGAGAAGATCGAAAAGCCTCTTCTGCCCGAGGGTGGCCGTAAGATGGTACCGGTGACCAGCCTGCTGTTGCCTTTTTATTCACCCTTTCACAATTTCTCTTTATACATCAGCAAACACCCGACGACTTTTTTTTATCAGTACTAGCACGGTAATTATTCAATTAAAAAAATGTATTTCTAACAAAAATAAATAGGTTTCACGACAATTCGTTAAATAGCTTTACGATAGACTGTCTATCTTCCTACTTTATTATTTTTATAGTCAATTTTTATTCATTTAATAATAATTTCCATGTTTGTCAAAAGACAAGTAAACGAAATATAGTACGCTTAAATTCACGATACAAAATTGCACCGAACAAAAGATGCTCGAGTGTTCGCGCGAAACAAGAAAGAAAAGAAAAAAAAAAAGAAAACGAGGCCTTCACACGCATTCGATGATCGAGGAGGCATGCCGGGGCGAATCAGCGGAGGAAGCGAGCCGATGAAGCCCATGACTCACTAGCCGAAGCATTTGCACGCAAGAAAATATATCTGCGTTACCATAGAGAACGTATGACGTCACGATCGGCCGATGCAACGTCCGCCAAGCCCGACGCCGATAAAGACGCGATCGTCCGACGACACGCCAGTTCCGGGCGCAGGAAAAATTCGAATCCCCACGAACGAAACGATGGTCGCCCGTCCGCTTTCAGTTCCCACGTACTTACACACGTACTCACGCGTGGTTTCCATCGCTTCGCCTCGGTTCGAGGCGAGGCGAGCACAAGAGAGAGGCGTCACCGTGAAACCCGCGCGGCCAGGTAGCAAGGCATCGGTTCTCCAGCAGGCGGAAGGGAGGAAGAGCCGTCGGTCGAAGGAAACCACGCAGCGTGCCGGTATTATTTAACGGAAACGAGGGAAAGGAGGCTTCGATAGGCTCACCTGGCCTTTCGAGATCCTCTCCCATCGTCTTCAGGTTGAGCAGCCTCTGCCTCTGCCTCTGCCTCTCTCCTGTGCTCGTTTCCCGACCACCTCTCGCTTGCTCGCTCGCTTATTACTTCGGCCTTAAGGGATGGTATCTTTGGTACACGGGCGCCCGTTCTCTAGGTGGTTCACCCTTCTCTCTTAAGGGGCAACCACCCCACTCGCGTGGTACTGTGCCTGTCCTCGTCTCGCTTTAACACCACGGGTTGACTCTGGCGAGGCTCAAGCGAGAGGGGACGAGAGAAGGGGAGACACCCTTCATCCTTGAGGCGGGGTCCCGGCCACCCCGCTGCTAGGTTCGCTAGGATCAATACCCGCCATCCGAACCGAAGTCCAAGCCACCCTCTCTTTGCCTGCGCTGCCTGCCTCTGCCTGCCTGTTTGCTGGCCTGCTCGCCTCTGCCTGTGCCTATGCCTGCCAAAATCTGCCAATTTTGTCTCTGCACAGGTCTCAAGAGAGTTTGGAACGGCTTCCCGAAGCATGTCGGAACCGAGGATGCTTTCGAATGTGCGCCTGGCTGTTGAAGCCTCGCGGACAGAAGCACGATTGTTCGAGGTGCCATCTCGAGACAGCCAACGGACCGATATGATCGATCATCCTCTGGGTAGGCGAGATACGCGCGGAGCGAGATTAAACCGAGAAACGAACGCGGAGGAATTTTTGCCGGCGACAGGGTAGGCCACCAGCCTATACTCAACCTGCGGCCCTAGATATTTCAACTGAAAAATCACACTAACTTGTAACATTTCACCGACTGGGAACCTATTAACATTTAGCTAACCGCACGGTGCTACATTTAACCGAACACCGTCCATCGCGTATTAAAAATTATTATATTCAAAAATATTGAAGATTGTACTTTGGAGAAGCATTTAACAAACTGCGAATAATACTAGTTCAAGACTAACTAATAATAAAAGTAAGTAGAATCAATGGCAACTCCCTTGTTGCGGAAAAAATGGGAGATCTCCCCATTTGGTTGGCAAAATATTAAATAAACGCTTAAGTATGTTAGGATTTTCAGTTTTATTTTTTACATTAGCTTAACGTAACAAACGTATAGATGTGGTCGGAGGAAGAAAATGGTTGAGTATGGCTGGGGTATAGCCAATGCCGGGGAAGTTCGTTTGGATACCGCGTGACGGATCGTTGAAATCTTCGGAATTTCGTAGACGAGGAACTGAACCCCGGTACCATTTTACATCGTTCGAAAGTAACTGTAAATCGCAATTTTGTTTTTTTGTCGTTTAAAACTTGCGAGGGCAAGTGTTATAAATATACATTTATTATATTCTAAGTGATTCACTTTATTTTATTCACACCTCAGCCCTATCATCCACTCTATTAAACAGAAGTAAATATTCCTAAGCAATTGTCTATAATATTTTATGAAAAAAAAAGAAAAAAAAAGAGAAAATTAACTCGTTCTCCCAAGGTTCATGTTACGTCCCGACGAAACACCTTGTACTCACGGCAAACAAAAACCGAGCAGATGCATTGTCGTGCGACCACGTGGTTAGTAATGTATAAAGTATGACCATTCGATCGGTTGTACGAAGTTATGTTTAATTCATCTTTTCTTTGTCCCCGTTACACCGGGTACAAAGCCGATGTTTCCAGCGCGCCGGAGAATCGTTTTCAGAAGTGGAGAACCGTGCACCAGAACGTTGCTTCGTCAATTCAGCGACAGAAGTTTGTCAGATAGCATTCAGATATTTTCAGTTACAATTTTCAAAGGAAACATTATCATAATAATTTCAATAATTGAAACAAGCAACGTATGCTTAGCATCGAACCATTCGTTCAAATCATCCAAAAATTTCTTTTAGATACTAACGAAAGGGTTAGATGAGGTTAAATCGCGTTTAAACAGCCGTTGGTCAATACTGAATTAGAAATGTAGAATAAAATGAAATATGTTAGGTTCACACGAAAATTCCCATCGTTTTTTATCTTTTAAGGAAGATGTTAAAATTTGTTAACGTTTGAATTGGAAAACACATGTGCGACAATAATTTGCAAGTAATGGAGATTTCTGCAAATACCGGATATTAAAAATGTACATAAATAAGTAATATCGTTTCTTGTTCACCGACACGCGTAAAAAGATTCCTATGGTGGCTAATTCCCGTGTTCAGTCAAGAAATCGAGAACGACTTTCATTCTTTTGGTACAGATGTCAAAACTCGTCATATCGGATTTCGGAGAACCCTTGCACATTCTATTCTCTGCATCTATTTAAATAGGCAACTGGACCAGGTGTAGCTTTGTATTCGAGTTTGACCAGTATCAAAACGCATAAAATCGTGCCTGTTGCTTCTGGATCAAACAAGCTGACTAAAAATCGTTCAGTTTCAGGTATATAAATTATGAAAAAAATATGATTTGTATTTTTCACGTTAGCTTTATAATAAGAATTTATAAAAATACATGTTCTTCGATATTTTAAACTGCTTCTTTTTATTACACGAAATATATACGTATATGTTATAAATTCTTCGAATGGAAATGTGTCCACATGTTCGAAACAACACAGCTGATACCATTTTTTGCAAATAAATTCTGTGTTTGTCGTTCGATAAATCATTTTAACCGAAAAGAACAGGTAACTCGGAGAACGAGGTACACGGGTACCAAAAAAGGGGAAACTGAAAACGTTTCGCAACAAAAAGAAGAAGGTCTCCTTTCACCACCTTAACATGGTGTACTAAAGATGGAAAGAAAATAATCGATCCCATTGATTACAATGTTGAAAGCAAGAATGTTCACCGTGAATGCAAAAGCAGTGGACGATTTGAAACTGTTTTGTCGTTGTATCGAAATCGTTCGACTTCTATCCAACTTTCCCTACTACAAGCGATTACATTCACTAGTCCACGAAGTGGTTACTGTTACTTTTATCGCTATTAAAGAATCCTCTTCTAACTAAACAATTTCACAGGTACTAAGAATTAACAGAAATTATCTGAATATTAACATGGTAAGGATAAAAAGTACACCCTTATCTTCGAAACGAGCGAAACGATTAAATTGAATAATTCAAGAAAAAGCAGATAATCTATATAAATTAATACTTCTATTCAAATAACAACAATTCGATACTCAAACATTAACTGAACCTTCGAAAACGTTTCTAATCGAATTTTAGATACGCAAAGAAACATCGTTAACAAAACGTCCGCAGAAAAAGGGTTAAATTTCAAGCTGTGAAACGTGAACCGTGAAATAGCTGAGAATCTTTTGAAACGCTTCGATCGTGATCGCTTGATTCCGAAAACGCCTTGCGATTCTACATCCACGGCAAAGAGATTCGCGCCTCTTTTTTTCCCCACACTGGAGGCGAAAGGGTTGAAAGATCCATCGTTTCGCAGGATACAACCCGTATCGCGTCTCGATGACGCGCGTTGGGAACCCGCTCTTTCTTCCTCTCGTTATTGCTACAAATGCGATAGCCCAAGAGGGGTCAGAGCCCGGTTGGAGGGCGGAATCGCGAGGGGAATTTCCAGGAGAGGGATGGCCGTTGCGCAGCGAGGCACACAGGGGCTGGAAGGCACGCCCGAGGGTGGTATTGGTAAACGGTAACGGATGGTAACCGGGCGGGCTTGGATCACCGGATGACGTCATTGCTGCGTTACCAGGATACCAGAGATCAAAAACCAATGGAAACGTCATCCTCTCCTCGCACGGGCTACACATCTGAGGTCGAAATTGACCTAATAATAGATCCCCCCCCTCTCTCCTCTCCTCTCCCCTTCACCCCTTCTTTCTTTAATTTCCTTTCTGTCTCTCTTACGCACAGATGTGTTTATATGTACGTGTTCTATTTTTTTCTCTCTCTCTCTCTCTCACGAACAGATGTAATTACATGTACGCATTCTCTCTCTCTCTCTCTCTCCTTTCCCCTTCAACGAATCGTGTCTAAATGCTAACTGTTGTGCTTATGGTAATGATACCTCTATCTTCGTTCTCGATCCCTATCTCAACTGTACCACGACGACGACGACGACAACGACAACAGGCCGATGAGAGTCGCGCGTCAACGGGGATAACGTCGAGATTGCGTGGCACTGCGATCGCTGATATTTTATTTATACCTGTTGCCGGATACCCGGGCAAAGGATACAGGGAGACGCGTCCTAACGAATAATCTATGATAATTATTCGAGGCCTAGCATTTATTCCGGCTTGCGTTGGACCAAGCGCTTCTAACCTTCGACCTTGGAACAGCTGAGAAGCCTCTCTCGGATGCAGATGCTCCTACGGGAACCAAGGTCCACGGATGATTTATTTTTTTTTTCCGAGGGGAGCCGAAGAATACTTCGCAACGGCAGCTTATGTACCTTGAATAGATGGTACCGAACCAATTCTTGTTTTCGTTTCCCTTTTCGAGTTCAAGATTATTCTTCGTGAAGTAATTTTCTGCTATAGTTTGTACCATAAAACGAATAAGATAGCTTATACTGTAGGAAAATTTAGAATTGCAACAGATGTGTGAAATATCCATAGTTTCAAGATAATTGCCACCTAACGAATAAAGAAACCGGTAATTTTAGAAGATCATAAAACATTTATGCTATCTGAAGTACATTTCATCAGCGGTTTATGTTTAAAATAAAATTATTTTGTAACCGATACAAGGAATGGTCATTTCTATAGCTGCTTGTCGTAAAATAGTATGGTTGCACTTCATTATTCAATGGACGCCGGTACCCTTCCTCGGGCCGGTATCATTAAAACGTTCTAATTAAAGGGTTCCGTTTTGTCAGGACAAAAGTACCCGTTAACGCTGCACCGTAGGCAGCGATCAGCTCCAAGCAAATAACACTCGCAAGCTCTAATGCCTCTACCAAACAATAGTTTTTGGTTTAACAAATTTATGAAGATCCGCTGCACCGTTCCCCACCGGTTTTAGCCCGGACATTCGACGAGTTCCACGACGGCTCGAAATCGGTCGAGCAAATGGAAGCCGGGGATTCCTACCTAACCACGAATTTTGCGGCCTACGCTGCCCAACTTCGACCTTCCGACGCCTGCACAGGTCGAAATCGAGGCCACCTGGGCGGGGTGGACCGTTCGTACCTTCTCCGATTTCGATCCAGCCTCGAGGATCGAGACGGCAACGAAAGATGGACTTCGATTGTAAATGAGGAAACGGTACCTCCGGTACCGTTCAAGATTCGGCCGCGCGATCTTCGATGTTTCTCCAAATAGAGATGAAGAATACCAAATTTTTCGAACACTTCGAATTCCCTTCTCTTCGATGCTGAACGCTTTTGAGTCGTGAGCGAAACCCTTTGTTCGACATTTTCGTGGCAATTACTATGGAACGGAAAGGTAGTTCGAGATTAATTGGGGAGAAACGGCGTTGTTGGAAATATTTCTAGCGAGAAACCGAAAATACCACGCAGAACGTTCTGTATTGAGAATATTACTGGGTCCTTGAAGGCTTTGAAATCCTTTTGAACCGACCGCGGGGAACGTCTTATCCCTCGAAGACAAAGCGTTACCACGGCCTCAGGTACCAAAACCATCAAGGCCACGCTGGAAGCCGCCTGAATCGGCAAACTTCGGATCCTAATACCTAG
This sequence comes from Tetrapedia diversipes, assembly GCA_033822845.1. Lineage (NCBI taxonomy): Eukaryota > Metazoa > Arthropoda > Insecta > Hymenoptera > Apidae > Tetrapedia > Tetrapedia diversipes. The sequence goes on along the minus strand of JAOPTO010000548.1, from coordinate 297,982 downwards.
AAAATTCCAGGAAACAGCCGCTACACCAACGAGAAAGGGGACCTCTCTCGATGGTGGCTACGTACGCTCGTACAGGCGTGAACGAGGCTCTCTCTTATGGGTAAGCGTAGATTGCTCTCAACCATCGAGCTGATGGTACCACTACGCACGCTCGAAGGATCTCGAGGAAGGGCTGACATGCGCGAACTAACCCGCACGCCTATGAGAAAATATTCACGAAGCAAAATGCTTCCGACTACAAACTACTCTATCTAAGACATAAATAATTTTGTTCCTTTTCCTTCCGCCAAAAATGGCACTTCTTTTCTTGATAATTTATGATCCTACTGTTTTACACAAGGATAGAATATTTTTCTTTTTAAATAACAGTGACATTGAACTAAGGAATTTTCGGAATATAGTTTGAATATTATAGAATATATCCCGGTGATAAAAAGTTAATAAACAGCTTAAACATTCTTTCCTCTAATTAATCTCCGCATCAACTATTATTCAATATTTGTGATCTCTTCCGAGTATTTCAAAATTTCACATTCCACGAATACCATTCTACTATAAAGTACAATATCATTAAGCGATTCGACTCACTAATAACAAGACCCCAGGAGTTTCATTAGGAAACGCCAGACGATCGCGACCAATATCACCGCGCGTTACAAACAATAGCCTAAAGCGTCCAAGTATCCCTTACAACAGCGTCTGTTCAGCTGTATTCCCAGCCATACTCCGTCGTCTCAAGCCATTCAAAACGGCAACAATTTTCCCCCGGACAGAATGTCTCCGCCAAAAAAACTCCGCGTCGTCCATCGTTCCGGCCCAAAGAGAAACACGACTTCACCCTCCCGTGCACCGGCACAAAGGAACGGCGCGGTGGCCAGGAAGAGGAGACCGCGTTATTGAAAAGAGGGCGAGGGTCCGCGTGTTGTCGCCTCCAGAAAACCGCGTGTTCCGTGCTGGTAGCCGTGGCGGCGTTGGCCACCGCCACCAAAAATATCCACGAAGGATACGCAATACCCGTGAGGCGTGCAGCGACACGGGATCGCAGGCGTACGCACGCGTGTATATACACCCACGTACGTGCACATATACACGTGAATACACTTCTCCACTTCTCTCACATATACGCGTGTAATTACACCTACGTAAGGGCACATATACGTGTGTATATACCCTTACGTATGTGCACATACACGCGTCTATATATCTCTACGTATGTGCATTTGCACGCATGTATGTAAGTCTGCGTATATGCACATATACACGTGTATATACGCCTACACACGTGCACATATACGCGTGCATATACCTCTACGTATGTGCACATGAACGCGTCGAGAGAGGGACGCGCATACATGTACACAGGGGAAAAATGCGTGAGTAGATGAGCAGCAAACGGGTGCGTGCGTGCGTGCGTGCATGTCGACGCAGTCGCAAGGATCGTCAACCGACATCTGGCCGCGCGCGCGGTCCTTCGCCCGAGGGACCGACGGACAAAGAAGACCTTCCCCTTTTCTTAGGGGGGGGCCTTGGGCTGGATTATATCGTGGCCTCTCGCTCGCACTGAGGCGCGCACGCACGCACGCACGCACACCGGCGCGTATCTGGTACCGGAGAGCAGCTACTGCCCGGAGTGGTTGGTTGCTCGACGCCGCCGGTCTGCAGGCACACGTAACGACCCCACCGGTACCGTTTCTATGGTACCGTTCGCAGGGATTAACGCCCCTCCCGTTCAGCAGACCGCTCCACTTTCATCCGGGCTGCAGGGTGAGACCAGCCTTGGCCTGGGACCAGACCGAGGTATGCGTTTTCTTTCCAACCGATGGACAAGCAAACGGTCGCCGGGTATAATTAATGCAATTGGGACGGAATTGTCGCGTTTTTCGACGGCCTTTATATCGCAGGCTACGGAGACATTGTTCTACCAGGCTCTCCGCGTTCCGGGGAAAGGGGAGGGAAAGGAAACAGCGCGGTCGTAAAAGCCTTTCAAGCGACAAATGTGGATTGCCAAAAGGAAAAGACGAGGTTTAAAGGGTACCTGGTCTATGTAAATGTTTCTAGAGTCTTTCAGATGGATGGGTTGCTGGTCTTTTACCGTCTCTAATCGTCGCCATTATCAATAGGCTTTCGATCACGTTTCTGGATCGTTTAAGTGCTTAACTTACTCGTGAAAGGTTACGGTAGAGATAAAATGCACCAGTTGAATGCATTTTAGAAATGCATTTAACGCGCCATGAATATTTCTGCATAGATCTAACAATTATGGGATTGGATGTAACACGTCTGTTTGAAGATTGTGTTTGCATTGCAACGTAGGGGGAGATCGGGGTAAAATGGTGATATTAAGTACAAACGAATGCAATTATTTTATTACTCGTACAAGAAAATGACACCTTATTATAATAATCGTAAATACTTCTAATAGTAGAAATAAAAATAAGTATAACGTTAAAATTATCGGTGGTAAAAGTTTAAAAAGTAATCTGGGAATAAATTCATCATCCTACTCAGCCTGTGATTATACTCGACTAATACATTGTGGATCATAAACTAATTTTAATTGAAAACAACCTGAAGACAATCTACACGGTTCTGAGCGTGGTTACTTCATACTGTGTCGTCGTTTGAAATTGCAATTTCATAACCATACTGTTTCCAGGGACTATAAATAAATTGCGATTAGAGTCGAATTCAATGGGACAACAGATACCTGCCGTTAACGGTGATCTTGAGAATAGCTCAGGTAGACGTTTTTGTGCCTTGAACAGGCAGCAGTTCGATTCGAACGTGTACGAAGGAAGTTTATGGTAAACGAATAGTTTAATTGCTAGGCGTAATACTTATCATAGCGATTGGGTTACAATTGTTATAAGAATCTTTCAGAGACAACCGTGGATAGGAAAAAATTCGCGCATAGATCATTCGGATTAAGTAATTAATCGTTAATTAGTTTGCTTCTCAATATTTACGAACGACTGCTTCAGGATTTATATTTCGTATGCAAATTTCTTTGAATTCTACTTAAAACATAGTAAAATTTAACGCAAACTCTGGAAGGATTATACCTAAATGGGTCCACTTTCATTTTTTATAAAATAACACTTTCTATATTTTACCAAATAAATTATAAATGAAGTATTTGTATTTAAGTGCTCTGCCATTTTCAGCTGTTTGGGAAGCTTTCTAAATGTTACTCAAAATAAAATTGGTTCAATAATTTGGAAAACTTATGATCCTTCCTCTTACTTTGTTATACACTAATTAATACATTACTCATTGAACTTGAATATAAGAATAATTAAAGAACTATCGTTAAAGAATGTAAAGAGCTACAATGAAAAATTTTCTTTGATATTTCTTACCCCGCTGAGGTATTCCAATTTCCGTTTCAGATATATATCGTTGATACACCTAAGAAGAGTTTAAATTGGTTTACTACCCTTACCGAGCATTATCGATAGAGCTATTGTAAGAGCAGTAAATGGAAGTAATAACGCAGAAGATTGTCATAACCGGTGTTATGACCCTCGCAATAGTCTCGTTTAACCTTTATGTAACACAACTAACTCGAACATATTTATAACAGATCGCGTAATTCAATCAATTCTATGTTCCCGAAAGATTTCATTGCTCCCGTAAACGTTCTGCGTCCTATAATACGAATTAGTATAATTGTTATACTTGTTTTTTTCGTTAACCTAGCTACCGCTAACACACTCGCTGACATTCAGTTCGACAAAAAAATGGGTCTTATATTTTTTGTGGACGACCTTCGATCGTGAAGTCCATCACCTCGCTCCAGAGAGATAATCGACTGATATTTACACGATTTTATGGGAGATATAAATTTCAAATGACAAATATAAGAATTTTTTGAAAGATATCAAATACTTAAATATGGTAGGTATTATTATTAATTTTCAATTTTTCATTACAAAGATTGTTCAAGAGATACTCTTTTTTAAAAAGATAAGCGTTAATCATTTAATATAGACAGTTATAAAAGCCAAGATATATTTCCTAAATTTTAAATACTTAAAGAAATGCAATCATTTTAAACGTTTTGAAGATATTAATTTATTTCTCAATTAAAATTAGATAGATTTTATGAACATGCTCGACACATTGATTAATTGTTAAAAGCGTTTAAATGTGTCCTGAAGATCTTCTCATTTTCCAAGAATTAAACGTGAAATTTGGAATAGACTATTTTGTATTTATGGAATACAGATCACGACTAAATGTGCTATGGAAGGTCACAACTTTTTATACACGATACCCATAATAATTGTACACAGACCTTTATTAGATCGTGTTTCAGACTTATGTATATTTTCTTGTAAACGAATAAAAGAAATATTTCTCTGAAATTTATCCAACTTTAACATACGAATGAATTAATATATTTGAAAAAACCGAAACCCTCGCTTTTTAAGACATTTTACGTTTACGAAAGTCGAATATAGTTTCACGATTAACGTGCACGCGTGTCAAAATTATATCATTTGAAAAAGGTGCCCTGTTGATAAGTGAAATGAAATGAGACGGTTCATGGGCGGCCGCGAGATTTCCGAGTAACCAATCAATTCGAGGAAGTACAATTCCGAGCGCGAGGGGTTAACGACCAAACTCGATCGTTGCTCTTTTTGATGTTTTCTATAGCAACGACACCAAACGCCTGATCACCGATTGGTATTATCTCATGGATAAGCCGCGATATATACGTGTTTGCTAAAAAAATAAAAGAACTCAGAAACAAGTAAAAGCTGATGAGTGTAACAAAAAAAGAACGAACGAAAGAAAGAAAGAAAATGTCCTTCTGTTCCGCGCAGCAGGTAAGCGCGAGAGAAGGAGGTGACGGTAGAAATAGTCATCCAGTTATCGACACTACCGCGTCGCTTATCGTTCTACGGTCAATATTTCTCTCCCCGTTTTTTTCCTTCCTCTCTACCGCATCCCTGATTCACGTCGTTAACGCGCGTTTGCGCGCTCGTCAATGCTCCTCTTATCCCGACTTTATCGGCCGATAACGCCAACTGCGGATAGCATCGGCGATTACGGCGAAAAAAGGAAGTAGAGCGATGCCGTGTAGGCGCTCTTCACCCGATCAAATTTGTTGGTGCCGAGTGAGCGGCCGTTCTCCACGCTGGAGAACGTGCCCAGGGAACAACCGCAACCTCGTTACAAAGACGATTCTGTCACGGTGTCTCAATTCTTCGTCACGACGTATTCCTTTCGAAACGTGTCTAGATGTGAGTGCGCGCGCGCACGGGCGTGGGTATTTCTCTATATCTCTTAGGGACTGAACGAAATAACGCTGAGAGTTGTACGATTTTGTAATTGGAATGTCAATCGGTTTCCGTTGACAATAGAATTTGATAAGACAAACTAGATGTTCGTGTTACAATAACAAAATTTACTTTAAAGTGGAAAAACAATGATCTTCAGCTTATGATCATAATCATTTAGGGAATCCGTTATCACTTTATTTGTAGAAACGGAGGTTTCACATTTTTTTTTTTAAGGCAAAATATCAGACAGAATGGAAGTTATAACGAGGTTACTGGCCTAAATGATAATGATGCTCAATCTTTAACGAAACTACATTAGCGTAATATTTCAATATTTCATCTCATTTCTTTGCGGAGCTAATCCATATTTCAACACGTGAAAGTATGCAAAATAGAAAGTGTGATAATAATCATATTTATTATTGAATTGTTTTGTTTATAAATTTTTGAAATAATGCATCTTATTTGAATCAGTAAATAGGTTTAAAACTGTTAAAAATACAATGTTGCAATATACAAATCGTGCAATAAAAGTTTAAAAGAAAATGTTGCTATTATGAAGTATTTAAATATTCTAATATAGAACTTTTAAAACAATGTACCATGTTAAAATACTGTTTGAATTCTTTGAAAGAACTGCATTTAGCTGTATTATTCAATGTATTTTCTATGATTAAAACAATTATATGCGTTATTAATGGATTTTAAGAGATCATTTCTTATGCTTGAAAATATTTTAGGAATTCAAATTTTTTATTCATACGCAAAATTTTCTGTTAAAAATTTTAAACAATATCGAAATATAAAATAACATGAATTATACAAAAATGAAAAAATTTTACTTACCATTTGATGCTTTTCTTGATAATGTTGCTAACAATTCTCTGAGATTTCCTAGTAGGTAAGGCAAGAACATCATTACTTTTCTTCTTCCTGGTCCTTTTCTCCCTAACATTTTTCTTCTCCTGTTGAACATCATTTATGGTAATTTCTTCTTCTTCTGCAATTAATTCTTCAGCTTTAGCAGAATTTTGAACCCATTCTGCTACATGATCCTGAACTTTTTGGTCAGTCGATAATGCAGATTCTGCTCGTAGTTCTTCATTAATAAGTTCACTAACAGTGGTTGGCGGCCCTACAATTCCAACCTCCATATGTTCAACTATTTCAACAGACTGTTTTGTTTCAGAATCCGTTCTAGGCGATGTAGCTTCACTTTTTTCAATAATATGTATTTCATCATTTATACTTTCCATTACGTCTTCTTTCTTTGTCTCTCCATCTGTTTTTTCTTTAGACTCTTCATCATCTTTATCTTCTTCATTTACATTTTTGGATTCTGTGTAGTGATGAATTTCTGTTGAACTTAAATTTTCATGCACTACTTTTAAAATTTCATTTAATGTTTCCTCTTCTTCTGAAATAGTGTTTTTAACATCTTTAACTTCTGAAGTTAAATTATCCATTTGTTTAGAGTTTTCTTCATTACCCATTTCGTTTATTTTTGCATTTATTGTTACATCTTCTTTCACAAGCTTTTCATTTTCAGATGTACTATCATTTTTACTTGAATCTCCAGGACTTACACTTAACTGTTTTTCTCTTATCTCTATAGCACCAACTACTTTAAAACTTTTTTCATAAGTTTCATTTGTTTCTAATTTATTTTTATTAGAAATATCCTGTTTTTCGGTTACCACTTTTTTTAGAGATGTGGTTGGATCATTTAATACTTCTCTCTTATCATCTCCCGTTTTTATTAAATCCGTGTTTTCTATTTTACTTTCCTCCATTTTTACATTAACTTAATGTAGAGATTCATTTGAACATGTATAAACATTTCAGTAATGAAAAGTTTCTAAGGTACATTAAAACCAGTACTACCATGTTATCATATGAGCATATATTGATAAGTTCATTTATGACGTTTTCCTTAAGACATTATCCATTTGTATATTTCGTTCTTTTTAACCTGTAAATAAAAAAATATATTAAAATCGTAATTAGCGGTACAATAAAATAAATGATATGCTTCAGTTTATATTTCAAAAATAATGTTTTTATAACTACTTATATCGACTGATAATCGTCGGTAAAAGCGATTACACAAATATACATTATCCATCATTTTAAGGTTAGAATCATACTACATTATAGAGAACTGTATTATGAATCTATAAAAAACTGCTCAATATTAACGTATTAACTATTTTAATGTTTCATAATTATCATTCATAAAATTATCATACCACTTAATGTTATCAGAAATAACAATAAAATTTCGAACTTTAAACTACATACGTAATGTTATAATAAGGTGTAAACATTGAAATCTAAAACGAATCACTGATATTTAATGGAATTATTTTCTGCGTAAATGATGCCCCAATGTCTGTATCACCATTTCTACTTGCAGAAATGAAATTTATTGATAATATTATGCATGATAATTTAGAAATTATATAAAAATGTTATAGTTTTTTTACAAGATTTATAGTTTATTTGTATGTCATCTTTGTCGTGTTTTGCCAATGAACAAATAAATATTTAATGAAAGTTTATGTTATATTTTAGGTATTACGAATTACCTTATGTTATCTTTTGCACTTTACAACAATGAATGCACTGTGTATTTACGACACGAAATGCACTTTTGAATAAATTATGGCATTTGTTTCATTTGAAAGTTACTTAATGACACCATCAAAGTATAACATTATTGGCCGACACGTTCATAACCTCACTTATTTTTCCTTTGACAATTTTATTACGAGAGTGAAGCAGAACACAAGAATGATATAATAACGATCAATGACGATCTTGATTATACGTAACCAATATTAAAGTGGAAAAAAATAGAGAAGGCACATAGAATACTGCACACTAGAATAAAGTCGTAGGGACGTGTCAATCAACCCTATTGTGTCTTTCTCTTTCTTTTAAAGAGTACTCTTATTTTTACATTATGGCTGACGGTCACGGAAACAATCCGATCAAGACAATATGCGATATACTTAAAAGAAGTTTTCACGGTACCGAAGTGAAATGAGAACACGACCCCGTGGTACGTAAGGCTAGTGACCTCTACCACTTTGAAGTGTGCGTTTATGTGTATATGCATGTATTTCTGTGCGTCACATAGTAGAGTAAACTGACGTGCTTACTTTGATTTACTACTATTATACGAATCTTAAACGTCTAAAATTCGACTGCTTATTCAATGATATTTTCTATTCCGAAGACCGTCACGAAATAGCTTAAGCCAATCATTGTACATACTGGTGTATTTGCGTCGCATTATGTGGTATTTCATGTAGACTGCATCTTCGCGGATTTTTTTGTTCCGACCAATCAAACGCGTTTACACGTTTCTTTGACAGCGACGCCTTTCGTGAAAGATGAGTACACTGGTGATTATCACAGAACGTATTACAAGATTAAAACACAATTTTTTACACAAAAAACAGTGCAAACGATTCACACGACAGAAAAATTCTATGTACTCACAGCACACTAGACTCAGACTATTTTTCGTTTGTGGCCAAGCCGCGCGCGCGTGTTCCCAACAAAATGGCCGCTGTATACCATATAGTGCTTATTTTTGTGATTCGCATTCTTTCCTTTATATTTTTTTCCGTTTCCAATTAATTATTTTCTTTATTTATAAATATATCGTAATAGACATTAATGATTTTTTTAAAATTAATTACTGGATTTATATTAAAAGCAAAATGACATTAAAGATCCAATAATCAATCTCTCGATGCATATATAATAGTGGCGCCAATTTTAAATGTGATAAAATTCTATTTACTGTTCAAACCAGACAAATTTAAGAAAACTTATCTTTTGTAATGAACTTATCGAGTGGTTTTATTTACAGAAAATTTTGTAGTAAATGTAGTTGTGTTAATAGGAGGAATCACTACATATTTTTTTGTGTAATAATAAAAATAAAGCAAATAAGAATATCAAAGCCATAATTAATACTACTCGTTAAGATTACATTGTACTTTACAATTAAGTTATTTATGTCAATATAAAAAATAGTGGAAATATTTAAATACAGCAAAAATAATGAAACAGAATATTCAATACAGAGTAGGTTGTAAATAAATGATTATTAATATGATATTTGTTTAAATATATATGATACCTATAATTACCTTCTTCAGGTGCATTCATTTTCTATTATACATTTATCTTTTAATATTTTTGAATATTTTTTATATTGGACACACCCTAATATGTCTATATAAAATGTGATTTATAAAAATATTTAAGATATGTTTGTTTGAAGAGTAAGTGAAACATTTTAAGATTACTATACAGGTATTTACAAGTCGCGGAATGATGTTAATTTAATTTGATACTTCAAATGTTTGTATAAAAAATGTATACATTTGGCAGTAATAAAAAATTAAAATACTATTTGTTTGCAGAAGCTAAAAAATTACGAATGTATACGGAGCTTATATAAAATTCGACTAAATTTTAATTTTTAATAACAAGCTATATCTTATTATTAATAGTGAACAAATATAATGATATAAGGATTATGTTGGATAGTTTTTGTGAAATGATGAAAAATAATTGCGTTGGTCTCATATATTTACAGATTATTCATGATTTATAATCAATGATGTCATACAATATACATCAACAAAATAATGTTTTAGTCGTTTTTATATAGCTAATAAAATCTAAAGGCTAAACAGTCAAGGTTGATCTAAAAGTTGGCTCCTCCCTGCACCGTGAACCTTTCATTCATGGTTTCGTTCATGTTTGCTACCTAACAATAAATAAACAAACAGGTATAAATCTATACATTCCACGTATCACGTGGTTAGTGAGAGTAGTGACAATAATTAATATTGTGAACCACGATCGCAGTGAACACGATGTCGAGCAGTCTCTTTTCAGTCTCTATCTAAATGCTTTTTTAACGACATTTCAAACAAAAGACAAAAGACCCAAGATATTTTTCGACGACATAAAATAAGAACATCTTTCTAATCGCGTACAATATGCATTTGAAAAATTATTTTCCTCGCAGTTAAAAAATGTTGTCTCAACACGACCAAAAAGTTCAATGATACATTATAAAATATACAATACCATAAATGAATATCAGAAAAATAAAATACGTTTTGATTTACTAAAAAATATTCTACAACATTTTATAATATTAAAAAAATATCAGTACGATCTTTAGAAGTTAAACACTTCCTATTGCACATTTTGTCTAGAGAAAGAAGGTGAAACGTGGATTATTTATAAATCCGTTATTTAAAACAAGTTACCTAAACAACCGAATATTTTTCGCAAACCAAAACAAACTTCGATACGTAGATTCAAAGGTCGAATTTTAAGCAACGAAAAAAAAAAAATAAAAATACGGTTCAGTCCTTCGAAGGAGATTCAACAGAGATATACACCTCGTTCGAAGAAAAGTAGCCTACTTATCCTTTCTTATCCTGCGGATAATCGAATCGTTTCGACGCTTTTTTTTTTTGCCCGTGAAGAAACATTGCACGTTTCATCGTAGTGTGTTCTTCGTGAACTCGTTAAGAATGTAACGCATACACAGAACGCGTTGAATTATTTAACGCGCTCATTTGACTTCGCGTGATGTAGGACACTTCCCTCATCCATAAATCATGGAAGGTATGAATCGTTAGCGAAACAGAATGTTATACGGCAACCTGTTAACTGCAAATCGGGAACATATAATTCGACATCGAATGCATCATCTATCTTGGATACGCCCATTAATAGTATACAATTCCGTTTATGAAACCTTTTCAGGGTACAAATGTCGGATCCTCGTTTCGTCATTCCGGTCGCCAGACAAGTCATTCGAATTCCTTTTTCTGACAACGATCAACTTTCTCGGTGCTTGTCGGCTTGACATTTCGAAACTTTCGTCACGGACCTCTATACCGATCGAATTGTTAATTTAATCATTACGCTGAACTTTTCAACCCTTTGCACTCCGAATTATTTTTCAATTTCATTGCCAACAACTTCCTAGTATTTCAAGTGCTTAATTTGAAATTTACTTCAAAGGACAATTCCTTGAATGGTACTTATTTTTTTTTTTTTATTAATTATATTAAACATAGCTTTCAAGCTTTGTTGTAATTTGTATTTGTTTAATTTCGTTGACTCTTTGGTCTTAAACTTTTGTCTGCTACTGTAAAAATACGTTAAAATGGCACTTTAAAAATGTCGAGTGTGACTCAACATAGGTGTTACCGTGATAAAAACTGACGTCGCGTCACACTCGACAAAAGGAGCGAAAAGGGTTAATATCATCGTGCACACGGTTTTAATCGCACAGTCCCGAAGAATGTATTGCTCGATGACTCGTACGAAACGTTAAAAGTGTTCCAGTTCAGTCTAATTAAAAGATACAAGGTATGATTTCCCGTTTAAACGGATTCGTGTAATTTCATTAGCCTGCATACTTCGTCAGATTCAAGAAAAGTGAAAGCGACGTCACGATCGATTTTTATTATAAATACGCGTTGGGCGAATCACGGACGTTCCCACGGATACAATATGACGATTCAAATTGCGAACTACAATCCTAAATTTGATTCTCTTGATTCGATTCATTTTTAATCGCATAACTGACAACCGTGGATCAACGTTGCGAAAGGAATCTTTGTATTTCAGAGAGTACGCGTTTAATAATAAATAATAACATTTCTTTTTATAACACTGTAAAATACAAATATTACTCTGAATAAAATAAAAGTTTGCACTGCACCTAAATATCTGTTTACTTAACGTTTTATCTTAAATGCTATCTACTATTATTATCGTTTTGTAAACGTTCAACAAAGAGAGAAAAAAAAAGATAATAGAAATATTCCAGAAGATCGTAGTTCGCAAAACGGCGACAAATACCGAGAAATATTTCAGTTCCTGTTTTTCGTGCATGCATAGGTACGCCCGATCGCAGGTATTTTGTTACACGGTACATTTGCGTGTCCTATGTGTGTACATTACGTAAAATATTTTCTCTACCTAAAAGATCTACCTATATACGCTTTTCCTGTGCCTTTCGTTCATCGAAACACTTTATCGTTCTCCATTTTTAACTATCGAATAGCACCTGTTTCCGTCATTTCAGACGCGCATAGTCGCATTTCCCCTCTTTTTTCCTCCCTTTTGATACGTAGTTGCGATCGTAGGTAAATGTTTCAACATTTCAATCTTACTTGGTCAGAGTCGAGTTTACAAGTAAAAATAAAACGAGCGAAAATCAGTTTTCCAAGCAGATCACGGATTTTTAGGCAAATTCAAATTTTCGTACGAACGAATAAAGAAGTAGAATTTAAATCGAGATTTGTTTCATCCATTAGGTGTTTTATCTTTCTAAGTTGAAATATCCTATCAAGCATTACAAAACATCTGATTAGTTATTAAATATTAGTGACATCGTTTGGTAAAGAATTAAAACAAGTGAATTAGATTGGTTTGGATCTCTGTGAAGCCTTAGAACTTCTTAATCTTAGTTAAAAGGTAAAAGAAACGTGTGACATTTAAAATGTTTCGATTTACGTAACTTGAAAAATGAAAAAACACGAGATAGAATATTTTAACTTAGGAGAGTACTATTAAAATTTGCATTACAACTAGATGTGTTCTATACTTTTACACATTATGTGCTTTTTAGCGGATTTAAATTTCCCATAAATGTATAAAAATCCGTAGTCTACCCATTAAGGATTAAAGTCACATCAACGCAATATTTTATTAAACGAGAATTTCAAGAATTTGTCTAATAATTTTGCGTGCCCGTAGCGTTAAAGAATAAAATTGAAAAATGTAGATTGACCGAGAAAATACGTATTGTTAAACAAAATGTTTCGTTAACACAACCTTGATCCTTAACAAGTTAATTATCATTGATTTTCTTAAGTAATTTCCTGTTCCTACTATCAACTAACAACCAACAACATTTTGCGCTGTCAAATCGTATTACGATTGACGTCACCGTTAATATATTCATTGACGTCTCACAATTATATCAGTCACACGATCAAAGTTCGTTATCATTTTCTTTTCGTTTCCCGGGTCGGAAATATGTCATTCATGCGACGAATAAAATGTAATCACGAATATTTCCAACAAACTAGTCCACGGGACAATTTAAATCTTAACGGATGTAGGCTATAAAAATTGATTTGACCTAATTAGTCGTGGTTATATTAAGTTCTTCGTGCGACACAAAAGCATCGGCTTTATTGATTTCTAAGCGTGGTGCTTTCAAAATAATACCACCGTTCACGTTATAATAATGATCTTAAAGTGTTATGTAAATCTTTTCAACTTCTTATCCGTTACGTTCATCTTAAACGATCGTCGAACATTCGTACGACGAATTTAACTTCATCGTTAATTTGCATAAACGTTACGGTAATCGGTTTGTTTCACTTGTTGCATGTAAACTCGACTTAGACACAGAATGCAGAACGTTTGTTCGTATCGTATTAATGTGTTCGTTGATAGGATCGTGAGAAGAATTCACGATCGCCGTGACGATTCATACGAAATGATCGAATTAAAAACTATTGCACGTTCCGTCGTTTATATCTATTCGCACGCGTTATCACTTGTTATATATCTCGCCTCGTCAAATAATCGTAACAACAGCTGAACAACAGTAATACCAAAATTAATCGTCGATTCAAGATACACAGATATAATGACAAAATAAAACAGAGTTTTATAGGTTTAAATTAGCTTTCGAACCAAACAATCAACAACAGAATCATCCAATTCATTGTAAACAATCCTCGTGCAGGTAATGGGATTAATTTTGCTGTTAGTTTCAATGAAGAAAGTAATTGCAACAATGCACCTTGTGTGAAGATTAACGCGCTGACTGTTATAGTGATCACTAGACTGAGAATCTTTATGGATTTGTAGAAAATTTAAATACGCAAGAAAGTACAGAATAAACTTAATACACAAAAGTATACAAAATATCTAATGTAAGTCGTAAATTGTAAAACTTCAGAGTGAAACGAATCTCTATTTAAATTTCTACTATTTCTCTACTTATCCTTATAAAAATTTGAATTTGCATAAAAATCTGCAGTCTAGTGATCACCAAATAAGTGGTGCTTGCTAATAGTGCCATGATAATTATCAGTAGCTAAAAATCCCTAAATTATACAATATTTGAATCAAACGAATAGACATTCATAATTCTATCAATGTAAAGTATCAAATACACCTTAGAACGTGTTAATGAATAAAGGTGTTGAAACAGCAACTAATCTCAGTGTCGCTAAAACGTGAACACGTTTAACACGGCGTTATCAAGTCAAACTGATTAACCGATTAATAATAAGCAAAGTCGCAGGATAAACAATTTTCAAACGTATTCGTGATGCTTGAATCTGCACGAGAGCGAAGGGTCACGCGAACCTAATGCGAAACGACGATTCGAAACGAAACAACGATCTTACTGTGCTCTAGAGACAACGCGTATCATTATACGGATTCACCTACAGAGATACGTATCGTACAGTTCCATTCGGAATTCTATGAAATTACATCCATTTATAATACATTGCACTTAAGTCTTACGATAAACACGCGAGTTTAATTATTTACATTCTTCGCTCGATTCACGCTTCTATCTCTATCGGAATCTTAACATCCTATTTACTTTGCGGTTAAATACCCATCTGCTACTCGTTACAACGGATCGATCTACTTCTTCTACAGGAACAAGTGAGTCGAACACCGTTTCGCTGTGTTTCACGGGAACGGAGATCAGATCTGCCGAGCCCGATTCGATACTAAAACAAGCCTCTATACATCGTAGATACTGACATACAGAATCGTAGGCGGTAGTTTATAATTACAAGAAAAGCTCTCGTTCGGGGAAACTGTATAAAATAAATTCAGAAATACTTATGGTATTGGGAATCTTATTCATCTCGTCACGGCGTTCGCTATTTCATTGCACTTCGCTATTTCGAATCATACTCGTCTCTGTAAGGTAGATACTCACACAGAAGAATTCGGAAAGGAATTTGTAATTTTAAATGCGCATTCTCTGTTTGCGTTTCTTTTTTTTTTTGGGTTTAACATAAACGTATTCGATCGCACGCTAAACATTTCTGTTTCAAACGCTAACGAGAATGAACGACCGTAAATATCAAAAAGGATCGATAACTGTTGCGTGCTAGCCCTAAAAATAATGTTTCCGCGCTGCAATCGGTCAACGAGGCGATAAAAATCTGCGTTCAACGCGATAGGTCTCCACGGGACGAATCACTATCGTTGATTCATGCAACGAGAAATAATATTGTATCAGGTTGCTGTGCTATCCTTTCATCTACCAGCGTGAAAAGTGTAATTTCAGTTGCTCCGTAAACAAGTAGCGAAAAGATCTGATGAAAACTAGTTTTTAGATATCAGATTATCACCGATCGAGCAGTGAAAGTAAGCATCAAACTTAAGAGATGTGAAGCTATCTAAGGTATCTAATGAAATGCATTTCTCAAATCTTCAGTAAATTTCACATCGGACAGAATGTCCACAGCAACTCCATACAATCAGAACAAGCCTGGTCGAAGTACAGTCGATCCCCGTATAACACATTAATCACGTTCCAAAAAACTACTGTCGTATCGCATGAAATCGTGTTACAGAGGACGAAAGGTTACTAAGAACACGAAACAAAAGCACGTTTCAAAGCTTATTAAAGCTACTGCATAAGCTTATAATTATCAAACGAGACATTCTTATAATTTTCTTCTTCGCTACTGCCTTTCACAGGGAAGCACCGGAAGTTCCCCAGCTATTTAACTCTGTTAGAGCGAAATTACGTTGCAGTGGTATCGTGTTATAGCGAAATTCTGTTGCACAAGTCCCGTGTTACGTGGGGGTCGACTGTACAGCAGATCGAGGCAAACGTCTCGCTCTTTGCCGTCAATGGAAACGATGGGTTTCGAAGAAGTCCCTAGGCAAAGAGGTATCGAAAATCTTATGAAAACGATCGCGCACGCAAACGGTCTCTAACGAAACGGACTCACGACAGAGAGGGAGACAGAACGAGAGAGAAAGAGAGAGAGAGAGAGAGAAAGAGGAACCCTTCACAGAGAGGAAATCACCATCAGTGCAACGGCGGCGGTTCTCTGTCGTGGAGCACACGGGGAATCTGTGCAACGATGATCAAAGCGGAGATCTCTGACGAAAAGTATCACGTTGAATAGGTTGGAGAGGATGTTCAAAGTCTGTAGGAACACCGGCCGCCCACGCGGAACATTCTTTTCGTGTATCCAAGTGGTCTCGATGGGTCTTCCTCCTCCATGGGGTTCTCCTCCTCGAGGATCGAGACCGCAGAAGGAGTCGCGTTGTCGCGGCTCCTCGCCAACGGGAAGAATCCTTTCTCCCCCCGTGCCAGGACTACTGCTGGACTTGTGGTCAGGGTCAAGGTCACGGTGGTCAGGACGCCAATGTGGTCCTGTGCCAGGAGGCGTGTTGGTGTTGATGCTGATGCTGCTGTCGTTGATTTTGAAGCTGTTGCTGCTGCTGATGGTGGTTGTGATGTTGGTGATGATGCTGTTGATGTTGATATTGATGTTGTTGATGATGGTGATGTTGTTGTTGCTGCTGCTGCTGCTGTTGATGACGTTGTTGATGTTGTTGCTGTTGATGATGGTACTGTTGCTGCTGTTGATGGTATTGTTGTTGTTGTGGTGGTGGTGGTGGTGGTGGTGGTGGTTGTTGTTGTTGCTGCTGCTGCTGTTGCTGTTGCTGCTGCCTCTTCTGACTGTAAACCAAGAACAGGATTGTACGATTACTTTCACAGGGTCGACTGAATTCCTGCATAGATATTCGCGACGCGTGGGCGTACGATGACCGTGATTTTAGCCGCGGCTACTTACTGAACTATGCGCCAGCCCACACGAGTACACTGATTAATTACCTAATATTGCGAGAATGAAGCGTGGGCGAACACTTTGTTACTATTTTGTTTTCGAGCTGATGTCGCGCAGCACACATAAGGATGCACGCTCCCGTTTGTGATACTTGAGAAAGATTAACTTTTGTGTCTGAATTAATAAGAAAACAACAGTAGCCACATAATGGAACTTTCCGATGATAGAACGATCATTTTCTTTTGCATTAAACTTCATTTATGCGAATGGAAATTAACAGAATTGATAGTTCGTTTCACTATTTAAGGTTTGCATATCTTTTCTTTCATGCAAATGGAAATCAACCGAATTGAGGGTTCATTAATATCAAGTTAATTGTAAAAATTCTGAAAAACTTAATTGCCCAATATTTCTTGCTTTCTTAAGCTTTTTCGTGGCTAAATCTTACGCGAATTATAAACGTCTTTATACTTCATGCTTCTAGATATGTACTTGATTTGAAGACACGAAGTGAAAGGAGCATTAAATACCATAAAAATGCGGGCACGGATTATTCATGCTTAATAATATGGCTTTACAGGCAAGAAAAATTCATTTGTCCTATTAGCTGTATTCCCAACTAAATAGCAGAGAGTATTAGCTCATTCCATCATACGAAATAAATTTGATGCTTTGGCTTTTCGAAAGATTTAATCACGAAACGAAACGCTCAACCAAAGGTGCCATTATTACCCAAATAGCACACATTCAACTATTCCAAGCGAAAGTACAATTTGTAACATCTGTATAAAGTGTAAATACTTCTGTCTGAAGTTCCAGTCAAATGAATCACTCGATCTAATAAACCTTTGAAAAAAGAAAAACGAAATTACCATTTCGTATGAAAGTTATTTTCACGATTTTTCTACTTTCTAAAAAGAAAAAAGAAACGCCTCAGAGTTTCGACGGGAGCTGTAACAAAATACTCGATTCATGCTTCTAAATATGTATCGTGCTCTTTCGCAACGTAACACAGTCACCGGTGACTTCTACGCGTTTACAAAGACGGACGAAAGGAAATCTCGCACGGAACGGCCCCAACAAAATACGATCTCGAGGCGAATCCCGGCGACAAATAGTCACGTCGTGGCATGTACAAAATGTCGAGTACAGCAGAGCGTGACTGCAAGCGTGTAAGCACATCTTTTTTTTTCCTCGACCCTGGACGAATTCTACGGTAACAGCGTCTATCGTCATGGCCACTTGCTCGAGCCGCCCATGATGGGCTGTGCGAAGCACGAATTTGCAAAAATTGTCGATGCATGAGAGCACTGTCGAACGCGTCGATAGAAGATTCAGTAAACAGGAGCGCCTCGAACCTTCTGAACGCGAAAAGAACAGTTTTTGAGCGATGTTACCGAAAGAAACTGATCGTTTGACCAACGAAATCGTAGAAAATCAAGTATCATTTGATGTATCGGGTACAGTAATGGACAAAAGTTTAAGATCAGAGGAAACTATGTAGAACATAGTTTTATGGTCTGCAAATATTGTCTGTACATTCATTTTTATTATTATTATGGTAGAACATTATTTATTGATCAGCATAGAATGCAAATTTTGTTTATCATGCTATTCTTTATTAGTTTCATTAAATTAGTTAATTTTTTTTATTAGTTTAACTTAAAATTAGTTTAATTTCGTTGACTCTTTGGTTTTAAACTTTTGTCCGCTACTTTAGATAACGACTAAGTTGTGGATTTTCTTGGAAATTTACATTTTTTCAAGTACAGTAAAAGAAATGGAAATTAAATCTGATTATTCTATGAATAATGTAATGTGCACTGTATTTGAGATATTTTAAAAAAAATTTTGGTAAAATTATTAAATATGAATTACTGGTTTTTATATACTGTTAAACGATAAAAAATTAATTTTCTTGAATGTAATTAACCAATATGCAAATGCCAAGGTGAACACAATGATTTGAATATACTTTTGATAGTTATTGAAAAAAAAGATTAAGATCTTTCAATTTTGTAATTTTATTTTCTTCTTTATTACCGAAGTTCTATTTATTATTCTTTTATCTTGCAAAGTACACTTTTGCTTTTAACATAAATTAAATCCCTGTGAATTTTTTTTCTTGTAAGCGTACAAAGCAACGTAGATACGTCTTGTTTTCTATGCTCGAAAGTGGGTGGGTGCTACAAAGAAACTCAAGACGTTGACCTCAAATTTAAACACGATAGTGTATTGGGCAAGCTTTCCATACAAGTATTCATTATGTGAAAATTATATTCTTACAGCCAACGGTGTTTAAAGAACCGTATAGGAAGTTGGAAACTGATAAAGTATACAAATGATGTGACGTCTCGTTACAAAAGCAAATTTAACTTCAAAAACTGTTAATTCTACGTTGAAGTGAAAACAACTCGCGATAAGAACGAATCGTAAAGTTTGTAGAGGCTAGTACGTAGTACTGAACTTAAAAGTTACAAGATTATTCGCTCTTTACATTTACATACTCGCGATATAATTGTGTGTCAACATGAAAAATGTTTCAGTTTCACTGTTCGAAATTGAGAAAAAAAAAAAAGTTACTACGATTCCGCTTTGTTGAAATGTATCGTAGAAAAATTGCAAAGTTACCTTCCTTTACAATTCAAATATCAATTTCCTTGGTTCTATGATTTACGATTAACCGTTTGACCATCAACGGTTTTAAATTTTGCTAAACGCACATTCCCCCGGATAACTTGTACACGGTTAAACGTTGCGTAATGTCGAATGGAATTAATGGTAAAACCATCTGAAGTGATTACTAGGAAAAGGTCATATTTTTTTCTCATTTGCATGGTTTCATAAAATTGAACTGTACATGAAATGAAATATCACGCGATTGTATGGACAATTGAGTAGAAACAACGTAAACGGTAAAATAAACATCGAAACTGTTGTTGCAATAATATTTCAGTTTATTTGTTCAACGCTTTTACGATGGTTTTATTATTTTATATTAAATGTGAAACTTTCATTAACCATTAAAATTCGAATTTCTCAATAAATAGTTATAGTATTAAATTTAATTGAAAATCTACACATTTTCTTACATTTTGAAGTTATTCAATGATAAAAATTTGTGAACGCGAGTTAAAAAACAAAGATAAATTTAGAAGATGCTTTAATATTCTAGTAAACATGTATGTATTCAACGGAAATAGATGTTCCAATAAACGGACATTTTATTGCGTTACTACGCGTCGGGTATTCAAAATGGCAGCCATATAAACGTATTACTATGTTCCTGTAAGTTTTGGACAATTTATGTTCCGACAGTGCATGCATAAATGATCTGAAATAACGTCACAAATACAAATTGGCTGCCAATAAAGCCCGTTACAAATTTTTATGTATCCAATAATACAGTTATCCATCATAAACGTAAAAGAGGGTATTCAAGAACCATATTTGTTATGGTATTTTGTCTACTTATAGGATATAGAGTTTCAAATCCTATTATTAGATCTAAGTGGTATACATTTGCCAAGGCAAACACCCATTGTGTTCCAGTCAATGAAGCATAAAAGGGAAGACAATAATAACGCAAACAATGATATTATTCTACACGTACACTAAATTCAGAATAATGATATTTTTGAAGCTTGTCACCCTTAAACTTCTCGGTTATAATCTCAAATTTGAATATAATTCAATATCCACTATTCCTATCATTAGGCTACCAATTTTCTATCTAAGAAATAAATAAATATTATATAAAAAATATTTAATTACAAATAAATAAGAAATATAAATTTTTCTATGCTCTTATAAAAATACTCAAAAAAGTGTAGAACACAAATAACACAAAATTATACAAAAATTTCTTAAATATAGTGCACGTTATACAATTCACAGAATAGTAAGATTTAATTTACATTCCTTTAACTATACCTGTAAAAATTTAATTAAGTCTCCATTAATTAATTATTTACTTATTAAACGATACTTGATTTTCTGCAATTCTAAAATAGTCAGCACGGATTTCTCGAGAAACATAATTTTACCACACAATTTTCGTTTCTAAGTGTTCGTTTCTTATCACAACGTCGTTCCACAAGGTATAAACTCAGAACAGGTATATTTCCCCGAGATAACCGTTTGGTGGACGACCGATCTTGAATAATTCAATTGAAACGAAAAGGAAAACTACTCGGTCCGCTTATATCCTCACCGACATCGTAAAAACCGTGAAACGAAATATATTCGGATGGTCCTAGAACGGTTGTCATTGAATTAACATTCGACACGCGGGACAACGAGGCGGAAACGAGCGCCAGTTACAACAATAAATGCCCCCGTGAGTTCAGCGGGGGCCGTAATATCGACGAAAACAAGATTACGCCGGCGAATCGTAATCGTATCGAGATGCAAATTAACCCCAGACACTGCCAATAATCGGTAATTATGCCAGTCGGCGGTTTGAAGGTTCCGACTGGCATTTTTACCTTTCCCTTTCCTTTTTTCCGCTTTTTTTTTATCGGTTACTCCCCCGTTTTCATGGCGAATCGTGGATAACGAGACGTGGCAGCGTTTAATTCACTGTGATTTAAAGTCTTCACGTTCTTCGTTTGGCATTAACCGCTAATAAATCGTCTATCGTGTTCACGTTGAATGTTTCCTCTTTGTCAACTGAGTTATTGGGCGGAATAATAGGTAATAACACTTTTACCATTTTATCACTTTCATACTGTAGCGTTATCTTTTAACGTTGCGACTAATAACGATGATATAGCTAAGGAAATAAAATTGGAGATTGTGTTAAACGTTACTCGATACAAAGGAAACGAATTTTATTTAAATTCCTTGCAGGAAATTATAAACAATTTTTGAAAATGTCTCGGCAGTGAATATTTAAAATTACTGTGAAAAATTACAAATTGGTTATTTTACACTTTTACCATTTTATCACTTTCATACTGTAGCGTTATCTTTTATCTTTTAACCAATAGCGATGGTATAACTAAGGAAATAAATTCAAGATTGTGTTAAACGTTACTCGATACAAGGGAAACAAATTTTATTTAAATTTCTTACAGAAAAATATAAACAATTTTTGAAAATATCTCGGCAGTGAATGTTTAAAATTTCTGTGAAAAATTACAAATTGATTATCTTTACTACTTTGGTAAATTTAATTTTAAATATGTAGCTTCCAATTTCGCGATATTAATATTTTTCTCATATCTCTGTCTTTAAATATTTATGCACCACTTTTTCGATTTCTTCAGTGTAGCTCGTGAACGGAAAAATGTACCCGACATTTTAATTAACGTTTCCAATCTAATATCTTCATACAACGCACCAAGAAAATACTATTCCAAGTCAGAATTGTGCTCTTTTTTTTCATGAGGTCGTTCGCAGTCGTTTTAATTGAAACGGGGACAAGGTTTCGTCGTAGCTTCTCCGACGTGGATAATAATGCGGACAGATTTTTTGCATTAAAAGGTAATTAAAAAAAATATATCGTTTCCATAACCATCCTACCAAAAGGACGTGTTTGTCTAGCGAGATGATGATTGAAAACATCAATGGTGATTACTAATTTGTTTGATGATTAATAATAATAATAATTATTATTATTATAACAATAATAACGTCTAATAATATTCGTTATTCTGGTTGGTAATAATCTGGCCAATTCTAATTATCATTTGATAATTATTAACAAATAAAGACTTATATGTATCGTTGAAATTATTCTCAAGTAACTTTTTTATGATTAATTATTTTGTACCCAACACTAAAAAAAAAGATGTAAATAAAATTTATAGTTGATAAAATAGGAAAGATCATGTCACATACAATGACTACAAGACAGAAAAAAAAAAAAAAATGCTTAGATTTATGACTTAATTACGTCTTCCACGTTCCAAAGATGGCAGAATTTTAATCGGATCATAATTTGTAACGAAACTAAACGAGATTGCACGCTATAATTAAATTTCGCGTTATTCTTAGTTCGCTAGATCTCATTAGCTTTTTAACGACTTCTAACGCGCTGTGCCTCAACTATTGTAAGCATTATGTGATTGAATTATCAGCATTGTAATCAATAACACGCATCCGTTTCAGTTTCAAGTATAAGATATTTTTATGAAGTGACAAAGTTTGAAAAATTTTCTTATTATCTAAATAAAAGGTTTTAGAAATTACTATTTAGACGGTATACAATTTTATTCGTTTTAAAATAATAATACGTTAGTTCATTCGAACAAATACTATCTGACTGTCAAATGAAGCGTGAATATTATTCAAGGATAACGGTTTCTATATTTATTCGTTTTCGTTATTTATAACTGTGTTAGCCGCTTGTGCAAGTTATCAGAGAGGGGAAAAAATTTATATATACAAGGACCCAATTGTATAATCAGGTAGGTACATATTAAACAATTTACATTACATTAGCATTTAATTTGTGCTGATTTTCTCTTTAAACAGCTAACACTAAAACTATCAGAGCAGTCGAAATGACCAATTGGTTGATTATTCATAGCAACCTTATAAATTCACTATGGTAAAGCTTCCAAGATTTACTACGATTTTCTGTAGAAGATATAAACAAAGATTTGTTTTCTATGTATTCGGTATTTTTTCATCTAATTTTCAATTTGATCTCTTCCATGCAAATAAGTACACTTTAATTGTCGGTAGTTCTAGTATTAAAGTTAATATAATATAATAACGGTTGAAGTTAATCATAAACAAATTATTTGAGGATGATTTCTTTGATCTTGACATACTGATAAAGTCACTTCTCGTAAGTTCGTTTTTAATATCAGAACTACCAGAGCAGTTGAAATGACAAATTGGTGATCATTCATAGTAGCCTTATAAATACAGTGTGGTAAAGCATTTAAAATTTACTATGGTTTTCTGCAGAAAGTATAAATAAAGATTTGTTTTCTATGTATTCAATATCTTTTCGTGTAACTTTCAATTTGATCTCTTCCATGCAAATAAGTACACTATAATTATTGGTAGTTCCAGTGTTAAATGTGCATTAATACTAGAACTATTACAGCAATCAAAATGATCAATTAGTGATTATTCATAGTAACCTCATAAGTTCACTATGATAAAATTTCCAAAATTTATTATGGTTTTCTGTAGAAAGTATAAATAATAATTTGTTTTCTATGTATTCAATATCTTTTCATGTAACTTTTAATTTAATCTCTTCCATGCAAATGAGTACACTATAATTGTTGGTAGTTCCAGTGTTAAACTAAAAATAACAGCACAGTTTTCCGATTGTTCGTTATTTCACGTTGTTACATTTTATGTTTGCTTCGAGTAAAATACTTTCAAGTCTGATTCCGCGGGTATTATGCATACTTCACGTTCCGTTCCCGTAAGTTTCAAGGATCACGAAACCCTCTCGATTATGTATCGGGGCTGTTACCTTAAGTATCCTAATTGACTTAAAGTGCAGGTTGCATGTAAATTGCATGTAAAAAGCGTATAAAACCAGAACGGCGCCGCGTAAAATAAGAGCTCGTACACAGACTACCGGCCGAGGATCGTCCGGTTTCGGAAACATAACGACGAATTACCCTTGATGCGACTTAACCGCCGCGCTTCTCACGCTGTCTCGGACCTCATAACAAGTTTATCAAGTATCCAGACTTCGGGTCCCGGGTATGATATAAACGAAACATCGAGGGCAACACCAATAATTTCATTGCCTCTACACGTGTAAAATAGATTACACACAAAGTTTAAAGTTTCATATAAATTTATAGTAGAACCCTTCTTTTATCACATATTCTACATATTCTCTGTCACGTATTCCATTATTCGAACAGAGTGTGATCGAATAAAATTTCTTTGTTTCACAAAACTAAGAAATTTAATAGTGAAAAAGATATAGGATACGCAAACATTTAAGCAATTCGTTAACCTCCTCGAATATCTATTTGTATAAATGAAGTTTAGCGTGAGAGAAAGGAATAGTTCTGTTGTTCGAAAATTCTTTTATCTGAACACTGTTGTTTCCCTGTTAGTTCACATATGGGAGATTGATAATGTGCTGAATTTCAGGAAACCTTTGTGTATACGCGTAAACAAGAAATTTGTCTTTAAATTTTGTAAAACTCACGTTTAATCAAATGTAATGTAGAATCGGTATATATTCAGTGTTAACGCTTCATCGACCGGGAGCTTATTAACATTTAGCTAACCGTATGGTGCCACACCTAACCGAACACCGAACATTGCGTATTAAGAATTTATTAAAAAGTGTACTTTGAAAAAGCAGAAAATGCATTTGACGAATTGTGAACAACGCTAATTGAAGACTGGCTAATAATAAAATTAAATAGAATCAATGACAGCACCCTTGTTTTGGAAAAAATGGGAGATCTCCCCATTCTTTCCTCTGTCATTGATTCTATTTACTTTTGTTATTAGTTTGCCTTGAACTAATGTTATTCACAGTTCATCAAATACATTTTCCATTCTTCCAAAGTACAATTTCTAATAAATTCAATACTAGTTCAAGACTAACTAATAACAAAAGTAAATAGAATCAATGACAGAAGAAAGAATGGGGAAATTCCCATTTTTTTTCCACAAGGGCGCTGCCATTGATTCTACTTACTTTTGTTATTAGTTAGTTTTGAACTGAAGTTGAATTTATTAAAAATTGTACTTTGGAAGAGCAGAAAATGCATTTGACGAATTGTAAACAACGCTAATTCAAGAATGGCTAATAATAAAATTAAATAGAATCAATGACAGTACCCTTGTTTTGGAAAAAATGGGAAATCTCCCCATTCTTTCCTCTGCCACTGATTCTACTTACTTTTGTTATTAGTTAGTTTTGAACTAGTGTTGAATGTATTAAAAATTGTGCTTTGAAAAAGCAGAAAATGCATTTGATGAATTGTGAACAACATTAGTTCAAAACTAGTTAATAATAAAACTAGATAGAATCAATAACAGTGTCCTTGTGAAAAAAATGGAAAATTTCCCCATTCGGCCCAATTTTTATCTTAACCGAGCCCCTAAGCAAACAAAAATTACGTTCGAAATATCGAGAGTTCTACGAGTCGTGCGATTTAAGATACACTGTTCAGCTAATTATAAGTTGCGACGGCTGTGAAACAGCTTCGTAACGAACATACCGGCAATAATTTATGCAACCGAGTTCGCCGTGACTCGAAACGCAGGCGGTCGACTTTTCCGAGTCGCGCAACTCGTACAATCCCCTCTTCCACCCCTTTTTTCCTGTCCCGAACGGGTTATAAAATATGAATCCACGATCGAACGTTCGCCAGAACTCGGGGCTTTTTCATCCCCGACGTTGAGGACTCCCTGTCGAGAGATTCGCTGGCGAGAAGAACAATCGTACAGCGAAGCTCGACGATATTTCGCTGCGGCACGACTGTCTCCCTCTCTCCTCTTCGCCTCTTCTGGAGGCTTAATAAATCAACGAGCAATCGATACTTCTGTTCGATCGACTGCTTTTTCCAAACCGAGCATCGAAACAACGGGAACGTAAAAAGTTGTTGCCCGCCCCGCGGTTCTATACTCGTTTGTATGATTTATGCGCTTTCGATGTTATTTAATTTCGCGGTTATACCTCGTAATACAGTCCATAAGTTATTTTCTTGCCCGATTTCTATACGTGACGTCGAACGTTGAATTAATTTCGTAGAATCACGATGAAGACGTACACGGTCGCGTATGAAAGTTTTCTGATCATGAGTCATTCTCCTGTGGCGGCCAATCAGGGCATAATTCAAGTTCAAGAAGTTCAAGCTGATAGAAATTATTCGACTGGATTGGCTGGAGAGTTCGTGTCGCTTTTTATTTTCGTTCACAGATAGAATTGAAAAGAAAAATATGAATCTCTTGGGAAAATTGAAGTTTTCAAGTTATTTCAAAAATGGTGAAGAAATACCTTACTGAATGGAAACGTAGTGGTATCTCGTGATGGTTCACACAGAAATATTATTCAAAGGGAATTCATAGTGTAAATATTTTACCAATTTTATTTGGAAGAGCAATAGAATATTATTTAGTAAATATTTTATTTCAATTATTCTATTCGGTAAACGTTTTATTTATTTGGAAGAGCAATGAATATTATTTAGTAAATATTTTATTTCAATTATTCTATTCGTAAACGTTTTATTTATTTGGAAGAGCAATGGAATACTATTTAGTAAATATTTTATTTCAATTACTCTATTCGATAAACGTTTTATTTATTTGGAAGAGCAATGGAATACTATTTAATAAATATTTTACTTCAATCATTCTATTCGGTAAATATCTTATTCTAGTTATTCTGTCTAATAAATAATAATTATTTAGAAATAAATAATTTCCTTTCCGCTCTGAATGTTCACGAATTCTTAATATAACGCAAGCCTTAGCACATAAACTACGTGGGTATGTGATACCTGTAAATAATGCGAAAAAGTTAAACGTTGTAGCTCTTAAATACGTATATAATCGCTATTCTGCATCAGCGTGCTCGTGCTTTTCCGAAGCTCATGCATATTTATCGAGGAAGTAAAAAGCGGAATCGACTGTCGTAATTATTCAATAACCAGGCCTAAATTAAAAATGTATGTTAATTACGTTTAAGCTGTCGAAGCAGCTGTTATCCGGTGGCTGCAACGCCGTTTAACATCTTAATATTAATCTGCCGCGGATTTATCGGTGTATCAGAAATATGTACCGTACAACGTGTTCGTGAAAGTGGCCTGAAACGAATAATTGCATTGCTTAACGAGTTTGACGTTTCAATTTTCCTTCACCTTTCGGTAGCCGCTATTTTTATTACGGACACGATAATACACATTCTGTCGAGCTGTCGTCAAACGACGAGTTTTGTGTATCAACGAAGTAATCGCTGTTATCTGTCAGAGATACGATTGTATTAATTAAATACTCGTTTCAAAAACGAAAATTACGTTATTATACTTTAAAATAATTTTCAAATGACTATCAGCTAAGCAAGATTTATGCAACATTGTAGAATCGACGATAGAAAGAAAGAAAAATTTAATTTCTTTACAATAACATTTTTTTAAAAGGTGTTAATTTATGCAACGTTTCTCTAATACAACACCTTTTTCGTATTTCTTATAAGTATTATAATTTAAGTATTACAATTTAAATATTCGTTTAATAAAGTTATAAGTATTACGATTTAAATATTTATTTAATTTTTTTTTTTTAAACTGTGAATTAAATTTTTGCTCAACGTGAACCTTGAAAAGAAGAGTTTTATTCCCAATCCTCTTTCTTTGGTTTCAATTTACGTAATGCCAAGATCTGGGATACGATGATTGATTCTCCAACCAATCTCATAGCAAGGTAGCTTGGGGAAAAGTACTGATTTAGGAAATAGGTTTACCTTAACCGCATTACAGTATACTGCTATCTCTTTCATCCTATACGCCTCTTCATTTCTAGACGGGTATCGTTACTTCGCAAACGTTTTTTCAACAAATACTCGCACAATCGTTTGCTTGCATAATTTATCAATTTTTCGACTAATTTGAGAACGAAGTCCACCAATATAACTTCTTAAACATACGATTAGACTGTCCCAAGAAACAGTTAGATACTTCCCTTTCTATTCAACTGCAGTACAGTAGCTAACTATTAATCGATGAAAAATAAAAATGGAAAGATGAAGAAGTGAATACCTACGAAAAATATAATCGAGCAGAGTACGTTTACAATTAGCAAATAATCGCCAAAGTCTTTTTCCCATTCTATCTTTCTAAGCGATAAGATGTGTATTGGTATACTACACTAAACAGCATTGTCTCTCCTCAGAAGAAATTAGAGATTTCTAGCGATTAAATATTATGTTGCGTTTTACCCTTTGACCGTGATGGACGCGTACATGCGTCTGACGAAAGTTACTCGCGTGGATTATGGACGCGTATATGCGTTTGTCAATTTTTCCGAGCTTCCATATTTAGAGCAACACAATTATAAATTAATAGAGCGTCGTAAATACTTCGATCGGGAGTATTTAGCACTCAAAGGGTTAACGAAAACTCAAGATGTGGGACAATGGCCGAGTTAGAACGAACTTCAGTCTTTGAGTAGTACTATCAGACGAACCAGCAAACCTTTTATATATTTTATATTACAAGGAGTACATGTTCGATGCTGATAGTAGTGATGATGAATATTATCTTGAATCAGACAAGATAGAAGATGAATCGGTACAAGAAGGAATCAGCTCAAACGTTTCAATATTTCCAGTGATAGAGACAGTGATGGTGAACTAAATATTGCAATGGTGTGGTATGTTCCAATCTGAAAGTCAAAGGTGCAAGAAGAGAATCGCTATTGTGCTACTTGTTCGGCTAAACCGACCTTGCATATAGGCGACTGCTTCGAAAGATATCACAGATCGTGTAAGAATATAAAACGAGTCATACATAAACAGAGCGAAACTAAATATGTTTTCTTTTGGATTTTGACAAATAATTTAGTTGTATTTAAATGAAGTTTTAATTCTTATAATGCAAACGTTCAACCTGCATATTTTCTTAACTGCGTCGTCCGCAAAGGGTTAAGCTAACTGTTTGAGTCACCGAAGTTCAATTTCTCATAAAAATTGAAAACCATGCACCCTCGTCGCGTCTGAACATAATAAAGCATCGAACCAACCGAAATTCCCTCGTGTTTCGTCGTGGACCCAAACGAATCGAGTGACAACGGTAACTAAGCCGTGACCTCGAGAAAGTGGGAACGAGCCACGGCGGAGAATTAAAAACGCAGGCCTCCGAATTCATAGTTGGCGACACTCGAGGACAAAAGTGTCATTGTGGAAAAAAGAGAAAAAAATGGAGTGTTTCCTTAGTTTCGCGTGGCTGAAAATTGTCGAGTATCATACTACGGCCGTCAGACGTGGTACGGCTGTTACTAGCAGCTCGAAGAGTACCAGTACTCGGGCTCGTAACGACTCCTCGAAAACGAGGAGGATCGATCGAGGTGCCGGTGGTCCGCACGTGCGCAGAGCATCGCTCCTCTCTTCCCTCTTCCAACCCCTGAATCCTCCCCCCTTCCCTCCTCCACGCTTTCCTTTTGCCCTATCTTCATCACCGTTCCCAGCAGCCCCTTCGTTCCTCCCTTTTCTTCCTATCTCCTTCCCTACATCTTTCTTCTAGCCCTATTTACCGTCTCTTTCTTCCTCTGTCCTCTGGTATCATTACCTATTCCCTTTCGCGGTGTCTCTTTCCCGCCCCTCCGTGTGGCTCACGTCCTACACCACATCGAGGTGAACCCACCCTGCTGGGCTGCTACGTGTACCACCGCCCATGTATACGTGTGTTCGCGCGACTGCGTGCGTGTACGTGCAGGGAAAATTCGATGCACGAGTGTTCGGTACCTGTATACACTACCCGCCATAAGCATTTGCCCACTTTGATTAAGTGAGTTAATATCGAGAAATTTTAATGAACTGGTAGTTAAAATTATACTTTATTATAGATTTAGTCGAAGAAACTACCAAATTCGTATTATTCGTAATGCGAATAAAGTAAAATAAACTCTAACGTTACTATTTTTCTTTTAAATAATCATGCACACATAACATCTTTTTTGGTATAATATTCGTTTTCTATTAACATTTTCATACTGATAGTATCTTCGATAGGCAGACAAATACTTGTGAGCGGTACTGTAGGCAGGGTAGTAGGTTTTATGGGGAGTGGGAAAGGGTGGGATTCAGGGCAGGAAAATGATGAAAAAAGTTCGCGCGAGCGTGCGTTCGAATGCGACTTCGTTTTTGGCTTATAGTTCGTTCTACGTATGTATGTTGCAACATGCGTGTAGCTAGCTTCAGAAGGAACTGAGGGAAATGGCTATATTTGGCTCGAATACAAGGGTCAATACGCCTCACTGTAGCTTGGATAGATTGAGGGGAAAATTTAGAATTGTCAGGAATAATAGTGTTTATAAGTCAGACAGAGTTTACAACCCTCGAAAATCTTCCAAACAAATGGTACACTAATATATTCAACTGTACCGTGTATGTACCTGCGTACAGAGTAAAATGTGTTCGAGCTTAATATGTACTGTAATAAATATCGAGCTTAGCTTATAGTATGCCCTACACGACTTTGTTTCTAAGTTGCAACCACTTTGAAGTATTTTTACTAATTTTTTAGATTACAATTTTTTAAGACAAAAAACTAAAACTACCTAATAGGTGAAGGTGATTAACTCTAACTTTAGAATTCATTTAAATTTTCAGCATCAAAGTAGTAGAATCAACGCTTAACTTTCTAGGTTCAAAATAGATTTCCTTAATAATTTCTGTGCAGTCGATCGACTTGACGAACAAATAGTCGAATAGCTCATAGTATGTCTGACTTTGTTTCTAAATTGCAACTACTTTTAAATATTTTTACGAATTTTTTAGATTACAATTTTTTAAATCAAAAAATTAAAACTACTTAATAGATGAAGGTGATTAACTCTAACTTTAGAATTCATTTAAATTTTCAGCATCAAAGTAGTAGAATCAATGCTTAACTTTCTAGGTTCAAAATAAATTTCCTTAATAATTTCTGTGCAGTCGATCGACTTGGCAAACAAGTAGCTCGAATACGTTACGTTCGATTTTATTTCCAAGTTACCCACTACTTTCCATACAGCAAGAGACACCCTGTATACACGCGAACGTACAACCCACCGGCGATGGAATCGAGGTAGTGTGACTTAAATTTCATCGATGTTATCCAGTCACTTTTACTCGCGTCCAGCCACGCATGCACTTACGTATGGACTTACTTACGTGTACTTACGTGGTCGACGTGTATACACCGAGATACATAATCTGTGTACGACCACGAGGCCAGCGAGTAAATATTTCCAATGTGCCACGCTCGCTAATATACGCGAAATCGAGCAACTCGTGCGATACGTCCCTTTCGCGCACGTGTCACCCGTTCGTCGACCGTTTTCGCCCCGGAGCAAATATTGGCTTACGTATTCTTTTTTTTTTCATATAACAGATAGATTAAACCTTTTTGCGAAGAATGGTGGATGGTGGTGGTTACGTTAAGGCAATATCATTTAATTTGCACAGGTCCCTTTGGTAGAACTTCGTTTCTTAGGCTAACCTGTTAACTCTGTAGATTTGCTTTAAAAATATGTAATTTCTGTTGTTTCACAAAAATGAAAAGATGATGAGAAATGTCTGAAGTTCATGAACATGTTTTAGTTTTCACTGAAGTTTTAGTATAATGGCAAATGGCAATCGTGCGCCTTTTTCGCATTACAAGTATATACTTATCGTGAAACAAAAAATTGCCACTTCCTCGAGTATGTGGCGAGTATATTAATCATTTGGGGCTAACAGGTTAACCCTTTTTTCTGCATTCTACACTTTTTTGCACATTTGAATGTTTCATAAATGCAAGAAAATTCGTAATTTAACACGTGTACCACCGGTGGTACATGCAGTCATATTTATTTAATGCGCTAAAAACATACATTTTATCACAAATATAATTCTGTAAACTATATTTCTACCTAAAAAATGAAGCATTGTACAAGATGCAGTATAGAGCAAAATACATAAGTTCATTTAATTGTTATATATACAATAATTAATAATTACATTTAATGGTGCATTTAGTCAAAATATCAAATGGCCTGAACGACAAGTCAGGCAAAAATGGCTTGGCACAGAACGTGTTAATAATCGCCGATTTTTGTACAAAACGTTAGTTATAGTTTTATGTCATTTATAATTATTTATAATTATAGTTTCCAAAAAATATTTAATACGTATTCCTTTTCAACAAATTTATTTTAAACGACGTTCTACCTCTTATAAAAATGATCTAACGAATTCCTAGAATACCTTTTCGTAATCGTGATGTTAAAAAAAAAATAGAATTCGACGAAGTAGATTAACTGAAAAACAACGAAATGTTACGTTGATCTGACGTTGGTTCTTAATGGGTTAAGAACCGTGACGTCAAAGGATAAGATATTCGTGTTTTCGCAAGTCGCTCGACCTTCGTACGCGCATGTGCCTCGTGTTGGACATTGAACCTTTTCGCTGGATACCCTCCAGATTTCGTTCTGATAACGGAACGGGGAATTTCATAAATTTTACAAAAATTCCCTCCTCGGCTCGTTCGCACGGAGGGTTCACTTGAGAAATTATTGTGATCCTCGTGAGAAACGTATACAAAAGTGAGAGGAATGCATCAATATTTTATGGGACTTCGGTGTACTGTGTGCAGATTTATGGGGCTCCTGTTGGTGGATAACAATACTGAAACTCTTTTCAGCTCTCTTCTCTCAACACCCTCTGGTGATAAGAGAATTTTGAAAACACGAATGAGTTCAATATTATTTAATATTATTTTTTTTTTACAGTTTCATAAGTTTGTCTGCATTATAATTAAGTAGTTTAATTATTTACTATAATTAAAAAAAAGACGAGCTTCAGTAGGTATTACATCAAAATTAAGTAAGTAATTTTCATACTACCAATAAACAATACCGACAATAAAAATTTATTTCTATTTCTATTAAAAATATTAGTAAACTCTTACATTTACTAATTTTCTTATTATTATTGAAATTCTTTCACTTCACCTAAATTAATATTGTACACTCCCCTTATTTATAAGAATGAAATCTATCTTTCAGTGAATATCATATTTAGAATTCTAAGATGTTAATCAGATGTTAGGTCTTCTTTAAATGAACAATTATTCAATTATTTTAAGCAACGTAAATTTTTCTCAGTACCGCTTAACCTCTATCGGTTAAAATTTTGTCAGCTCGTTAATGATTGATCAAAATCTGTAATCGTCGTTCGTTGTTGAAGACGCTATTCAAAATCAAGTCGCTTAAACGTACACGTATATGGCTCCATTTATATTTCTAAAATTCAAGGTCGCCATTATGTAACCCGTAGTCGTAGGAGAACAAACAGTTTAACGTGACTTCGCAAAGGTTTACGAATTCTTACGTGTACGTAAATACACGCGCGAGTCGACAACACTGGACGAATATCCCTGACTCCACTTATACGTATAAAGGATCGAAGGGGAAGAAGCGGTCCTGAAAAGAGACCTACATAGCGACATCGGTGGCACGTGCTTTGTGCTCCCCGACCTTCGTACAAATGTGACAGAAATGAAGTGAAGTAGGTCTAAAATTAACCCGATTCATTGTATTCAGGAATTTATAATGATAAATAAAACTATTAAACGTCTGTTCATTAGATGTTGAAAAATACTTTGATATTTTAAAAAATTATTTAGGAATTTTATATATTTTAACAATGCAATGGCACATCTTTTTTTTTGGATTACTAAACGTTACACTGGGGTCTGTCAAGTTTGACGTGATTTTTCACGTGTTTGGAATGCGTCAAAAATTTTGGAGAAATTAGGTGAAATGCTTCTAGATGTGCAGTTTAAGTCTGTAAAATTCAAACATTTAAAAGAAATTTAGAGTTTCATATTTGCAATTATTTTGTGACACAGTGATGAAAACCGGTGTCTCGTTTGGAGTCATGGAAGACCCAGTGTACTACTGCAGGATTAATATTAGTACTAAATTAATACAAATATAATTATAATTATAAATTTGTAATGGATCAATTATAATTTTAATCTATTATAAGCTTAATAACTAAACTATATTTATTGTCTCATACCTCTTAGTATTAATTCAAACTCGATATTCAGCAGATAGATAAAATTAATAATAATCGTAAATACTCTAACTGTTTATTTTATAGCCTTCACTGCAGGTTAAAAAATATATTTTACGAACCATACGACAAATGAATATTTTCCAGGAACACGGAAAGAGAAGATTAAAATGGGAATGGGAAAATTCGCTATACAGAAGCATACTGTAGTCTGTACAGCAATGAAAATATTAAAATTGTCAAGAAATACTGAAATAGTTTATTTCCATATTTCCAGTTCGAAAAATAAATTTCCAAAGCTTTGATCTTTTAAAACTCCCTGAACCAGAAAGCCTGGAATGCGTATCACTTTATGATTACGATCTTCAATATAAAATGCACGAGTTCAATTTTGAAGAGTGGTTTTTTTCATAGAGATTCATCAGGTCACATTTTTCAAAGAAATTCTAACTTACAGCAAGAAAAACTTCGTTAGCTTTACCTTTGAATAGATATTTAATATCTCTTTATAAATACCATTTTTACCGTAAAATATTACGCTGCAGTTTTGAAAGAAAATGTAAATTAAAAAGAATCAATTTGAAAAATTCTACCCTCCTTCAAAGTAACACGAATAAATTTTATTTTTCGTACAAAGCTTTTATTATAACATACACGATTTTCATCCAGACGTTTCCGATATCTAATAAAGTTTTGCTCGGCAAGAACTGAAGTTCCTCGACCGTACTTTATCTAAGTATTGAATTTCGATATTCGTTTCCATACTTCCATTTTCGATAACACATATTTCACAAATGTTTAAAATATAACTCTTACGTGTAACTTCAAAACAAAAATTCACGAAAGTGTTCCAAAGATCCTAATGATCCAAAGATGAAAATCCTAGAACAATAATTAGGCTTGCTCTGGATCTAACAAAAAATTAGATAATTGCTCAAAAATATCTTATAACTACAAACGGAAGTATTCGCTACTAATACTATTAATAGACGCGGGTTTTCATGTATATACAAAAAATTTAGATGCGCAAAAAAATAGAAATCGGGCATGTTATGCAAAATTATATAAAACGTTCGAAGCAAAATTGCAGGTCACAATGTTTGTCGGATGAAACAAACGTTTCCATCCACGTTTCGTTTCTCTAATTGCAACTATCAAAACAAAAATCTGCATAAAAATCCGCAGTTTAATCATTGACAATTTTACTCGCAAGCAAAACATGCTTAGAAATTCCCAAGTGGCCGTTTATTGAACAGAATTGGTGTCCTAAAACTTTTGAGGGGCCGTGTGTGTGGTTAACTTCAAATTCAAATAGAGGGTCAGAGGTGTCGATGATGAAGGGACTGTAACGAAATAACACGCCTGTTTGATTTCTAGATCGACGAGAGAGTGCTCTCGAACAGTATTACGGGCATTTAAAACGCGAGAAGTAGATTGGAGCGTTGACCAGGGTCTATGAACTCTACGTGTCGAGCAGAATCCACCCGCCTAGCTACAGCAACATATTGTCTATGCGGCCGGTACACATATCGTACGAACATCGATCCGTGAGCAGCGGTCTCGTGGCTCCCAACAAAGTAAGTATAAATCTCTGCGCCCCAAAACGACAGCCACGTGTTTGGGCCGCGTCTGTTTTTCCTCGGCCCTTCGCCGCTAGAAACACGCCGAAATTTAATCCTGCTCGAGGGATCAATCAATCGGATCGATCAGGGGGAATCGCGTTTAAGCAAGAGGACAAACAGAAATTGGTAAAGTCTAATGATCAGAATTCTCTTATGGTAGCAAAACAAAGACACGGTGATTGTTATTGGTGAACTGTTGCTCGAATTAGGTTTCTTTGCTCGATGCTTTACAATGAAACTTGTAAGGAAACGTTAGAGTTAGCATTAACTCTTTACATTCGAGAAGTGACTGCTAGTCGTCTAATAATATTAACTTCAAAATCTTTCAAATTCAGAATATTTATTAAGATTCGCCTTAATTAAGCATTATACTGAAATTTGCATATGTGGCTATTTAATCTCTGAGTTTGATTAACAAAAAATAGACAAAATCATATAATAAAGAATTATAGTATTTTAAATAAGAATTCGTTTTATTTAGTAATTTTAAACCCTATTTCCAATACTTACACCCTATGCACCTTTCTCGTGTCATATAATAAAGAATTATGGTATTTTGAATAAGAGTTTACTTTATTTAGTAATTTTAAACCCTATTTCCAATACTCCTGCACAAATGTAATATTGTTAACGATACTGAAAGGTATCGATAATATTATTGACCATATGAGATCGATATTTTAGGTCTGAGGTTGAACATTGGTGAATATTTTAAAATTTTGCGATGCGAGCGTCAATGTTGGCAATGGTGGAGATGTTGACAGTAATACTTCAATATCTGGTATTAATATTCACAGTATGGTTTTGTCTTTATTCGTGTAACTATTTTGCCCGCTCGCTCGCAACATGGAGTGTTAAAGAAAATTGACAAAACTTTCAATTAATAATTGTCAATAATATTTGATCACGCGCGATCTTTAAGATATAGAAATGTAGTTATTGTCGCACAATATTGATCGCGTGTGTTAGTGTCATTAGAAAAGAAAAATTCTAATCAACAAGCCAAATTAACGCTTTAATATTTAGTGTTTTAAGAATTATGAAGAAACTTTCGTAAGCTAACATTTTTTTTATACAACGTTTTAATACATTTTTTAAGACGATATTATCAAGGAATGAGAGAAAAGCAGAAAATTGCGTCCAATTTCACAGAAACTCGGAATCCCAATTAAGAGAAAACAGCTACGCGTGTCTAACACACGGGCAAGCTCAATTATCAATTCCGACTTTCCTCAAGTCAAACTGCTACCTGCAATTTCTACGAGTTGTTTGACGAAAATATCACTCATCAGTCCTCGTTTCTTCAAACAAGATCGATGACGCGCACCTACAATAGATTGGAATTAATCAGACCGGACGTTATTATCGGCAAGATTCCTCGAAGCTGTCGTTCCTCGCGACAGATTTATCTGTGCTCTGTATACGCGTTAATAAACACCACTCGAACGACGGCCATTAGAACGGATACGCGAAAGGCGAAAGGATTAAAGTCGCGTTGAAGTTCGAGCATGCCCGAATAAATTAATAATTTGTCGAGGCGGCCCAAGTGGCGGGGTCCCAGAAATAGATCCCCGAGCTGTCCTGAATGCCAATGGCGTCATTAAAACTAGACCGTGTGCACTTTCTTGCGACCACTGACCGAGATTCGCGTTCACCAGTCCCGGCCCAGGCCTTCTGTAATTCGAGTGTCTTCTCGTAATCCGTATGCTTTTAAACCGACCTCAGGTGCTGTCCCCGCCCCTCCCCTTCGCCCGTGAGTCAGGTATCTCGAGTATCGACAAGTATCTCACGTATCTCGCCGTAACTCGAGTATCATCTCTCTTCTCTTTGTAGGGTACACTTCTGGCCCCGGTAGTTACTAGTACAAGTAGTCCAGAGATCAGGATCGCTGCCAGCGTTATTATGCGAACACCGTCGTTTCGCACTGACATTCGAGTTCTGCGTACGTTCACGCAAACCTCGACTCCGTCACCTTGGGGTTATCCCGTTGATCCGTGTTCAGCGGAAGCAAAAGGGTGCTTCGATGTAGGGGTGGATGGTAGGGGAGAAATACGTAAAAGTTAGAAATTGAATACAGAAATACTACGAAGCAAAAATTAACTAGAAACAAGCGTTCTTTTAACGTAGTTTCTGAAGGACTTCTTCCAAGAACCCAAGTTACATCTGGCATTTTAGAAAGTACGAAAACTTTAAGAAACAGAACAAAGGGGTTGAAGAACTTGGACGGGGTCACAGGAATTTCGACCACTGCGTTTTGCTAGTCTCATGACAAAGCTCGCAAAGTTTGGTCAGAGTTGTACATTCCTTGTGCTACATAATAAAGTATTATAGTGTTTCAAATAGGAGTGTATTTTATTTAGCAACACTAAAACCTCATTTTCAATACCGATTAATCAATTGTAACTGAAATTTCATCTCCTTCGTGTCAAAAAAGAAATTACAGTCTTTGATTATTAGAAATTGAATACGAAAATACTACGAAGCAAAAATTAACTATGAACCAGAATTCTTTTAAAGTAGTTTCTGAAGGACTTCTTCCAAGAACCCAAGTTACATCTGGCATTTTAGAAAGTACGAAAACTTTAAGAAACAGAACAAAGGGGTTGAAGAACTTGGACGGGGTCACAGGAATTTCGACCACTGCGTTTTGCTAGTCTCATGACAAAGCACGCAAAGTTTGGTCAGAGTTGCACATTCCTTGTACTACATAATAAAGTATTATAGTGTTTCAAATAAGAGTGTATTTTATTTAGCAACACTAAAACCTCACTTTCAATAGTTAGCGTACACAATATAGGTATAGGGTAGAGTAGCCTAATATGAGGACCTGTATTAATAGGAGACCCCAGCGTATCTTATTTATAGATGATGAGAAAAACAATTCTAAAGTTAGGATTAAAAAAAAATGCCTAGAAAGTGATGGTTCGACGGATAAGGACGATAAAGACATTATTCTAAATGATGATAGTGATTCTGAAGCAAATTATGACGCAGAGCGTTTGGTTTGAACAGGCCTCTACTCTTTAGACATACATGGTGAACAATGGGTTAAATGTATAAACTTTAT
This sequence comes from Tetrapedia diversipes, assembly GCA_033822845.1. Taxonomy (NCBI): domain Eukaryota; kingdom Metazoa; phylum Arthropoda; class Insecta; order Hymenoptera; family Apidae; genus Tetrapedia; species Tetrapedia diversipes. Next base: position 258,380 of record JAOPTO010000548.1, on the reverse strand, counting down.
TTCAAATACAGCACGGTTTCGTTATATTTAATCTATAATCTGCTGCACGAGTATAACTCTTCATCGCAAGAGAGAAGGTTAACGAGTACTCGTAAGGGAAGGTTACTCCATACGTATGTCTAATTATACGTGGAAATGGATGAATCTTGAAAAAATAAATCGTGCATAAAAAGATAAGAAAATTAGATATAAATTGAAATTCCATATAAGTACTTTTTTGGTAATAAAAATTTTGATAAGTAATTATCTTAGATAATTTGTTGCTTGATATGTAATTCTACAATACGGATATTTTAATATGTTACTTCGTCTAAATGAACTTTACTCTTTAATTTATGGGTTGATTCACCTTTGAAGCTACGATCACGTGTCATATACACTCTGTGTGTCATACGAGAGGTTTTAAAAACAGTAATTACACTTCTGGACAACAAAGACATTCGAGTAGATAATTTTCCAATTATTCCAAGCAGCATGTTATTTCTAAGCATATTTCTTCCGCTAATTAATTTATGTTGAAATAAAAATGACACGCCTTCTAATTGCTGGCGTACTAAGAGATACCCAATAAAATGTACGTGCCTTAGAATGAAAAGTCACTATTTCGCGTAATTAGAATTCAAGGACGACGTGAACTCACAGTGAATTCATTCTAATTGCAATAAAACCGATCACGGTGAAACTACATCATTTCTCATTCGCATTTGCACAATTCTCATTGGTGCGAATGCAAACTTACACAAAGTTAATATTTCTGCTTCTGCGTATAATACTTGTAATAAACGTTTATGTTCACCGTATCAGCCTACGCTTTACCCTTGCTCTTTCGAAGCGATTCGTTTCCACGTTACTTATACAACGTCACCGCAGTATGCAAATATGAAATATTTAATCGTGCGTAATTTTTTCAATCAAAGAATTTCTTTATCGATTTACTTTTTAATTTAATGCTCGTTATTAGAGTTGAATGATTACTATTTTAAAAATTAGGCAAAGCAGACCAAAAAAGTGTTGAATTTCATCGATCCAGAAAGCACAAGACGCTTTCGAGCCGATTCCTCTAAAATGGCTATGTCGCTCACATTCATCGATCCGTCTCTAAAGGGGCGTGCACATTGGTGATGTGCTATTTGAAACAATAGAAACGAAGTACTAATCAAGCTACAGCGAAACCTTTCTTATCCGAACACTCATTATCTGAGTATTATACCCAGATACTCTACTATTCGAGTGTCATCTAATAAAATTCTTCTTTATTTTTTTATTAAAAAATTATACCATTTAACAGTGACAAACATAATTTTTTTCGCCAACAGTTAAATAATTTGCCCACCTTATTAATATCCTTTTAAATAAACAAAGTATACTATAAGAAAAAAATAATTCTATTTTATCATTCGAAAATTCTTCGATTCCAAAACTTTTTGTCTCCCTATTAATCCAAGATAACGGGGTCATAACGACACAGTGTTCTCGATCTTCGGTTCTCAGGAAACGGCACAGCGATTCTTAGAATTTGGAAACACGTGAGCGAGCACGCGAAATGACTGTAAACCCCGCTATTTACGAGCGTTATTAGCGAACGAAGTGGTCTGGATCGCGGTATCTTGCAGCACTTTATCGTGATATAAAGAGGGACGAAGGACGTCCAAGGGACAGTGGTAGAGGGGACAAAGGGAGAAAAAGGGGAGAGGGTAGCAGGCCGCGAAACGGTGGAGGCAAAGAAAACCAATTAGAAATATAAGAGGAAGCGAAAAAAATCGGTGGATAGAGATTGAACAAGTGGCGTGGGGGAGATGAAGGGTAGAAAAAGAAGAATTTAAAGAGGTTCGGATAAACAGGGGTTGAGGGGAGGGAGATCGGCGGGCGGAGAAAAACAAGAGGAGAATATAGAGATCGAGATGAGGACGAAGATAGAGACAAGTTCCTACTATTCTTTCCTCTCTCTCTCTCTATTTCTCCCTCCCTCCCTTTCTCTCTCTCTCTCTCTTTCTCTCTCTGTCCCTCTCTTTGTGGCAGTAACGTGGGCGTGGACGTAGGCGAGGTAAAGCCTTCAGGGCCGGCGAGCATCGACCGATCCAACTGGACGCATCGTAAATCGTGACCAGCCTCGTGATTTTCAAGCAACATTGATAGACAACGCCGATACGATTTTTCAGTGGGCAACCTTCGAATTTTTGCCGCGATCGGCCAGCGAACACACGGCCATCGTGTTGTTCCCTGTCGAATTTAGAAACGGTAGCGAATTGTATAATTAAGGCAGCTTCTGGGAAACGAAGTAGTATAAGTCAGTGCTTCGGACGTGTAATTTTGGTTCCGGCCAATGGGCTTTTGGCAAACGGTGCTTCGTTAGTAGAATATGCACAATGCCTGAAGCATAAATTTATGGTCTCTTATCGTTCTAGTAATTAAATGACAGATGATGGTCTCAAGAATGTAAGTTGTTCAATAGTCCTTTTCTGAGTTAAAATATCCTCCCTCGTATTTCTTGATTTTTCAAGGTATATTAGGATATTCGAAGTTCCATACGTTCTTTGCTTTTTAAGTACAATTAGAAATTAGACATGGTACAATTAATTTATCTTAACCGCTTTTCAAGCGATATTACTAATTTAGAGTAGGTAAACTCCAGTTTTCTGGGATATTTGAAAATCTTAAATCAAATGTGTATTTCAACCTAAAAGGGTGGAATAGGAGCTAGTCTTTACAATAATTTTAACAATATCCTAACTCCCGTTACACAAATCATATTCTTTCGATGCAAATTTGCGGTTCATACTAAATTTCATTTCTTCAATAATGAACAATCGCTATTAAACTCTACTAATCTTCAACACTGTAAAATCAACCACCTTCAAAAGAATACGGAATAACTGATAAATGTTTCCGAAAAAAAGATTATTGCCTTTACCACGAATTACCCTATTTAGCTAAACAATCAACAAACTACTGTCAGAAGAAGAATAACAACCGCTGTATGCTCGAAGAGAAGAAAGCGATCGTTCGAAACTAATCGGCATGCAAATATCGAAGATAAATAGCGAGGACGAATAAACGAGGGGAGAGGAGTACGAAAAAAAAAGCGAGAGGAAAATTAACAATCATCCGTCAGCAATACGTCCGTACCTATTACGGGGAACCGCGTGGAAATGAAATCGGAAGACGTCCATGATTCGCCGCTCGATCGCGGATGCGGGGAGGAAAAGAGAGGCGACGAACGATTTATCGTTTTAATACATTTTAAACGGTGCAACATCGAGTGAAACGCGAATCGAACTCATCCACGATCATATCGTATCGTAGCACAAACGCTCCTGAACAAGTCCAGGTGTCGAAGTACACCGTTGTGAAACGTTAAAACGGGCTTTGATTTTAATTTCCTGCACTCTCCCCGGTTGGTGGCCTGCGGCTTTCGGATTCCCGTTGCCAGAGCGATCGATGAATGTTCGTGTCGTCACATGAGAACCCTCCTTTAATACCTCTCCCTCTCATTAAAGCCGTCCGCTCAACACGGAGAGTAGCATCCTAATGCTATTTACACAAGTGCTCTGCGATGCCGGAGCGAAAGGGCGCCCGGAACTCGCGTCGCGACGCCATGCCGGCGGTGTGTTACAATAAAATGTCCATTTGCTTTGGCGACATATCTAACCGCAGTCACAAACGCGGACACGCTTATGCAGGTATCCTCGATTTCTTTTGTTGAGCAGGCGACCCACCTTTCGTTAGGGCTCATCGATTTCGTTCGGACCTCGAGGGAGGAGTCGAAATGTTCCAGTTGTAAAGGTTTCGAGTTGTCGAAGAGTTCGCGTGAAAGAGGTTTAACAAACGAAAATTGTATAACGTATTGTACAAAGGGTTTGTACGAAGGTTAAAGTTTGTAAGTTTAACGAACGGAAACTTCAGAAATTTTCTCTTCCCATAGAACGCAAGAAACACATAGTTTTACTTTATTTTTATAAAACACCATAATAAATTTCTGTAAATTTATGAATTTTGTATAAAGAAATTGAGAATTAATTAATTTGTTATTTTAAGTATTCGAATAACTCTGATGTTGGTATTGGTTGCTAAATAATAAAATAACGATTTCCTTTTTTTAGGTATTTTAGTAAACGTTGACTATTTTTGATAAACACGTCAAACATTTAATTCATTTGTATTCAATTGCACTCGTCATTTTTTGATCGTCTTTCTGCATTTAAACCATCCACAGGCTTCATTTTTAGAATTTATTAATATTTTAGCGCAAAATAACTTGATCGATGTTTAACCGTTTAAATTTATTAACTTTGTCTACATTTTATTTTGTGCGATTAATTAGTTCGCTAAACAAGTCAATTATTTATGCATAGAAAAATTTTATTATAAAAACTCGCTACAATTCCAAAACCAAACAAAATTACCACGTAGCCGTAACTTCTTTTTAAGACTAACCGACAATATCTCAGAGGCTTTAATTGTTACCATTCACTTGGTTCTTCCTTAGCGTAAATTCCAAGTAAAAGTTTCAGCCAGCTGGTGAATCCTATTATTGTCCCCGTAAATGAAGGTAATTTTAATGGGTGCGTTATAATAAGAAATAACGGAGACAATGAGAAGAAGAGATAATGACTTATACCGAATCGTAGATAATGACATTTTCATAGAAACGAAGTAAAACTTGGGAACTTGAGGATTATTTTCATTAACCTTTCATTAACGCCTCACTGATTTCGGCCAATCTTCGTTTAAAATTAAATTTGCATTTCTACAGTTCCTATGAAAAATTTATCGTAATTAAGTATAAAAAATATATTGCATGAAGCCTGTTAATTAAAATTCTCATATCGAGATACAATCTTTATTTCCTTTTTCATATCCCTATTAAACTTCCGCTTATCACCTATTACCATTTTACAACGACTCCATTAATTTCCCACTAAGTATCCAAGCAGCTTTATTGGAATTTCCTCATAAATTTTCGAATGCGCGCAGTAAAATTAAAAGCAACCACAAACGAATAGGTAAACACACAAAAATAGTCCAAAATTCCGTGGCTCGAGCTGTTACTGTTTCACCTCGAAACACAATGGGCACGTCAGAGATATCTTTATCAATCGCTCGGACCGAACACTATGAATTTGAAATATCTGCTTGCGCAACAGTCTGGTCGCAAAACAGACGAGAAGCGTAGGACAAAACGCGGAGCCACGACCCACTTTCGTGCCGTGCCAATTGCTGATCGTGGAACACGCAGCCCTAATTAGAGAAGTCTCGATCACCAATTAGAGGCCACGTGTTACAAGATCCGCCATCAGAATTCGACCACCTCGTGAGAACGTTGCTAACATCCAACTGAAGGAAGAAGCGCCTTTTCTCAACGTATACCTATATCAACACGTTCCCTGCGAAGCTGCTTTTGACTCAATGTCACTCCCACGCCGTGTGTGTACCGAAAACGGTACAAGCTATAAAGTAAACCTATAAATCCGCGAACTTTATCAGCTTTTCTCTAATCGTTAACTGAAAAAGTATTTTTTGATGATCGTAAGCATTAAATATTAAAAAATGTGGCAAACAAACGTCATTAAATTGCCGATTTTTATGCGAATTCGAATTTTTGTAAGTATAGCTGAAAAAGCAATAAAATTTAAATAGCACAACGTGTGCCACGGTTAGGATATTCGATATGCTTTTGCATGCTATGTACATTCTGTAATTTTGCATACTTCGATTTCCTATAAATGCATACAAATCCACAGTTTAATTATTATACAGTATATGATAACGGTACCAGTAACTACAATAGCGGACAAAGGTTTAAGACCAAAGATTCAAAGAAAACAAATAAATTAATTAATAAGAAATAACACGATAAATAAAAATCGTATTCTATGCTAATCAATAAATAGTGTTCTACCATAATAACAATAGAAATAAGTGTACGAACAATATTCGCATACTATGACGTTTTACATTGTCCTGTTGTCTTAAATTTTTGTCTGCTACTGTACTTCTATTTCTGTATCCCTTGATGAGAAAAATACCATTTGGTATTGGGTAACTAGAAATAAGTATCAACGTGTGCCGTTTTCGGTTCACGTGACAAGGACCGTATTAACCCAAGAAAGACCAAGTGTCAAGCTACTATATAGAAGATCGAGGTGGGGCTTCTCGAGTCCACCTACATTTTCGATCGAAAGACTACGTTTAAACAGATTATAAGAGTACATCAATAATTTTAAATATCAGAAATATGTTTGCATTAATTTTAATGGCGATAATGAGTAAGACTTTGAAAACTTTTGAGACGAGAGAACTAATTTGCTGAAAACCGTTTCTAAATGATGGGTTTGAGCCCCTCCCCCTTCCTGTGTTATGATTAACAATTCTTTGCGTTCTTTTCCTATTTTTTCGTTTTTGTTTTTTGCTTTTTCCTCGATACCTCCCACGCGAGCATTCTATTCCAGACATTCTGAATTCACATGGCAGGCGTTCAACAGCGAATAACGCGAATTATAGTAGGCCGAGTGCTTGATCCACTTCGGTTCTTCGTGTTCTCGCGAAGATTAACCGCTTAGAAAGTTCATGAATTCGAATTCTTCGTCTTGGAACGAATGATCTAATCTACGATGATCGAATGACTCCCCTTCACCAATTATTCCTACACTCCGACCCGAACTGTATAAATTCGATCGCGGGCTAGTGCAGAAGCGTGTCGAATTAAAAATTGTTTATTTTTTTTGGCACCGATTTCAACGCGAACGAAGAAACTTTCCATCGATATTACTTATTATCGGTGGTGTTCGCGGTTTATACATTTCCATAAATTCTATTTACACGCTATTAATGCATGTGCGCGGAGCCATTGTGTGCTAGTTTAGTTTCCGACCGCCACTATTTCTTCCTTTCAACGTGAATGTTACCATCACTTGGCAAAGATAAAGTAAATTTAACTCTTCGACGGTATCTAAGACGAGTCCGAGGTAATTAACCTGTTTATTTTTCCAACAAATTAGAAATGGTGTTTAGTTTTGTGATTTTATAAAAGACCTACTTCGGAACATTTTTTCTATAAAATTGTAGGTTTGCAGGTAAGTAGTTTAAAAGATTACAAAATCACTGCACGATGTAGGAGAACAAACTAATAATTATTCGACTAAAACTAAAGTTTCGAATTTTTGTTTTAATTTTTCACCCGCAAACATGCAATTTTACACGAATTCACGTAAGATAGCCGAATAATTTTGGGACCAACTGTATCTCAAATATCTCCTAATTATTATCCAAAATAATTTATAGTAATGTAACAAGCAAACGTTGAATGCAAGCGTTCATTGTAGGAAAAGAAGCTAATCAAATATCCATTAAAACTAAATTTTGTTTCAATTTTTTATCTACAAATATGCAATTTTACACGAATTCACGTAAAGTGGTGAACAATTTTGGGATCAACTATATCTCATGTATCTCCTAACTAACTATCGTCCAAAACAATGCACGACAATATATAACAGACAAACGTTCAAAGCAACCACTCACTGTGAAATGCTAAATAAATATCCACTAAAACTAAATTTTACACGAATTCACGTAAGATGGCCGATCGCTTTTGGAACCAACTGTATCTCAAATATCTCCTAACTAACTATCGTCCAAAACAATACGACAATATATAACAGACAAACGTTCAAAGCAACCACTCACTGTGAAATGCTAAATAAATATCCACTAAAACTAAATTTTACACGAATTCACGTAAGATGGCCGATCGCTTTTGGAACCAACTGTATCTCAAATATCTCCTAACTAACTATCGTCCAATATACGACAATATATAACAGACAAACGTTCAAAGCAACCACTCGAACGTCAAGAATCATAGAATTTTGTCGGGGCTGGTTAATTGGCAGCGGGAGAGAGAGGAAGCGCATCATCGATCGTGCTTGTGTCGCTCGATGTAGGAGGTAGCTGCCATACGGTAGTTTACCACGTTCGGTCTCGTTTAAATATTTAACGGCGGTCATGTATGCACGTCGATCGGCTCGTTATAACCGGACTGACAGACCGGAGGTGGAGTCTGCGAGATACAGTCGCTATCGTCTGCCCGGTATTAAAATGCAAATGATCAACACTATCACCGGGTTGCTGTTCGTATCAACGTGCTACCTCCGTCGTCGCGGAGGACCCGCAGAACACCCCGACACCATCTCCTTTCCTGTTTTGTATGCATAAAGTATCAACAGGGACGCCGGTACGCCTTCTTTCCGCGTATCGATACGAATAGAAATTTAATTGACCAACCACCATCGTGTCTGCCCGACCGCCAATGGCTAGGCCGAAATTTAATTGTCCTTGAAGGAGGCAGCCATCGTCGAATAAGAAACACAGAAATTGTACAGTACTACATTGTGGGCAAAAGTTTGAGGCCACGCAATAGGAAACAATTTTGCTATTTCATAAACGATTTTAATGACATTAGAACTATGAATAATTGAAGAATACCTGTTTGTATGCAAGAAATAAAACTGAAAATCGTTTGAAAAATTACTTGGTGTAGTATAAGAGTTAACTATTTTTGCGGTTTTTACAGGAGGTTATAGGAAATTTACGAAAATATACCTCAGTAAATTTTAATCTTTTTGCTAATTTTTTTTTTCAAAAAATTAATTTTCATTATTCAAAGCAATAATAAAATGATTACGTTTTAATAAGTAGTGCCTCGGATTATTAATTTTACAAGGACACCTCTCAAAATCACTCACTTTTATAAAATTTTGATACATAGCAGTTCTAAAACAAAAAATATTCGACGCCTATTCTTTTTTTATCACATTTACGTTAAATAATGTTCTGCTGTACAGTAACACTTTCCATGGATGCATATATATAACTGTTCCTGCAAAATCAGTAATACAAATGGCTCAACCAATTCTCCACAGCAATATGGGATAGGTGAAAGTGACAACAGTGAGATGCTGGTACGGCTAAACGATTCGATAATTGCTATTTGCATGTCGTACCGGTAATTAATTGTTCAACTATAAGCGTTCGACGATTGATAAAAATAAACGATACCCAGGACTATCAATTAATTATACCTGATGGCAAGAGTTACGAGGACGACGTGTAAAGAAGTCTTCTGGTTCATTAAGACCTAACGTTGATTGAATAATACCTAGATTGCGAAATGTTGACGTTTAATTATTGATTACCACGGTGCATTCTTCGATCGCTAACAGCATTAGAACATCTATGTGTAATGCAAATTATTATTTAATGGACACATTGGATCATGAATCCTGACGTCGTGTAGGCGTTAAGTAAATCTAATAGGTATAACGTAATAACGTACCGGGAATAATTATATAATATTTAAATTGAATTTAAATCGAGTTCAGTTATCTATGTTAATGGTGGTATGGCAGAGAAACAGGTGCGAAATCTTGGCAACGGTTTGGCAAACGACAAAAATTTATAGTTGCATTAAAATTTGTTTTTAGATTAACGTTTTATAACAACTTATACTGTAATCCAAAAAATTGGTTGAATGGTTAAATTATATTATTTATTAAATGCAATTTTAATTTTAACATTTAATTATTTTTCTGATAAACATTCTGAGTTTTTACAGATATCTATCAATATTATATTCAATATTATAGATTAAATAAAATTAAGTAACGAATATAATGAAAGGAATTATTCAATGAATTCAATCTAATTGCTGTATGTATAAATTAGCATTTTCCGGTTAAAAAACGAAATAAAAACTTTCATAATTAAATATTCATTAGACAAATTTCCGATAGTTTACCTAATACAAGTCCAAAACACCTAAATAACTTACAGAAAAAATTGAATCAAGGTTGTGCCACGAGTAAGGTTGAATTACCTAAGCCATTATTTTAAAAAGATGACGTTAAACAACCGTTCAGGATATCGTAATGAAGCTTGTAAGAAATGAACTGGTTATATAAAGTATGCGAAAAGTGCAATGAACGCGTCTGTTTTCAGTTTTCCATCCAACGGCTGTACACATATTATCCTCCAACACTTCAAAATATTTTTCAACTCTGTTTGTCTTCTTTAATATTTACAGCGACAAGAAAAACGAAAAAGAATTCGGCAAATAGTGAAGTTTGTTTATATTCCCTAATTATTTACAAAATCAATGAAACTCATTAGAACCAGACAATTTCAATCTGTTGAAAATCGAATTTATTTTTAAAAGATAACAATTTTTATTTTTTAGTAGCCAAAAAATGTAATAATTTTATAAACAATTAACAATTACCAACAAATTCTACGTTATACTGAACTGTTGTTCGCATCATCCTTTCAAACGTTTATTTTTCCTATGCAAAAGAAAGTACGATACTTTCGTAAACAATGAACGATCACCAACAGAATTGTACCCTTGCATAAAAATTATTATTCGTTCATCCTTTAGATCGTAACAATTCACTCGAACAAACAATGCGTTTGCATTGACACGAGAATCGTTCGTAACTTCTTTTAACCGGCAACGTCGCGTCTGCCAGTTGATTCTGCAGCTAGATGCAGATTGCAGATGCAGTGAGAGGTTAATCCGTAGACTCTCAATTTTATATGCTTTTCATGACGTTTTTCCTTTTTTTTTTTCTCCCTACCCCCTTACGCCCGCCTCTCTTTCGCATTAATTACAGTCCACGTCATATAGACCAGACGTATTTCATTCCAACGTGTCCCATTTTATATACGTACAGTGGCTCCAAAAAGTATTCGTACAGTGCATTATAAGGAAATTCATCTACTTCTGATATTCTGATTTCAATGAAACTTTGTGTGTGTACAGAGCACGGTGTATCCTGCATGGAGCAATTTTTTCGGCGGCAAAATATCTTTTAAGGGGGCCGATAACGAATCTCAAAGTTCCAGCGATTTTTCACGCTTTGAACACAAGCTTTTCTGTGTCCTTTTTTCATGGCAGGGCGATAGAGTATTAAAAATTAAACATTTTCTATTCGAAAGGTTTTGCTTCAGCAAGTACCATTACAAAATTAGCTTTAAAAAATGAGAGAAAACTCAGAAACTTCAACGCTCATTTCACCCCTTTAACACTATTCCTACCGCGACATTCCTATGTAAGACAGGCTACAAATTTTTCTCAGAAAATAAACAATGAAAAAAGAAGTGGATATTGAAAAATGTATTATACGTATATTTGAGAAAAAGTCTAAAGTTTAAAGGCGATTCAATTGCATTGTATATATGAAATTCTAATCGAAATTTTAAAAACGGTCATTTGACCGGTCGTGGTAGGAATAGTGTTAAAATGGCATTTAGATGAAAAGAAGAGATTAATTCGTACGTATACTATTACGATCTACATACTCACAAAGTTTTATCAAATACTTCTATCAGACTCAGAATCGCAAGGTTTAACGAATTTATTTGTGACGTAGTGTACGAATACTTTTTGGAGCCACTGTATTATATTTTCTCTCTCCTTCGTTTCGCGTACCAGAAGGCGAATAAAATGCGAGCGTGCATAATTATCTTTATCGAGCAAATAATATGTCGCGGAGAAAAGGAGTCTAGCTGAAAAGCGGTTCGTTCGCGAAACACGCGAGACAATGTAACAAACAAACGGTACCGTTCAGTACGCCCATTGAAATTGTTGCCCGCATTTGTACACCCGTTTATGCGTGTTGCCTGGACGCGATTAAAATGTTACAACGCGACCACGTTTCATGCATCGATCAAAAGGCGCGCGCTATCACAGAAAGATTGCATTGGGCAAGGCAAAGCGTTTGACAAAATGAAAGTGACGACGGTACCGTATCACTGGCCCGTTCAGGCAGAATAGAATAAACGACACTCGACGATGAACGCGGTTCGTTTCAATTTCTTCCCGAGAAGTATTTCTCTCCGCGCCAAGACTCGCGTGTAACCTACATGTAAATGTTATATGTACGTCGTCATGTAAATCGATTCTTACTTCACCCGATTTAATTATTTATTTCTCCATAACGTGGCTACCTGACTGTTGCAAAATTAGATATTGAATGGTTGTGTAGCTACCGGGACGAATAAAGTCTTCGCTGAACGATTGAATATTACATACTACTTGAATCATTGATCATAGTTTTCTATCCAATCACTTTTTGAATATTGTATAAGGACATGAACGTGGACAGAATAAGTTTTCGCAAATTATTAAACATACGCGAGAGTTTTAGTTGTTTCTCGTCAACTGTAGCTATATGAAACTAAATTTCCCGCCTTTTTGTGAGTTTATAAAATTAACATCGAACCACATTGTCTGGAATGCGATACCGAAACGAGGGAAAATATTTCGAAGGTTAACTCGTGATAAATAAGAAAAAATCAAGGAAAACGCTAAAACTTTCACATGTACGTAACAGTTATAAAAAAAAAAAAAAAATGGCGAGATGATCATAAATAAACGAACGTACGTTTTCCACAGAAATACGATCGGAATATATAATTCGACGTAACGTAGAATACAAAGAGAGGGAAAAATATAGAAAAGCATTACCTGCCGAACAGAGGATGCCAGAGCTGCGATTCATCGGGCGAGCTGGCCGTGGAGCTCACTTCCGGTTCCTGTTTCAGCAAACCGCTCCGTACCCTGAGCAACGGCAGATAAGCGGTGGTCCTTCGGCTACTGGACAGATCGATCGGCGCCGGCATCAGCGTGCCGATCGGTTTGCAGCTCAGCTTGGGCCTCGTTTGCAACGCGTTTTTCGTCCCGTTGCTCGCGTGACCGGATCCTTTGTTAGTGCCGTTGTTGACTCTGGGATGCGATTGTTGTGACCTGAAGACTGGGCCCTCGCCGTGATCGAGGACGTACTGAAGATGAGCCAGAGATATCACCAATAGATCTGGATCCCTCAGGAGATCCGGTCTGGTCAGCGCCTCAGGCAGCCTCAGTTCTGGCCTCGAGGCTAACAGTTTCGGGATTTCGGTGGCTGGAGCGGCCGCGAGGCCCGGTAAATTGTCCCTGGGTACCAGAAGAGGATCCGGTATCAAATGTCCGGACGTCTCGATCAATTCTCTAAGCTGACCAGCAGGATCCAGAAGCTTGTCGGTGCTGGTGGACGTGGCACAAGCTTCGTCCACAGGATGCATCCGCGACTTACCAGGTTGCTTCTGATAGGAACTCGATTGGCTTCTGCCTATAGCTTTCTGCCTACGGACAGACCATTCGGCAGACATTGGTCTCTTGGGCGTGGCACGATCCGTCACGAAGTACGTACTATTGATGTCACCGCTGGACATCGGTCTGCCGGAGTTCCTCATCTCCTGGGTGTGGACGCTCAGCCGCTCCTGGAAGTTCCTGCCACCCTTTCTGTTCCCGCTACATCTCTCCACGTCCTTCGAGTAATCTACACGAACAGGAAGGTGATCGCTGGGTATCTGATCGCACCGGTTCGAGATCTCTTTCTGTTTCTCGTAATCCCTCATCTCCATCTGATTCGGCGAGGAGAGAAGACCCTTCAGGGTTAAATCGTTCTTCGCGTCCTCCGAACAGGACACCGAACAAGGAGGACTAGGTAGCAGCCTCTCGAGGTACGCGGAGGAGGGCCTCCTGGAAGCCGGAGAACACGGAATTCCACTTGGCTGCGGCGACACAACGGTGCCACGAGTTCTTAGCTCCTCGAGGACTTGTTCGTCGAAATGTTCTACATCTTGGTACCTGCACTTCGCCTGAGCCTCGCTGTTTCTGCTCGAGCTAATCCAATGGGCCTGATTCTTCGTGTTCTCCAGAGGAGCCTTGTAGTCCTCCGAGCTCGCCATATTTTGCCTGCGATAGTAGTCCCTCTCGGACTCGTAAGCTAACGGATTCGTCTTCTGTCTTCGGAGATCCTCCAGCACCTGCGAGTCACAGTCATCCTCTTCGTCCATGTCCCTCTCGTCTTCATCCTCCTCGTGAAGGAATCCGTCCAGCTTCGACTCGCTCGCGTAAGCCTCGTTCTTGGTGAAATTCACGGTACTCTCCGGCGATTCGACGCGCGCTTTCGTGCTCGGAGACGTCGAATGGTTCGCGACCACCTGAGAATTTCGATACCGATAACTGGGGATGATGATCGACAGACCGGGAAGGTTCTTCGGAGACGCCGTCGTTCCTCGAGTCTCCGTTGCGGAATCCGCGCTCTTCAACAATCTCTCCACGCATTCCGCCTGAGAATCCGGCGATCTGCTCGACGACGACGCTTTTCTCGTCAACGGCATCGTCATGCCCTTTGTACTTTCCGGCGTGTGGGTTCTGGTAATGGAAACCGAAAGGCCTGGAGTGTTCCTTAGAGCGTTCAAAATTTTCGAACTGTCGTTATAGTCCATTTTCACGGGTTCTCCGGGCTCGTCGGGTCGCTCCTCTTCCGCGTCTAACTGCACATCGTCGACAGGCACCACATTTTGCCACTTGGCATGAGAACTCGATCTGTACTTCGACCGAGTACCCAGTCCACCGTCTGCCTCAGCGATTTTACACGATTTCGAATCCGGACTACTGGTTTTCATAGAAACGAAGATAACGTCGTCGTTAATTCGAGGCTTTCTCTCCTCCTTACCTTCGCTGTTATAGTTCGCGAGGACTTTCTCCTCGTGTATCTCTATTTTATCGTCGACGAGACCTCCATCGTTCTTAACGATGTTCTCGTGCTGATAACTAGAGATCACGTCCGTCCTCGACTGTTCCTTAGCCTTGCTCGACGACAGTTCCATCAGCACCGCTGAATTGGAATCTTTGATTTTGCTCTCGCTAGGTTTATCGTGGAGATTCTCGTCGAGAACCTCGTAAGTTTTCGTCGAGTCGACGGGCAGATCGGCGATAGGCGTATCGGTGGCTAGAACCGGCGAGGCCGTGGCGTCGATCATGTTCAGTATGTCCTGAATGCCTGCCTTGTTCATGCGTCTTCTTTTCTCATTATCTACCGCCGGCTTCTCCTCGCCGACGATAACATCATTCCCGTTCTGCCTCTTCTCGTCTTTTCCCCGTTTCTGAAGGACATTCTGATGAACGCCCTCTGGCAATTGAGAAAAGTGTAGCTGCTCCAGCACTACTCGAGGCTGGAACAGCTTGTCTTTCTGCAGTCTTTCAAGATTATTCCTTCCGTTACACCTTATCATTTCGTTCTCGAACCTATTCTTCGCCTCCTCTTCGTTTCCATTTTCATCATCTTCTTCGTCGTCGTCATCATCGTCATCATCATCATCATCATCCTCTTCCTCCTCTTCCTCTTCCTCTTCCTCTTCGTCATCGTCCTCGTTGTCCTCGTCGTCGTCGTCATCGTTATCGGAACATGGCACTCTTCGTCGTTCTTCGTCCCAATTCGTATTAATCCTCGCGTTGTTTCGCATTTGTTCCAGAGGAAAACCATAACCTCGTCGATGTTTATGTTTCCCATCGATCTCATCGTAGTTTCTCTTCCTGCCAACATTGTCCGCGCTCACCAAACCGTTGGTCCGACCATTCGCGGGCTCTTTCGCGGGTACACGATGAAGACTCAACGTCACGTGTCCCACTTGTTCGTTGACGTCTTTTTCTCCACCTGTGTCGGACGAATTCGAAGAGTTCGCGCTGCTCGTCTTCTGGCTGGTAAGCCCCAAATACATGTTGGAGGCCGTCCTCGGTATCGAACGCCATCCATGCGCCGTCTTCGTCAACTTGATGCGATTCCTTTTGTCGTAATCCTCGCATCTCACCTCGACGATCCTTTGCTCACGCTGCGAGGCCCAGAGAAAAATCGGGTTCACTTTCGGCCGCTTCTCCTCCGGCTCCTCCGACCGTTGTTCCTCCCGTAGCTGCTTCTGGTGGTGCTTCTGATGGTGGTGATTGTGATGATGATGACGTCTTTGACGACGGGGCGCTGTGCCCCGTGCAGGGGCCCCGCTCATCACTCCATCCAACGAGCGGTTATTACTCTGCCACTCGTCCACCAAGGCGACTTCTTCTGGCAGCTGTTTTCCTTCCGTCAACCGCGTTTAAGAACTTTTCACGATTTGCTATGAAACGTTCTACTATTCAAACGCGATACCTCAAGTATTTCTTGCACAACGAGATTCCTACGCTAGATGGGATCGCATAAAACAGTCTTCTTCTCGATCATGATTATTACATGGTTCGATTGGTCGTTACACGCGTGTATTCTACGCGATATGCCCCCGGCATACGACTATCCATCGACTAAGTAATTAGTTCGGATCACGTTTAGCTCGGATTCACCCCGGCTAGTTTCGACTCACCCCGAGGTCAATTTCTCACCGTCCATTAACAAACAAGTCAGTCTCGAACAAGCAACGATCGATCTTAAGGGCATTGACATTGTTGACCCAGCACTTCCGCGAGCCAGATGCACCGGACACATAGGCCACGCTCTCTTGTCTTCGTCGACGTTTCCGTTGCTGGTGTACGCACGACCACCTCGATTGCTGTTCCTTCTTTTTCCACCTCTCGCAGCAACAGGAGGAATCCTCTCCGCAACTTTCCCGACACCGAATTCAAAACTTTAATACAGAAACCCGCGGTTTCACCGGTTTGCCATTGCCCGTAGCGATAATAACACCACGCTCGTGAAGGTGTCGCGGATCACCGATGCCGGAGGTCGTCGACGTTCGTCCGGCTATCGAACCGCGATACGGTGCAAGCGTGCGAGGAGCGCGGACGATCAGCGGCGAGTTGCTCGTCGATTTTCATCGAGACATCCGCAACGTCGATTTGCATCGAGCTTGCGGCGTCGACTCCGTCGAGCTTACGGCTGGCAGCACTGAGTACGTTCGACCCATCGAGCTTCTCTCAAACCGTTCACTCTTCTTCTTTCTCTCTCTCTGCCGGCGCTATTTCTCTTTCTCTCTCTCTCTCTCTCTCTTTCTCTCGCTCCCGCTGGGTTACACGGTGGTTGCGCCGGCTTTGTCACACCCTAAATGTCTCTCCTCGAAATTCTTCAATCCTTTCCACTGCCTCGAATTCGCGGCTTCAAGGTCTGTTTCCAAGCGGGAGCGCGTTCGCGTTCGCGTTCTCCCTGGCTTTCCTACCACGGAGTGCTTTCTCGCGACACCTTTATCCTTGACCGTGCACGGGACTGCTCGGCGATGAGATCGTGGCTGTCGAACAATTGTCATCGATGACATAACCACCGAGAAGATCTGTCCACCGGTTACATATCGTTACGCGCGGAGTCACTGTCTGGGAGCTACTGTCGGTACCTCCTCGTTGCCTTCCACTTCGTCGCCGCCGCCCCCGCTCCACGGAATCGCGAGCCAGTAACGGAGCTAGCCGTGGCGCCCTCGTCGTTACCTTCCTTATTCTACTTCTGTCGTTCGACTCGCTGAAAACGGCTGTTTCCACTTATTTTCCCCAGTCGTAGCCTTCGCGTTAGGATATCGAAACACTTTGATTGAACGAAATGTTGAAAACACTTTGAAAGTACGAATAATTTTCAAGAATTTGAGAAGAATAACTCGATCGAAGCGATGTTGCTGTAGAGTTTGTGTTATTTTTTTGTGAAACATTTAGGAGATCTCCACTGTTTGTAATTATCTAAATTTAGAAACTAATTTAAAATTCGAGACGATGTAAATGGGCTGTATAATGGATTTAAACAATGAATAATACTGTGAATATTTTACGAACAAGTTTTAGCCGTTTTAGCTGTTTTTCCTTTAATCGAAGGTTTTTTTTTTTTAAACTGAAGTTTATGTTAAGTATGTTTGATTTTCTTCTTAATGTTATTCAAGTGTATGGTTTATTCGTCCACGTAGAATAAACAGAATTCAACGAAGGATTCCCGACGAATCAGTTGGCACGAATTTTATATTTAAATTTTTTGAATAATTCTGGCATCGGAATAGACATTGTAATTTTACACTTTGCAACTGTGTGAGTAGATAAACGCGTCCCGAGTTATTTATAAAGTAAAGTGTGTTTCCACATTTTCAACGCGAGGTTCGGTCTTCGAAATTCTTTACGCTGAAGATAATATTATATTACAAAATACATTGTTTTATAGTCGATTAAGTAACCGCTCGAACATTACAGCTGTTATTTTCTTAATGACATTTTATACCCCGATCGTAATCAAGTTGTTTCATCTAAATATTCCTTTGAAACTTCGTAAGTCGAATTATGAATCTACATAACTTTACATTGAATAGTTCAAAACATTTTCCTGATAATCTAACAAGACAATAACGAGAAGTTTTAAACAACAGATTCGCAATAATTCTTTTCAGAGACAATTAATGTCTCGTTTCACCAAAAATTCCATTTAAAATTAACGAATCACCAAAACATAAGCAGTCCGTTCACCAAACCGATTAACTCCAAAACAAAAAACAGAAAATAAAAAAAAGAAACTAATAACTTTACAAAGTTAATTTTCGATTAACTGCTTTGGCATTGAAATCTAAACAAATTATAAAAATCAAGTTAATCGCTTTAGCCTACAGAATGGCTTATATAATAAATAAAATCACTAAAAATTACTTTCAATACAATTTCCTTGTTCTCGATACAAGTTGAAGATTAAACAAATTTCTCCTTATATTTAACTCTAATCGTACACGGGGCAATAGAGTGCACAGCGCCGGCACTGTTGCGTTCCTACCCCTTACCCCGAGATAGCCAGCTCGCGACCGGAGCACCGACCATGGAAAGAGACCGATGGAACGACGAACGAGGACAGCCGCAGAGGAAGAGAATGGGATAACCTGTGTGTATATACGGGTATACGGAGTGTACCGAAGGTAACTTCGATTACAATGGTATCAACGATTTTACCAGCGTTAAAACAAAGAGAAAAATCCTACACCGATTAAAGCCGCCGCGTTATCGACGACCCGTTGTGTTCATTCTGCTCGTTTTGAAATCGTAATTTCCGGCAACAGGCCGTGTACTCTCTCTCTCTCTCTCTCTCTCACTCTCGCTCCCCTCCTCCCTCTTTCTCTCTCTGTCGGTTTTCGTGCACATCTCACCGATACATCGATCGATAAATTAGCACGAGGTCGACGATCAACTATCTCGAACCGCGTTGAACGCTCTTATTCTAATTCCACCGTTGTGCCAGCCAGAATCATTCGGTTTTGCATTCACGATTTCACGCGGCTCGAATCCGTATCGGTAATAGTTAGAGATATTTTTCCGTGCTGGCCGCATTACCGTGAAAGGAGAAAAAAAACGAAAGAAGGGAAAGAAAAGAGCGCTGGTATTTTCTGGACGAGAGATTTACCCGTGTCCCCGACGAGGAACTAGTTTTCGATAAACGAGCACCTCCTCGTTAAGTGGCTCCACGAAGGGGGCCGAAATCGTACTCACCCTATATCCTCCAGCGTTCGAGGGGCAGAGGGAGATACACAGAGAGAGCGAGAGAGAGACGCGAAGTCAAAGCGAGAGAGAGAAAGAGAGATAGAGAGGTGGGACAGAGAGAGAGAAATATTTTTATTAAAAGGAGGGAGGCGACCTAATGGAGGGACAGAGACAGATTCGCGGCGCAGTACACCGTGTCGGCTGCTGATGCTGCATTAAGCCCCGTTTGCACTTCCGCCCTTCCATTCCCGAGCTTTCGATCCTTTCCTATGCTCCCTTTACGCCGTTGCCAGGGATCGTTCCTCCCGATGATTTTAATTTTACATAATATTCCCGACACGATCCTATTGAAAATAATCCGTCGTCGCGAACGGTGGTTAACGCTTTGTTGATCTTTTTTTCTTTTTTCCCTGAGCAGCTCGGTCGAGCAATTTCGAATGAAACGCGACGGGGATTGGGAATTCTTTGTAGGGGACTGATGGAATCAACTCGATCTGATGAACGTCAATTACGAGCGGAGGAAAAATAAGATTCGCGTGTTTGTGTGTTTAAATTGTAGAATAAAATGTGTGGATATCAGTGCGGGCTTCAAAAGGGACCTTTTTGCAAGAAATTTTGAATCCTGTTTTAAACTCAGAAGGGTCACAATAAAGCTGACTGTATTGTTTTTGATAACATTTCGTTGAGATCTCAGATGAGAATCAGTGTGGCTGGCAAAATACCTTTATACAAAATATTATAGTTTGCAAAGTGCTAAAATATTATTTACAGATGAATAGTAAAGATCTTTTTGACTTTTCTCGTGCGAAATAAGGGTATTGTCATAGCTAATTATTCTTTTAAATACCAGGGGAAATTTTTATTCGTCAAAAAATTAATGTTCACTAACAAGTTTTATCGTTGGAAAATGAATTTAATCCTGCCCCGAGGAATAAATTAAACATCACAAATTTCATCAAATAGTTAGCCTCTGTTCGTCCACGTATTCTTTATTCTTGTACATTTCAAAGGGAGTATAAACACAAAGCGAACTTCACAACGAGAAGTCCGATTGTACTGGAGAATCATCGACAAACAATGTTACGAAGGGGGGACATGGCTGCGTGCCTAAGGACATAATCGTAAAAGAAATCCCTCCAAATGGAAGCGCTATTGACTCGGTAGCATCATCGGTCAATGGATATCGACCCGACGATTTACAATTTCGTCAAGTTGATACGCTCGCGATCTTATCGACTCAGCGATACCGACATGCATATTATCAAAGCAGAGAACGTGGAACGTTGTACTAGCCATAGGCCGTGCTTTTATCGGGAGAAGCGCTAGAGTCTTTCTTCCGTTGTGTTTGTTCGCAACTTACGGCAAACACGAGGTATACCAGCAAGGTCACGTGATAGACTTCGTCCAGGACGAGACGAGGGAGCATACATAGAAGGGAGACGTCACTGACCGTGGACGCACGCGAGACTCGCGACAATTTTGTCCGCGACATAGCAGAAACTCCGTGCAACGGCAGATAAAACGGAAGAATGCGGCTCCGATGAACCTTGATTCGAGGAAAACGCGTCTTCTGCCGCTTCCTAATCGACCTTTCCCAGTGTAACGAGTAGCTAGAAACGACCGACTATTTAACCCTCGTACAACGAATGAAGGGTCACTTTGACCCCGTATGAAATACAGTACATAACGCGAAAATCGTAACACAATACATTTATTTATGAGAATTATGCAGAAGATACAATTAGAAAACTAAAACAATGCGAAGGATACATTTAAAACTTGTTTTTAATCACAACGTGATTCTTTCCTAAGATACTTTGGGATAACAATTTTATTATGAATCAAAATGACCCTGCATTCGTCTCCTATGTATTTTGTAAACCATTCGTGTTCGGAGGGTTAAGTTACTCCGTGGAAAAATTCTTTTTTCGATGGACTATCTTTCCGAAAATATTTTTTTTGAACGTTCACGGACTGACTGTATTTTTGTTGGCAAAAAATCAATGTTTTCACCCTCAGGCATGATCACTGTTGGTAACAACTGAATCACATGAACGGCTTCTGCCAGGTAATCCGAGGGAGTGCTCGCTTGACGGAGCGCCAAGGAAGTGTATCTAGATTCTGATACCGAATACAGTGGGTTCGGGACGGTAACGATTAAACGTTGGATATTGTTCGTAACGTGTACAGATTTGCGAAGAATTTGGATAAAGTTTGAGCAAAGATTTCATTTGTTACCAAAAGGGATATTGTTTTAATTTGTATCTAATGACTGATGATGTATTAAAATTAAAAATGTAAAATATAAATAAATATAACAGCACTTACCTTATACATACATTATTCTACAAACAATAATTATAACAATAATGCAATAATGATACAATTTTAATATAGAGATTAATTTTATATCACAGTAATAAATAAATAAATAACTTTAAATATCATTAAATATGAACGAAAAATCTTTTTAAAGTAAACAAATTTTATGTAGATATATTCAACATGTACATAATATTAATAATTAATAAAGAAGTTAGATTTTAAAGATAATATTGAATATTAGAAATGGCAAAAAACACGTGACACAGATTTTATTAGTACGTTACTTTCTGTGGTAAAAATATTAATTTTAATGTATTTATAATGCTATTGGAGCAATTATTGTCAATGACAAAGATTATAACTGACGTATTTGCTAAGTAGATTAACCTTTATAAATGATAAACTGTATTAATTCAATAATTAATTTTTAATCCAGAGTATTACTTACTCAAAAATAAACAATAACATAAGTTTAACAAAATATTCTAGGATATACACAAGAGACTTTAAGTAAAAATATTTTTTTGTTATTTTTGTTATTTTTGTTACAATAAGATATAATTTGTATACAGAAATCTACATTACCGGCCGACTAAAGGTTGAAATTTATGATATCTCTTACTAGAGAGCACAATGATCCGTATTTTTCGTTACTATTTTAAACGAAACTGAAAAACGTAGTTTTTTGATCATTCAACTAAAAATAACGTAGTAATGAGGATTCTATTCTTTACTAACACTATAAAATTTAGCTGGTGAATCACTCGAACATTTATAAATTTATCGAAAAATAGATACGGATTAATACGACAACTTATTTTTATATTTCGATCTCCTATTTGTAAAATAATTTGTATGTTTCTGCAGTTTCTTAATGACAAGCATAGATGTAAATGATTTATATTCATGAAAATTTTTTCAAAAAGTAAATCTGAACATTAAACGTCTTGAAAATTATATTCAATGTGCAATGTACAATAATTTACCCAAAACGAATGCATTGTAATAACAATAATGAAATGCTAAGGGACTAAATTAAAAAATTTAATATTAAATGAATTTGAGCCTTTTTATCACGTATATTGCTGTGCTTTCCTTTTGTCTAATTTTGTTCTATTTCTTTTTTCGATGTGAAATTATCAGTTAAATAAATCGTATAACAAGAATTGAGGTTATAACATTCTATAGTAGTAATTATTGTTATAAAAACATACAGGATGATCATATCATCAAAAACTATTTTAAGCACAATATAAATTATAGATCTATGCTTGGAACAACGCCATTTGTAATACTCAACGTCTAATAAAAACAAAGAAATTCTCACGTAAATCTGGCTCTTGGCCGACACTTCCTGATCGCTACAGGTGGTCTGGTAAAACCCTCTGTTAGGTTTGGCACGCCTACACGTACGAAGACGTCACTGCATTTTCTCTGGTCCTAGTCATTCTGTTTCCTCGTCTGATTTCGTTAAAGCGAACAACATAAACCGGCTAACCACTCACAGCTATGAACATGTCTGTTGCGTCAATTGCTAAATTTGAATTTCATTCGACTTCGCGGAAGTCGAAACTCTCGAATCACTCCGATCGCGACGCCACGAAATTGGCGGGAATGTCGGCGGGTAAAAACATTCAATTTCGAACTTTTCTTTCTAGCTTCCAGTAAAATTAAATATTTTATACAAATACCATTTAATTATCGTAATTTTATAGAAAATTTGTTCATGTTTCATTACATAAATATAATTTCTTACACAGTTTATAAAAGTGCAAACAGAACATTTTTCTAACCTCCCTAGAAACACTTCTAACCTTGAGATTGTAAGGAGCGTCAAAAATTTACATTAACCTACTTTCAAACTACTTTCTATTTCTGATTTCATTATACAATATATATTGTTTTTAAATATGTACAACAAATATAGCGTTAGTCAATTATGTTTCTTTTTTATGTATGATTCCTCAAAAAGTACATGTCTTCACGATTGTTTCACGAATAATTTGTTTTATCGAATATTGTCACGATTTATTCAAATTTCTGTCAAACATTCATATGAAATCGGAAACTGTTTTCACGAAGAATCACATAGCACACAAAATTAACAAGTTATTTATGAAATTAATTGCTTTACAGGACACGCTTTCTCTATGACGGTCGGACGAAAACTGTCAAAGCCGAAAACTATTCAACTGATCACGTGCTTAAGCCGCACGTGTATGTAAGAAATATCGTTTCCTTTTCCAAGGATTTCTTTGTTCAGTTTTTATTTTTATTATGCTCCCACGTATCCGTGTATTGAATCGACCTATAAAACTAGAATTGTTCCGAATATCCGCGTATTTTCCCAAAGTATACTAAAATAAAGATACAAGAAATAAAAAATATGAAATCCATAATATTAAAATTAAAAATTGCCTGTACGTATTATCACATGAAGATATAATTTCTTTCTATAACCACTTATAAAGGAAAACTTATTTTTTTATAGAATATTTCTTTTAAACGTTTTCAACAAACTGTAGATGATCTTGTTTATTATTATTGAAACGTTTAAACATTAGTCCTATACATAAGCTTGATAATAATAAAATAATCGAACTATATTTAATTTTTCTTTAATTTTTTAAGAATAATTTTATGTTTTTAATAGCTTAAGAATAATGAAGTAACTAAAGCAACGAATGACCAGCAAATACATTATTATTAAAATATATGCCACAAGCAAGGTAAAGATTGAGCATACAAGATTGACATGCTCTTATACAGTTTCTAAGTTCTAGACCCTTCAGTATGCAAAACATGTAACTATCTACTAATAATCAAACAACTTATCCTTCAGCATTTCAAGTACACCGGGTGTCGTTATAAAAGTCAATTGAATGGAATGTTAAACAAAACTTTAGAAAATCATTATAAATCGTTATTTATGATATTTGCTTCTAATAATCGTACAGTTACGATAGGTGTGTCGTAAATTAGTAGATAAAAAAAGTATTTAATTTAAAAAAAATAGAAAAAAGGAATTCAAACTCATTTGTAAAAAGTTTTGAGTATGTTTTACAGACTTTTCAAGAATACATTATTCAAAAGTGAGAAACGAGATTAAATTTATAACTTATATCAGTTAGTATTTGTAAAAAGATTCAGGGAAATTATCAAATAAAAATGCATCTTAGTAAGGAAGCATGATACACGCTGAAACTGATAAGAAATATCTTCCACGTAAAACTAATAAAGATTATTTATGCAAATAACTGCTACACATTAACGTATTCCATAAAAGGATAGTCAATAAGTGAGTCTGTTAAAATCGATCAAATAAATTTGTGAATTTTTAAACTTCCAGTCAGATCTAACGATGAACTGAACGTGATTCTACTCTAAATTTATCGTTGGTGATTAATGTCCGTAACACCGCTATAAACTTCGAAAATTACTGTGATCGTGTTTCATGTTTAACATAGAATTTTCAACCTTAAATTACATTTAATTCAACACAAGCGTTAAAATAATAATTATTAATCGAATAAAAGCTTGCAATATTATTATTAAAAAAAAAAAAAACAAATTCAATTGTCACATTAATCAATTATTAGATAAAGGTGTAAAATGATGCTGCATTTATCTCATAACACTATTGCTATAATGTTTCAATTATGGTTGCAATAAATTTATGACCAAATAAAATTTGTAACAAAACCAATTGAATTATTCTCGAATACAAAAACGTAACTGTATTCAGTGAAAAAGGAAGGTAACAAATTATAATTCAGGTATTTTCTTCGGAAATGGAGTCAATAAAATGCGGATAAAAATTTTAAGGCTTCATAAAACAAACTCCGACAATATGTTTTCGATTCTGTTCGAATGAAATTGCAAGCTCTGCTCGAACGTACAACTGCATCCCTTGTGTCTGCAAGCCACAAATATCACATGCATCAACGAATAAGTTACTTACGTACACGTATGTACATAGTTGGCTGCTCGATCGACAGCCTACAATGAATTCGCAGAAGCCGTCGAAGGAACCTGCAATTCGTGGAACGGTATTTGTAACGAAGTTCAAAATTGGAGTTCCTTCATGCCCGGTAACTATATTTGCGATTGTAACTCATGCCCCTACGTCATATCATCGGTGATAATAGAGAAATTTCTTCGATATTACGTCACACTTTCGATATCATTCAGAAGGTATTTTTAATGAATGTAGACAGGTAGGATGACCGATAGCGTAAACTCTTTCGTATTTGCAGAAAATTCGCAAAACCCGGCTGATTCTTTGTTCTGGGAAATTGCAGCCAAGAATACTTTCCAGAAAAATACTTTCTCGCAAATTTAATTATGGAATTATGAGAGCCAATCGCTACAAAACAAGTGTTTTCCAAGACATCTTACCTTAAACGACATTTTACACAAACTTTGCTGGCATTTTACGAAAAATGTATATATTATTCGATTATTGGAATTAATTACTTCCATTTAATTGCTAAATACACAAAAGAACCGAGGAC
Source organism: Tetrapedia diversipes (assembly GCA_033822845.1). Classification (NCBI taxonomy): domain Eukaryota; kingdom Metazoa; phylum Arthropoda; class Insecta; order Hymenoptera; family Apidae; genus Tetrapedia; species Tetrapedia diversipes. The sequence continues at coordinate 232,250 of JAOPTO010000548.1, read as the reverse complement.
AATTAACATTCTATTAAGTAAAAAGGTTTTGAAAGGAATAACTTTACACAAATTTACATTCCTCTTTAAGTATAGGCTCGTGTGTTTGCTTTAGAAAATGAAGTTTTTACCCGAATAGTTGTGACCCCGACTTATCAACGCCTATCGATTTTTTTGGCTGTCGTCCATTACTTCACGTAATCTTGAACAAAAGCTTCAACGAAGATTACAAAAGATAATGGAGAACGTAATAACCTTATGCTTCAGTTGCGTATTTTCAATAAACAATTTGTATAATTTTGTTCGTCTCGAGAAAAACAGTTCTTCCTTTTCGTTAAAATCGTGTCTGGTTAATGAAACAAGAAGCCCATAGAGAAGCGAGTGATGCGATAAACTACAAAAATAAAATAGCAAGCAACCGCTGGTGATAATGAGCCGATAATGACGATAAAGATCGATTTTTGTAACGTAACATTTTGTATCAGAACTTCACGTTTTCGATGGAAACGCTGTAATTACGACACCTGTCTACTGAATGTTTGAGGATGTATGCATCGTACGAGTAATCGTGCACTGATAAATAAAGGCCTCGTGCCTCGAGGAGCATGGCCAGTGTGCTCCCGGACGTCGATGGGTAACCACGTGAATTCCGTCAGGATTCGTGATTCAGTGTGCACGATTGATCTCGACGAGGACGATCGTACGAGCGCGATCATTAAAAAACGGGTCCTGTTCGAGGCATTAATCTTTCAAGATCAAGTTCGTGAAATTCTCTCGTCAGTGAAATCGGTGTCATCCAGTTATTAACATACAGTTTCCTTTTTCTGTGACAATATATCCGAGACAAATTTCTGTACCAGAGTGTAACAATCATTTGGCATGATCTGAATGTGAATGGAATTCAAATAAGTTCATTTCGCACGGTGATCAATTTCAAGCGGTTGCATCTGAAATTTAAGAGCCAGGTAAGTACCGATTAGGTGTGCCATCAATGTCTCATCTAGATTCTTTCCATTGCACTCCGTAAGATCTTAACACTAGATTTACAGATATTTCTTGTACATCTATTTCTAATGTACGTGTACTAAGAAATCGGTATAGGTCTCATGCACGATTTGAAACTGCAGAGCTGGAGATAGATTAGAGTGTATTCGTATCATTCCATCGATAAAAGTCAACAAAAATAGCTAGGAATAATAGTAATTGTTTTTGTAAATTTTGCTCATGAAGTCTGAATCCCTTCAAATTGACGGATGCCGTAAACCTAGTGTTAACATCGATGCGGTTTCGTTGCACCACTATGTTGAATCACCGGTTCCTTGAATGAAAGCACGTGAAACAATGCACGTTTCACTGTCAGAATCAGAGATCCGGCTTGCCTCTTGCTGCTTTCCTCGTCGAAAATAGCGGTTGTTATAGGTCAACGACCATTCTCTCTCATTCATCAGACTCGCTGTCGTTTCGGGACAATATTTTTTCCGATCCACCGCGCCTCTAACGATTCAGCTGCCCGACTTTCCGCTTGTTATCCAAGTCAATAACGATTAACTCCGAAGTCGTCGATGTTCGATGGTTAAAATCGATCCGTGTAGAAACGATCGTGGAAAATCCGATTTCGAAATGTAGACACATCATTTGAACTCGTTGCGTTGAATGGTTCCGTGATACGAAACTCTCTCTCTTTCTCTGAAAAATTGCACAGTGATGACGATTAAGTGATCGAGAATTAAGTAACGCGTTGCTGTCGAATATTTCAGGACTTGGAGGATTCTAATCGTAGCCCGGAAATTTGACGAACGATCGATAAACGAAAGGCAAATATATTTTTTTTAATTGAATACGAACACGAGGTGGTATTACTGTGCCATTTATATAAGAAGCAATAGTATGTACATAGAGGAATACGGGAGACGTGTGCCCCGTTATCGAAGATAATACTCGAACCAACTTTAACGTTATTATCTTCCTGGGCGTTCGGCATTTAATCGATAGCAAGAAAATAATCAAAGACGTTGTAAACCAGACACAGTGCGGAAGTTTGAAAGAGTATCTATCTATCTATCTATCTGTTACGTGAAATCTTCAGCAGCAAGGCGATTCGAACGTTTCTTCCTATTTGGATTGTTTCGCGTTCACCTTGAGAACGAAAACACCCAACGAAATGTGCAGGCTAATCGAATTAATGTGCACGAGATAAAAGGAAAAAGGTACATTCGAGGAGAAATCAGAAAGATTCGAGCAGCTGATAAAAGAATACTTGACAATTTTGATCGTAGTCAAGTTCAAAGGAATGTTATCGATAAAGCGAGTTCTTCGCATTCTTCGTTTCTACGGAACAACTTCGAAATACTTTCACTAATGAAGAGGACGTGACGCGAGACAAAAGTTGGACTTCCAAAAAGATCCCTGGTAACAAGGTGATATCGAGAAAGGAACGCAGAAAGCTCGAGGAATCTGTTCTGAGGCGATTGTTTGGGAAATGTTAAAAGTTTTTACGACAATTCTTGTGGATCTTATAAACAGATACTGAGGAAACAAGATGTCCAGAAGTTCGAAAAAGTTTTTAGCGCTGCTCCCGACACTGTTTTGCGAGCTGGCGATATGTTTCGCTCAGACGAGCAACGAGACGAATATCGTACACTCGATTCCTTTGGTAAGTATCGACATCCTAATCGCGGCATAATGTAGATATAATAATGCATAATGGACGTGCAACGATAAATAACTTGAAAGCTATCTAATCAGCTTTCAATCTCAAGATGCTCAGAATTATGAAACATTTATACTTTATGTTTCATAAATTTTAAGTAACGTAGATTTGCATACGTTTCGAGGTTCAATATATTATTACCGTACAACATACGGGATCTGGTCTGTTACTAAATCATTCAAAGTACGACAAATCGATGTGTACGCGATAAATATAGACAGTTGTATGTTTGTCTAGTTATTTTCAGAGTTTTGGCTATCTGTACAAATATATCGAAATACTGAACTCTCGAAACATGTACCTAATTCTAAAAGCTCGGTTCTGATTCAAAGTGATAAACAATCGTGTAACTCCTGTTAAATAATAATTAATATTCGTTGCTACATATGCCTGACTTAATATCCGCGTTCGACGAAAGATAATTAATTAAACATAATTAAGCGAAACGGTTTGAAACTGTTTATTCTTCAAACAGTTTTATTCAACTTAATTAATCAACTATTTTATTTAATTTAACTGAAATTATTACCACTGCAAAACTGCTATGAGGGGAATCAAACTTTAGAACTTACAGTAGATATTCATTATTAAATAAATAATAATTAAAAGTGTTTCCTTTGTTCGTTAACTAAATTTTTCCTGGTCTCAAATTATAGCTGTAAAGTTAAAAATTGCTAAATATTACCATGCAATAACGTAGAACTCATTAACATATGTATTTATTAAATTTTGTCCGATTATTATACACGATTGTTTAACTCTTTAAAGAAAGCTGTTATTGCCACGATAAATTGCACAAATAAAAATTTTATACACAAATAGCGAATAAAAATAAGAATTCTTTTGTTCGATAAAATAAATGTTAAAATTAATTTGAATATACAGATTACTTTCTAAACTAGAGTGTATATAAATATCTTTTAATATTATTTCATAGCAAAATGGAACAACAATACCAGAAAAATACAAAAATTTACCTGTCGTTGGAAAATGTTGCGCAGTTGGTGAGGTTTTAGTACTGAATGAAATTCACGGAACGATTTGCACGCCGAATGTCTTCGAGGCTGAAAATTTTTCCCCTGTTTTCCATGACTTCAATAGATCTGGTTATGAGATTCCTGGCGAGCAACAAAATGCATTTGTTGCGATCGTTGGAAATCCCTGTAAATACAAAAGGTGAGTGCATAATATTTAAAAAAAACTTACAACTAATCAGTTAACATATACGTAAGTTTAGTATCAATTAATTTTTAGTTGGTAGCTACAAAAATTTTTTTTAAATTTCCAAATAAAATATTTGAAAGCAAATAATTATCCCGGTAAACACACTGAATTAAACTAGACATACCAAAGTACGAAAAGTGACTTTTACACTGTTGTTTGAACTCTTACACAGTAATCGCTACGTATATAGAAAATGGACCCTTATCGTTTAATCTAAGCGCTTGATCCTTCTAACAAAAATCTTTTTTTTAATGCTTCCTGATAACAAAGGTACTCAGTAGGTTAGGCAATTCAAAATGTTTTATCTGTTTACATAATAATCTATCGGTTAATCTTGTTCAACTTTTCTAAAAATAATTAGTTTAATGCAAGAGTGATGCAAAACGAAATTAATGAAACGTAGAAGTCAAAAATATCAGAGAATAAAGAAAGGAAGTCATGTTCTTCTCTTTGACTCCAAAATCGAGCATACAGGCATTATAAAAGTGTTTTCATTTTATCTTGTATCGCTCATTTTGTATTCAAGGATATTTATCGTTGTTCCTCAACTAAATGCAAATTACGATCATGATGAATTTCAAATTATCCCAACCGTTTAGTACAATCTATCCTTTATAAAGCAGTTTTGCGCGATTAAAAATTGTGTTCCGGATACCATGTAAAACTTTCAGCTAATCATATACATTAATCTCTATTTATTATAATCACTAATTTATTATATCTATTTATGGTATCATACTAGAATATAGAATTAAAACGTCTACAATCGCCTTCAAGATTTATTAAATTCAACATTATTTAAATAAGTACATAAACTTTGATATAGTATTCTATTCTTCCTTTTCAAGATATTAACATTTTTATGCTTATAAACTACCGTTATAAAAATACCTAAAACTTACTTAAAAAAGTCGATGGAAACGATTTCTTTCTTCTATTAGTACACGTTTCACACGGAACTTGTAAAAATCGTGGAGATCTTTCAAATATTCCTGTTCTATTCTACATTTTGCTGCAGTAACTCGGTTTTGAAACGTTTCCAAACTGACAACCTTGTTAAGTGAACGCATTTCTATCGAAATGCGCTGTGAATTTTGTCGATGACGATCTGATATTGTTTCGGCGTTGCGCTGATAAATGAGCGATCACCTTAATTGTATTAGGCGTTCTAAACTGTCGATGCACCAAGATAAACGTACACGCTTCGCAATGCAACCTCTTGTGAAATTTCTCAACAGTCTTCGTTAGCTCGTGAAGCGAATATTTGTCCACTCGACGTTGGAGTAAGTCATTCTGCGGCAACACCTTAACTGTTAACCGTTCAGATAGAAACCGATTTACTATGACACGTATTAGCTTCAACGTAAGGATGACTTGCTTTACTACGTTATTTACTTTTAACGGAAAAAATGATAATACTGCTTGTAAACGTACATATGTGCAACGGTTGTTGCGTGAAATTTTGCTTTAAATAAAGTAATGATTTTCGAGGATTTATTTTCAACCTAAGGAAGAGCAGAATAGGATCGTCAATTTAGATCACCTATTCTGGTATTTCACCGTGCATAAAATAACACGCGTGAATAAAGATTAACCCTTTGTGCTCGAGAGGTGACTGTTAGTCGTCTAATAATATTAACTTCAAAGATTCCTCAAGTGTAAATTTACTAATGATTATTTACTAAGATTCGTTTATATTAAACTTTATTTAATTTAGTTAAGTGATATACTAAAATTGACAAATACGACTATTTAACCCTTTGAGCGCTGAATAGCCTTGGCTTAAGAGTTTCAAAGGGATGGTATGCTATCACTAGAGACGAAGTATTGTTATCCATATACTGACAATCGCGTTGCAGTTAGCGAAAGATCGAAAAAATTGGCAAACGCATATTTTCATTCATGGTCCCTACGAGTAACTTTCGTCAACGCTAAAAGGTTAACGCCAAAATGTTGGGCCAGGGAAAAAGTCATAGGGTAAAGAAAACAAAAATTGACAAACGCATATATGCGTCCATAGTTCCTACAAGTAACTTCTGTCAGACGTATATATGCGCCCATAGCACTTAAAAGGTTTTTGAAACTCTGCTGGTTTGACTAATAAACGAACTAACTAAAGTCTGAAAATTTGCGAAACTATCATTCGGCGACTTAAAGTTTCCACTCGAGCGCAAATGAGTAATGAAAAATACATAAAATAAAGTAAAACGAAATTGTTTCTAGGTATACGTTAGATCCAGAAGAAAGTTACAGAGATATTCATTATTTGTTAACGAACGGCTCCGTATTTGCACCCGATCACGATCCAAGGATACTGCAGCCTGGCCTGGATTACTGTATAGAAACCACTCCAGAATTAGGACTGAAAACTTTTGTATGCTTCCCTGAAGGTAAACCCAGAAATGCGTCGAAAAGGTTAACCCGTTAATTTGCGTATACTGACCTTAACGAAATCGTTTCAGATCGCGTGATAATGACCGCCGACTCTCGAATCACGATCTATGCTTGCGGCCTTTTAATATCCGTGCCGTTCTTGATTCTCACGATCGTGGCGTACTCGATCACACCGAAATTACGAGACGTTTTCGGGAAAGCGTTGTGCCGTTACTGCGGATGCTTGGCCCTCGCTTTTACCATACTGGCAATCATACAGTTGTGTAACGTGCAATTGTCAGTCCATACTTGTACTAGTATAGGTAAATAGAAATATTCAACGTTATTAATGATACACAATATTAACTCCTTGAATAAAAGTCGTAAGAATCAATTACTTTTTCATAATATCGATAGCACGGCAGTTAATTGCTTCCAGAATCTGCACATTTTTCAGCATGCCAAAAAAACTGAGTGCAGTACATACTAGCACCTTTTTAATTTCCATTTATAATTTCTATTTATAATTTCTTAAATATTATCACACCCTTTTTATACATCTGTTTATTATGCAACAATAAACGTAACGAATAAATCAAATTATTTCGAGTCATCGATATACATGTACAAGAAGGTATTAAAACGTGATACAGTAGCGGACAAAAGTTTAAGACGACAGGACAGTGTAAAACATAATTTTATGGTTCGCAAATATTGTTTATCTATTAATTTTTATTGTCATTATGGTGGAAAACTATTTATTAGCATAGAATACAAATTTTATTTATACTGTTATTTCTTATTAATTAATTAATTAATTTGTTTATGTCCACTACTGTACCTCGTAACCCATACACAATGTGTTTAAATTGATTCCAACAATACTAATACATTGTTCTTGCATATTGATCATTCGAAAGAGAATTCTTGAAAGCCTTATTTGAAAGTTTATAGGTAGTATTTTCCGTAGGTAATGTTACCGTACTCGGTGCGCTTTATGGGACGCCATAAAACGATACAACAAGTAACTCCTTCGAAAGTGAAGCTGGTTACTGATTTGGGAGCAATTAAGAAACAATTATTACTTTTTCTAGCATTCGTTATCCAGTTCTCCTTCATCGCGTGCTTCTTCTGGCTAAATGCGATGTGCATCGAAATGTGGTCGCTGGTGCGCAGCTACGTGGATCGGGAAACGTACAGCAGGATGAAGCCAAAAACGTTGTTCTTTTGGTACTCTTTATGGTGTTGGGGTCCCTCGGTGATACTTATCCTCGTCTCGATGATCATGGATCTCAGCCCGACGATACCAGCGACTTATGTGAAGAAGAACTCAGGCATGGAGAGTTGCTCGTACAAATGTAAGTTGAGTGGAACTCGAATTTCATTACGTACCCCTTTTACTTGCTTCGGTTTATAAGATACATCTACAGTTTAATCACCATAAACGTAAATACATCATTAAAGTGTAGATACTGCTAATTATGTACGGTAAAACCTCCCTTATCGGAATATACATTATCTGAATATTGGTACTTAGGTATTCTATTATCCGAATTAAGTAACATCGAGTAACAATCATTTATTTTAAATGAGTGTGAAAATGAACAATGAAAAAGATATAGGATGCACAGATTATTTAAATTAATTTGTTAACTTTCTTAATATCCATTTGCATGAATGAAGTTTAATATGAAAGAAAGTAATTGCACTGGTATTTGAGAATCCTTTTAGCTGAATAACTTTCGTCTCCCTATTAATTCATACATGGGAGGCTCTACTGTAAATATCTAAATATTTAGGTTTGAATGGGGGTGTAATAACTTTTTAGAATTCATCCTGGAAAAATGTTAGCGTGGCGAATCTCTCGTGTCTTCGTTTTATGTCTGCTCTGCTTTAACGATGAAATGATGATTCTCGTTGTCATTCTTATTTTTATTCGTACGATGAACGTTGAGTGGTTAACAGATGAATCATGAATCACTGGTGACCTATTTAACACAAGACATATTAGTTTAAATCTTTCAAAAACAATTGCAGCAATAAAGACGATCAAAATTAAACGCAACAAGTGACTCCTCTATTAAGCAGCAACAAACACAAAATTGTTTCATTATTATTTCAGAAGAATCTGATAGTTCCAATTTAACGATTACGCTAACTTCTACAATTAAGCGACCGTGATTTAAAATACTATTCTGTATGAGACAAATGAACTCGACTCCTCGTATAGTAAAATATCAATATAAAATATATCAAATTTTTCCATCCTTAAATTCTATATTATTATTACTTTATAAAATCATTAACTCGAACTTTAAACATAGATGCACATGGTTTTAATTACTTTGTATAAATAATAAAATTATCGATTAGAACGAATAACGCTCTACTGTTGCTATTAATTTTAATCTGTCTTAACACTTAGTCAACCGAAGAGGGAGATCTCCTATTTTTTCCGCAACAAGGGCACTGCCATTGATTCTACTTACTTTGGTTATTAATTACTCTTGAACTAGTGTTGTTCACAGTTCATCAAATGCATTTTATACTATTCCAAAATACAATTTTTAATAAATTCAACTCCAGTTCAAGACTAACTGATAACCAAAATAAATAGAATCAATGACGGCGCTTTGTTGAGGAACTCGGAACCAGTGTTAAATTTATTGAAAATTGTACTTTGAAAGAGCAGAAAATGCATTTGATAAACTGTAAACGATACTAGTTCAAACTAATAAGCAAAGTAAGCAGAATCAATGGCAGTGCCCTTGTAGCGGAAAAAATGGGAGATCTCCCCATTCGGTTGGCTAAGTGTTAAATAAACGCGTCGGTGAAATGTTAACAATGAAATATTCATAATATATAATAAAACGAATTACTGTTTTTTTTTTTTAATTTACAGCAGACGACGATTCGATGCTATATTTTTACGTGCCAATTGGACTGCTCCTCTTCGTGAACGCGATCCTCTTCGTTTTAACGTTCGTCAAACTGACCAAGTATCAAAAGGATCTAGACCTAAGGCGTCTCGCAAGGAACCAGGAGTCGGATCGACTCGATCGGAGGTATCTTCGACGACTGATGAGGACGACGTTCGTCTGTATGATCATTTTCTTCCTGATGGGCCTCGACTGGATGATGGAGCTCATCTCCTGGTCCGTCAACGGAGATTCGTTCGACTGGTCCTCCTTCGACCTCATAAACGCTCTTCAAGGTGTTCTTGTGTTCGGTCTGTTCGTGCTGCGAAAACCACCGAGAGACTTCGTGTGGCACAGGGTACAGCAACTTCGTGGCATCGACGAGCCGTCAGAACCGGAAGTTGGAAGCATGGAGCTGTACCTGCTTCCGATGATAGTGAACGGTGACTCCGTGCCCAGGCAAACGATCATTTCGTGAGGATAACGATCGTTTCACGAGGATAACGTTAGTTTCGCGAGGATAACGATCCTTCCCTCGATCCTTTCTCGAAGGGACACTCTATATCGTGAAAGGATCAATCAACTGCCTAAAGATGCTTGAAAGTTTCTCGAGGAGAGGCTTATACGTACAATTTTTAAATGACAATAACAATTTTTCTACAATGCGTCGAACTTGTCGAACGGGGAACGTTTGACGAATTCGATGAACGTAATTCTAAGTGAGACTTTAACGAATTAATCGTAGCGCGAGTGAAATGAATATAAATAATGTGTATGTCGTCGATATATAGTGTATACAGTGAAGATTTATTCTGATTGTCGTTTTAATGTTTTTTTTTTTTAACGAATGTGACTTAGAACATAATTTATTTGAAAAGGTTCGATTATCAGTTAATGTATTGGGACAGGAGTAGCGATATGGTAATGAGGCTTGAAGTTTTATGTATGTTTGTGTGTTTATACCTCGTTGTCGAGTTATTTTTCAACGAAAAATCGATGAAAGATAGATCCGATTGTAAATGACAAAAGGATAACGAAACTTTTTGGCTTAGCCATAATTACAAGCATTTTCATGTACATACTATGAATTGTAGATCTCATAAACTGAAAAAGACTTAAAAATTTCGTTATTTTTTAGACTCGTATCAAATTTTAGGAGGTAATGATAGGATCGCTAAACTATCGAATTAGGAATCGCGTTATTAATGAATTTTTGCACCATTTTATAGGTGCATTTATGTTTTCGGATAATACTAGCATGCTTCTTAGGAATTTACCTTGATTATACGAAAACGTCAACAACTCGTTTCACAGTGGCATGTGCAAGGTGTGATATTTGTGTACTGATTACATAACAGCGGAAAACCGGATAGGTTCTATTATAATCTTAAATCGAATGTATACATTCTTTGAATCTTGTACGATTAGCATTTTTAACAACCTTTAAACGCAGTCTTCCTAAGTGCATCCCACATCAGTACTTAAGATTACTTAGTATTGTATACCAATTTCATTTATCGCGCATTATTTACATGAAAATTCATGACTAAAAATTCTAAGCATTTCTTAAACATGTCTTAATCATTTTGCATAATAATATTGTACAGCTTCTACGTGTTAAATTAGGTAAAAATTATTTATTTATACTGCTAGTAAATTATTAAATAAATGAAAATATTACATTCTGCATTTCGTAGTTTAAGCACTGGAAGAAGAATATATTATTTATTGTAAAGCTCTTAAGTTATTTGTGTATATCTAAATTATCAATTAAACATGTGTTCTTAACGTATCCTGTTGCTCTTATTGCCTGACATTTTCTCGGAGAAACAACGATAAAAGGTCCTTCAAAAACGTCTTCAAATGAGTAAAAAATATTTTTTATTTGCATCTCATTTTACACTACAGTGTATATATTTGTTCACTTTGCTTTTGCAATGCTATCGTGCTATGCAAAAATGAAATAGTGTGGATTTGTACAACCAAACCCATTGGTACAATTTTTGTTTAAAAGTTGTCGAACAAGCCGGAAAATTTCCTAGTAAACTAATAAAAATTGATAATTATCTACGAATGCTTTTTTTCGTAGTACACCAGGTGCATAAAAATATATTGGCACACACCATATAAGCTCTGAAGCATAAGACGACTAAGTACTAATGCTTTTGGGCAATAACCCGACAGCAAAAACCAGGTACCGAAAGTAACTTTTGAACATTAATCAGAAAACTGGGTGTCGTTATGAGTAACATTACTTTGTTCTGAGAATATTTTTCGTCACTGTGTCTCTCTTTATTTCCAATATTATTGTATTATTCAGTAAATATTACACTATCAAAATCTGTATATTCCGCTTATTTCATATATTTTATATTTGAAAATATTAGATCATTTAATAAGGTAAACACTGTCTTTTAAGAATTCATTCGAAAAATAAAGTCTTCTACATTATCAAGCTTTAAATTTAAAAATATTTAATTTACAAAATATAAATTATTTGCCGAATAATACAATAATTATGAAATTCTTCCCATTTTTGTCACTTAATCACAAGAAATCTTACGTTAACGTTCGTAACTATGGTAATGCATATAGTATAAAATCCTGTTGCATCTAAACTCTTTGTGGTCCTTATTAGTGTAACAAGTTATTTGTTATTTTGTAAGCTGTACTAAAAAAAAGTTTGATAACGTATATTGTCATTTTTAAACTATAAATAAAATTAAAAATTGTACACAAAATTGTGAATGGTTTAATGAAATTAGCTTTCTGTAATATACAATTTCTAGCTTGAGTATTGTACAACTATGAATAAATGCGATATATAATTAATTGTTTTTAGCGAAACCATATAGTTTATAAAACATTAATATTTTTGAGAAAATATGAGAAATGTAATATTAAAAGATTCAAACAGTTAATGCAACAAAGTAAATATATGATATAAAATATATATTGCGTGAATTATTTAGTTCTTGAAGTGTATGTGTTTACATTGAGACTTGTGAGATCAAATAATACATTACAGAAAGATAATATAATATTTTGTAATCACTCAATTTTTCTGTTTACAACTACATATTATCTATCATCAGTTATAAAACAGGTACAGTTTACCCTTATTTATAGTAATTCTATACACTACTTGAAAGCATAAAAAATATTCGATATGCTCATCCAGATTTCTTATATATTGAGTATATCCGCGAGATAATATTTTAATTCTTTGTAAATTGTTATATTAATACAAAAGTTAAAAAAATCTGTTGGACCTCAAAGAGTTCATTTAAAATCATCTAATGCTTATGCGAATTTCACAACTAAGTCCACGCATTAAGTGCAAGGCCTAAATAACATATTAAGAGTCTATAATAAAGCAACCATTGGTTATTGTAATTATGCTGCACAAACCAATTTATCAAGCAGGTCTATGATGTCCTGGAAACGGTGGACTAACACCTAAAATTCCAATAAGGTTTCCTCGTTGAGCAACATAAACTAAGCGATACATGCCAGGTGTCCGAAGAGCTGTATCGCTAAAATAAATTCGCTCGGTGATTGCATGAGGTTCAAAAGGAACCGGCGATGATTTACCTATTATAAATCTTTATTATAGACTCATTTAAAAAATTGTTATACGTATAAAATTATATCTTACCTCGACCTACGTATTCATAAACAATATATTCGTCTAAACTAGAAAATTCATTGTGAAAAAGTCCCACCCAATCACCGCTAGCAGGCCTCGCATCTCCCAATAATCTATACGATACAGAATTTTCCTCGTCTATAAACCATGATGACACAGGTTGAAACTCTACACCATGATCTTCTATACCTGGTCGGATCTATAAATACAGTGTAAATTTTTGTGATACAAATTTTACTAAAATATTCAAATTGCTTTCCGTTAATTATATTTGTCTTTAACAATCCATAAAAGAAATCTTACAATAATATCAAATTCTCCTGTAACAGGTTTATGATCTGATATTATATAGTTGGAATGACTTTTATAATTATGTTGAATAGCATTCAACTTAACATCATCATAAATATCTGCATTTACTCTATATAAAATTCTATCGGTCCACGATGGTCGACGTCTAAATGAAAAATCTTAATGAAAAATCTTTATTTAAAAAGAGAATATCATAAAAATATTATAATAAATTCATCTTACTTTAGATCGAATTCTTGTGATGCGAATTCATATTTGTAAGTAGGGGGGAATGTGATAGAATTTTCATTCAATTCAGCAAAAGCTTCACCTTTTTCCATCACCATTTTTAATTGATCTCTAGCTAACAAGGATTTTAACTCATTTTTTTTAACTAGTGAATCAATTTCGGTGGCACTTAAATCTTCTCCGTGTAATCGAAAATTTAAATCGCCAATCCAAAATACATAACTGCACATTAAAGTACTATTAAAATAATTATATTTATCAACTAAATCATATTATAAAAAATATAAAAACAAATACTAACTCATGAAACAATATTTTTGAAGTGTCTGAATTAATAAAGTTATGACTTGTGAGTATTGTATTATAGTCCATAACTCTATCCATTAATAAATGATCATGTGGTGTCAAGTGAGAATTTATTACACACATGTTAATTCCATATATATTTAATCTAACACTCACTGCACCTTTATTACCCTAAACGAAATGTATTTTTTTTTTTCTTCAAAAGGAAATTAAGTAAATATTTTATATACTTAAAGTCTCCTCTTACCCACATCCCTCCACATCCTGTTCGTGTATATTGAGCCTCCATTAATCTTAAATGTGTTATATGTTTTCTAAGACAGAAAGCATTTAAAACAAGACCTTGCAAACGTTGTGTACGTATTTTTACATAGTCATATTTCTTCAATATTTCTCTGTAAAAATTTTAGACAGATAGCTAAAATTTAGTTATTAGTCCGTATATAATATTGAGTATTGTTAATACATATTTCTAATTTTTATATGCATACTTAAAAGATTTAGTCCATGGATCTTCAAAAAACATGTCCATTACCATGTTTTGAGGTTGTGCTTTAACTTCCTGCAATCTAATATGATTTATGAATTTAATTGTTTCATTTATAATATATAAGTTTATATATGTCATATGTACCCAATAAAGTATAGGTCTGGCAATGTTCCTGATTTGTTAATGCGATTAACATCAAGAAGTGCATGTAAATCCTGTTCTGGATATTTAGTTGCTACATTCCATGTAACAAAGTAGATTCTAAAATATACAGTATATATTTCTTTATTATTAAAATTACATATAGCTATGAAGTATAAATAATAAACAATATAATTAAAACAAAACAAGTATACATTTTCAATTTAATACTAAAATTTTAATTCATCATTTAAGTATGAAACATAAGGGATTAAGAATTTATAGCTTAATATATTTAAAAAAAAAAATGTTGAATAAGAAAGAAGCATATGGATAATGAAACATATATTATGAAACTTTTACTCACCTAAGATATTTCAACTTGTCAGCCATTTCTAAGCTGGTACGATGTAAATCATAAAAAGATTCATGAAATTTTATTATTCCTGTTAGAATCTGGGGTCAGGTTATATTATAATGACTATGCACTGTTTTCCAACATACTTTTTAGGTTAAGAAATGGTATAACAAATGTCAGTGGTAAAGTAACCTTTTAAGTTCAGACCTTCATTTAAATAATGTTAATAAATTCTCTGAAGGGGTTATTTATAAAAGTTATGTTACTTTATTCTTAAGGTGTATCAAAACAACTGTACAGAAAGCCATATCTTTGACAGCTGGAAAGAAAGCAATCTCCCCTCTACTGAAAGCAACCACGTGACGTCAAAGATGCAACCTGTCGTTTATTGTCACTGAATGCATTACGTACTACGCAAGTGTGTAATCATCTATGGACAGTAGCGTAGTAAGTTTCAATAATACCTCAGTCCTATTGAAAGATTTTAGTTGAATTTTTATTATCTTAATCCAAAAGAAAGCAGCACAGAAATAAAAATTACCCTACCTGCATTTAAATGTTCATTTGAATTTTGATTTATTTTTTTTTATTATCATTTACCATGTATCAATAGAATTTATAATTTAATTCATAAACGAAATATAAAAATAAATATATTAGTTAACTTAAAATATTGAAAACAGTAAAACTATGGTATAAAATCTAATTACCTGTGAATTTTAAAAGGTTTCTTCAGAACTTAAACTTTTTCTCTCTTGACTAATTATTACATATGAAGAACTAAATAAATCTTAAATTCAATTCATAAAAGCTGAAGTATACCATTCACTATGGTATACACTCTGGAATGGAATACTCCTTGATAATGAAAATTGTTGCAAAGATGATAAATGACAAGTATTATTGAGCTATTTATAGATAAGGATGACTAGAAGGAATTAGTTGCTATCATATGTAATAAAATATTGACTATTTGATAAATCATCTTCACATATACCTAGAAAACATGAATTGTAAGATGAAAAATTCTAATTATATATTAAATATTCATTTCAAGCACCAATAAAAATTACCTCGTTTCTGAAAAAACGTTTTAATTTAAAAATAAAATAGTGTACTATAAATTTAGTTTCGTATTTAGTCTTTTATCTTTAGCTGTTAAGAAACATGTTAATCTGAAGTCATAAATTTTTTGAAGCCAATGTTTTTAATCGTTCATCAACGTATTCTTTATTTATGATCTTTCGTACTACTATTGTTGAAATCTTAACAACTAAAGCATAGTTGATGGAAAGAAAGAAACGTCGGATAAAAAATGAATCGTACCTTTATTATAATTTTTCACGAAATTCGCCTCCGGTTGCTACAGTTTGTTTTGTTACCAAAATAATCGAGCATGGTCTCTACAATGAGAACTCCATAAAAAAAATCATCTCAGACGACGCTCACGCGTAACATTATTTACAATAACAAGACAAACGGTCGGGAAATGAAGTCCGCTGTTTTATCGTTATCTAATCTAGGAATGTAGGAAAGCAATTCTTTTATCGAATTCACGGACTTTTGTCTGAAAGTGTTTCCAGGGAATTATTAGTACATCATCCCGGGATGAGCTGCTCGTTGAAAAAACACGTTCGGATTTGCTGATAGCGTTGTGTACAAATTTCCTGCATCTTCTGGCCTCAAATACATGCCTGGTGGCAACACGAACGTCTCCATCGGACCATGAACATCTAAAAAATACGTTTATTTCATTATTAATAATTCATAACAATACCATTAATATCATTAACACTAGATTTACGGGCATTTCTCATATATTTTTTTTCTAAGAACTAAGTGTACATCGTACAGAGTATGAAATTGTAAAGCTGAGAGGGAAACAGATTAGGGTATATTCGTATCACTCAATCAATAAAAGTCAACAGAAATTGTTAGGAATAATGGTAATAGTTTGTGCAAATTTTGCTCCTGAAGTCAAATTGATAGGTCCTATAAACCTAGTGTTAATACTTAAACACATATCATAGACATTTGCAACCTGCCACGTTACAAAGATAAATAAATTCTCTATTACAAGTGATGTGTAGATCTTCTATATTAATTGCACTAGGCAATTATAAGTTTCTGAAACGTCTGTTTTATTACATTCTAGTAATCTTATTATCTGTACGAGTCCTGATCGCTTCCTGTGACTGTACAATAAATCTATTAAAATAAATATAATCTATCAACAGTATTAACGATTTTTTAATTTTAATAAAAACTATCTCATTCGATATTCTTAAATTTTATAAACGCCGCAGATACGTTTTAGATCATTATGAGATACAATACTTGCACGAAACTTCCATTTAAACCAAGACACAATTGCTTTGTAAATGTAACCGCATTTCAAAGTGGGTCATACCTGTCACGCTTCTTGCAAATTTATGATTATTCGAAAGTTTCTTCTTACGAGCAAGAAATTTTATTACCTCTAAAATCGAACCGGTCATGCAGTGACAATGGAAATACGACGAGTTTAAGTGAAACATCGTTCCTTGGAATTTTGACAAAAACCTCAAAACGTATGTAATTGCAATGCAGGAAAAAACTTCTAGCACAATGTACATTGGGTATATGTTACCATCCGGCTTGATTCATTATTGATATTTACTGGCAATTTAATCTTTTACTCGCTTCTTTGATTAGGAGGAAACGAGGAAATACCGTTTCTTGAATAGCTTCTTGGGAAATAAAATCCAACAGAAGAACGCTTCCTGTAGAATCTCAATTGAACTTTTTGCGACTAAGTAACTAATTTATATACCTAATTGAAAGGTCATAAAAGGACATGGCTGGATATTAGGTATTATAACTACAACCGGTGTCATAAATAAGCGGATGGTTTATGCCTAGCAGGCTAGTGACCTCTGTCTTATGATACGAAGTATATATTCCACACCCTGCCAGTAATGATAGGAATTGCGGTAAATAGATATACAGGGTGTCACGGATATCAATCGACAGACTTTACCTACATGTTTGGGAGGTCATTCTGAACAAGATATATTCTATAGCTCAATTCACCTTTATTATAGAGATATACACAGAATATATATTGTGATAATCCATGAGTTAGAATATTATTTTCACCCTCATTGAAACAAGTTGTATACGATGTTCAAGTGTACTTAGATGGAAAACCTAATACAGATGATAATTGATAAAAAAATCAAAGAAGTTGATTTTGCCATTAACCCTGTTGCATTTCTTAAATTTCTTTGCAATCAAAGGTCCTTTAATTTCATTAGAAAGCTAATTTGGAGAAAAATGGTTCTAATAGCAAGCTACTAGAAACAGTTTCTTTACCTAACGCACGAACTTAATCAAATTTTTTAATGAAGTGGAAATACATGTGGGACAAAAATGTCTCGAAGATCGCAGCAGAGTTAAGAATGACCTCGTTGAAACTCTTCAGGCTCAGATGACGTTTATGGAGAAACGGTTATTTAATTGTCAACCCTGAAGGACAAAAATTGGATTCCCCCTTCGTCAAAAAGTTCGATCAACCACCAACAGGTCACCGATTAACTAGCGTCCTCTGATCTAACGGGATCCGTTTCCCCTTCCAGATTAATTCTCGGAGAAGCGCTTGACCTCCGCCTCGAAACTTTCTCCCTCTCCGCCTTTCCAGTAGGAGGTTTTTCCTCCCTTTCGTTCGTTCCTCGAGGTGAAGGTCGCCAGAGGCGACGCCGTAACGGAGGAAAAGTTTGGAAGGGGGCATTTACGAAGAAAACGAGCCCAAGCGTTTCCGGGGCTAACTTTGATCTCTATTTTATTTTTATGCCTCCTGATTACCACTGCACACCGAAAATATAAAAATTTTGTGTTACACCTACGCATGATTAGAATAAAAAATATATTGAATAAATAAGTTAGCTTAATTTGAACACAATAATGAATCTCAGATAACGTAATGAAACACGTATAGGATATATAAGAGTAATTTGCATAACAGTAATAGCGTTAATAATATTATTAATAGCAATTAGTAATAACTAGTAATAATTAGTACTAATTAACAGAATCTTAGTTACTCGCATGGGAATTTTGTTATGTAAAATTAAAAATCTGTTTTTTGCTTTCATTCCCATCTACGACTGCACTTTTTATTACAATCAAGATTTTACGACTGAGGTAATTTAAATGAAGTTGCAAAGAAACGAAAGTGCTCATATTTTATAACCGGTTAATTTATAGAAAGGCTCACCATCAGAGTATATGGGGCTTCCGCCACGCCTGCAGGCAGTGCATCCAGGTAAAGCGGATGAAACTAATGCCACACGATCTGCGATTCAAAACACATCAATAACACATAATTGCATTAATGTTAAAGGCATTAACATTTAATGTTGGCTTATTTTCATTAGATTTGAAAAACGTTCATCCGTGCAACTTTGCTACAAACAGGATAATATTGAACACTGTGCACATAATAAAAGCTCCAATTAGACATTTTAATTTCTTTTTTATATCCCACCCTAATGTACACAATAGCTTCCTCGTATTAATTAAAACTTAATTAACCAGTTCCTTTCTTCGTATCTTTTTTTTTTAACGATCTGCTCGTACGGTTAAAGTATAACGGATGCAATGACATCGTGTGAAATGTTCGAAACGGAACGAGAATCAAGGAAATTACGAGAAATGACAGGTACATATAGGTAAACAACACACTGGTGAAACTTGCTTCTCCGATAAAAGTACCATTCTCAGAAAAACCACCGCGCATACTAAGTATATGCAAAAGTAACGACCGTTTTCACATTGAAAATCTTTATTGACTACTAATTACGTATCCTACATTATTTAATTATCTTTTAATATTTTTCAGATAACATATTGAATAACCTTCCCTTCAGCGCAATAATATTAGTGCACGCAGCACTATTTAACTTTAATTTGTCCCAATCGATTAACTAATTTTCTTCCATCCACTTTGAATCTTGACCAAACATAGCAACGCTTACTGGAACATTACTTTCGCATATACACCTACTAACAAGTAAGAAGCCCAAGGATAGAACAAGCAATCCTCCTAAATTGAAGGATAACAAGTGTTTCACAGAACAACCGGCTGGTGATAGATGCCTTCTTTAATTAACTTTCTTTAATTACCAGATTTGCTACAACGGGACAAGGCATTAACGGATTGCTTGGCCTTAGCCGGGGTGTGCTTAATTGCTGTAAACATTTTCAATTACACACACACATACACACGTAACAAGTCGAAGGATAAATAAGCGGGAACGTACCGCCGCTGTGATAATGCATCTTTCTCTTCAAAGAAGCCTCAGCTGGCTTGAAGTGGAAGAAAGAAGGCGAGTAACCGCTGCCAGGAAGCGAGCTCAGAGCATCGTCCCGATCACGAATCACCGTTGCAGATGCCTCTCGGCCGAGGGCAGCTAACTGGCGACCCTTCGGCAGGAACATCGTCAGGAACACGAGAAGGGAAGTAGTCAATAAACCATAAGCCAGCCAGGCCTCTCTGTCACTCTCCGTGGAGGCTGCCACCGAGCCGATCGCGCTCGATATCCAAATCGGAAGCGATATACCAACAGCCAGGCCAATAAACGCTGCTTCCCGGTTGTTGTCTCGAACGCCGCGTGCTCGGACTGCTAAACAAGCCACCGCGACGAGCAGCGCGCCCGGATACCTGAAATCAAACCGTTCAATCTTCAGGGTGGACTTGTTTAGACGGCTCTCCAGCGGATTTGGATTCCAGTTTATTTGAGCCTGGGTAAAATATTATTTCAGATGAAAAAGAATGTTAGGTCGCTGACGTAACTGTGAGAATAATAGGATTGGTTTCTGTTGTAATTAGCTTTTATAATAGTTTACTTGATACTGAAAGTGATGAAGCTCTGTTGTGAAATACATTGTTACAATATTATTTCTTATTTCACCACATTTTCATCAGTAAGAAATATTTGAAGTAAAAGTTAGAATATTTAATAACATACTTCTTAAAATAATGTTAAATGTTAATTACCAAAAAGAAAAAAAGTTAATTTTCAAGTACTTTCCAAACAATTTAACATAGAGATATAAAGTAAATTTGTATAGAATTTATGGTAAGTATTCTGTTTCGATAACCGGAAAGTATTGTCGGTGGAAGGTTTACATTTCAAAAGTTTACCCGAGGGAAGCCACTATCTGTCCGAGAGGAGTTTTGCAACAGGACATTGGAGTATTTTGCCCTGTATTTTGTACCTGGATCACCGCGGGTGGTTCACCGTAAAACCATTGTCCAACGATAGCTACCTGCACGAGCACGGCGAATCCCAATACCAGTGCCTGTAACAATAAGAAATAAACATACGCTTTAATGTCGACGTTTATACCCGCTCATAAGCTACATTTCTACAATACAGTGCTTAAAAAATATTCCCAACGATCCTCCCCCCTTATTTATTTATTTATTTATTTATAGTAAAGGTCTGCAGACCTGTTTATGCGCGCGTAAATTATATATTACAGAATGGTCGTAGGACAGAGTAAGTTTATTAACATAACCGTTCGAAGATAGTTTTGATCGATTAACGATAGAACGTTGTAATTACTATTACGGTGTTCTTAATTAACATTCTCAACGCTTGTCCCGCATGCCATAATTCATCGGCGAACAAGAAGTTCCTCGCGATAGCTGTGGCTCCATTAAACGAGCGCAATTTATAAACACAACGAAAAAGGAAGAAAAGAAAAAATGATTATATAAGCAGAAAAGGCATTCCTGATTTTTCTGACAAGTTATCTCCCGTGAACTGGTTCCCGCTCTTATCGCCGCTTCCTCTAATGCATATAATCACACCTACCGATGACAAGCAATAAAAGAAAACCCGTTGAATCCGTTACACGGGGAAGAAATCGCCCAGGATATTAATATTATTCAACGTGCAACGTGAAGACTGGGGTACTTAACGACCACAACAGATGCGCTTACTGCTATTAGTAGCGGGCGTTACTACTGCATTAGTTTTCATTCAGATCCCGTCCCAGCGCGTACAAATAGTCGATCGAGATCGACATCCGGATCTCCGACACAGCGAAATAAGAAAAATCCTTCGTGCATCCTTCGTGAGAGTCGTTCCACGAGTTTCTGCGGCCCGTTCTCTAAAGCTGTGCTCACACCGAATAGGCAAGACAACTTTCGATTACGTTTCGACTGCACGATCTATCGGGCGTTTCATGAATGGCTCTAAAGCGATCGACGATAGAGAACGGATTGTTGCACCGTTAGATCGTCGAAAGGGATAAACGGTGTAACGAAACAGAGACCGACTCTAGGGGATCTCCTGTCGACTGGGAACAACGCGTAAGCTTAGATAACCGCGAACCAGAATAGAAATACCAATTTCCGTGGTTCGTTTCAGTGCTCCCTTTTTCCGATCTGCATAATGTACCGCAATTATCCCATTTCATTTTTCTCGGATGCTTGCCGGCTCTTGAAAATCTCTTGAAAACGAGGGAACGTTAGATACGTTTAAATACGATTCGATTCGTGAAACTATAAACGTCTGGTTCGAAAGCTGTCTCCACAATTTAGATTGCATTCTGCTATATTGTTGTAGACAGACAGATTGAAAGATAGCGAATGAAAAATGGAACGTTTCCCTATCTACCATCGGGAATGTTTAAACGAGTTTATCAGAGAGAAAGTGAATTTAGTATTCTTGATGATAGATAGGAAAATGCTTCGTGAAAATGTTTCAATGCATTTTCTTCGTGCATCAGAGAGCGCAGTTTTCGCGTCAGATCCTTAACGAAACGTTTGTTAATTATCAATTTGTATTGTCCTGCTTAACGCGTTAATGTTGTGACACGGTATCTTGATACGTTAGCACACTTACCTGATAGGGTGCTGGCAGATAAACGCCGCTGTTTAACGAAAGTAGGAACACACATTTAACCAACAGAGCCGCAAACACGAGAGCAGCAGGCAGACCAACTAATCGGAATGCAGCACATGACAGAGGGTTTTGACTGAGGGAAGCTGCTGCAGAGAGTCCTGCCAAAAGGAAGAGGCCTAAAAGTAGAGCTTGTCCCAGAAATAAATGTCGTCTGTTTGGTGCGGTTACTCTTGCCTGAAAAATATCAAATTTCTCTATTATTTATACGAATTTCACAATACAGATAATTCTTACATCCGATACTTTTTATTTCAAAAACAACCTAGATTGAAAAACAAGTTATTCGTTGGTAAATTTTCCAATGGTAAATCTAGACTGAAACACAAGTTATTCCTTGATAAATTTTCCAATGGTAAATCTAGGTTGAAACACAAGTTATTCGTTGGTAAATTTTCCAATGGTAAATCTAGGCTGAAACACAAGTTATTCGTTGGTAAATTTTCCAATGGTAAATCTAGGCTAAAACGCAAGTTATTCGTTGGTAAATTTTCCAATCATCCGATCAACCACACTTTTCAACGAGGAAAAACTGTAATTTTCAAGCACCGTCCTCTTAACAAAACGAACAAAGTATCTTAGAAAGATACTTTAAGGTATTTAGGATTTTCTGAGAAAGAAATTCTGGGAAAATAGCGCACACGACGTTGTTTCACGCAACATCATCAGCATGCTCTAATTTTTTTTCCACAGCGAGGAAAAGTCTCGATATGGCAATCAGAAAGTACCTCAGCGTATGCACGTTTTCGAGGCTGACTCTCATTCTTGTTTCTTTGCGTTTGCCCTATTAATATTCGACAAGCTAGAAAGACGCGACGGGGACCGTTGCGTACTAAACTGTTCGTAGAATGAGTTCTTGCTTGCCGCGATTTAATTAAAAACAGATCAACGATAATTACGAGAGTTAATTTCTCTAATTGGAATGATTAATACAACAGCCAGACATACTTCTTAGAATAAACATGGAAGATCTGGCTATTGATGATTCGGATTAACGAATTTGTTAGTCATATAGGTAAATTGATTGCTCGTTTAACATCGTGCGTGTACATTAATTACTCTAATCCCACCCATTAATTAATACAGCCCGATTATATGATAATATCGCACCTTGTGCTTAGCTTTCCACGCTTTTAATCTATTTTACCGATTAAAGTAATAGATAAACTGATTTATCAACCGATCGCGTTATACATGCAGTATTTAAATTTATTTATATATTATTAGGAATGCGTTGATGCAATTAAACGCGTTCCTAACAATACACAAACATATCCTCAATTATTATGCATAAACTGCACGCTGATTTTATTGATCTTGAATACAAATTAATTATTTCCTCGTTTATAATAATGATAAACGGGAAAAGAAAATACAAGCCATTAAAAAGAAAATATTCGAACTAGAACACCTTCCTGCCCCGTATTGCATTTTAAGTTTAACAGAATGGTAATTAACTCTAAAATGCTCGACGGTGTAATTGAGCTATTACAGGCAGTATAAACATCAAGTTTACTATCGGAGGTTTTCCTGGCGGCCCCGGCTCAATGGAGTGTATCGATACGAGCAGACGACACGGTTAAGAGAAATAGGTAGTCGGCATGCAAACTAGGCCTAGGTCTTGGCGAAATTGCGAGCGTGCTGGTTATTGGAGCTTGTCGAGGTACGAACGAAAACAATTACCATGGATTCTTGTGCAACTTACCACGTGCTATCGAGTGAAAAAGAGATAAAGATTCTTTTCCAAGCTCTATTAACCCTGACGCTTCCTCAAATCTCAATTACAGGCGCTTATACGACCGCGAAAACGCGTTTCCGTATCAATGAACGTGATCGGTTCAACAGGTAACGCGCTCTTCCCGCTTTTTCCTAACGCCTATCAAACGAGTCGACTTTGCGCTCCACTTCCGGTCGTAAAAGTTATAAATTCTATGTCACTTCACAGCCTTCTCCGTTCGTATCTTGCAACGAGATATCCGTGTATTATTTTCTACGAGATTCGCATGCGGTATCTTTACAAAAATTTATCATATTCCATTTGTTATAAATCGGATTCTCAAAACTGCGTAACGTTTATAATATATTCCATTCTTTTGTAAGAAGATTACTTTTTTACTTTGCAATTTATAGCCTCCATAAAAGTAAAGAAATTTATGCAAAATTAATAAGTATACAGATAAAAGCAAGATGTAGCGATCTTTTGTAATTCGCCAGAAATCCCATAGAAGATTATCTTGTTTCTAAATAAATAAATCCAAATCAAAGAACAATTTCTCCGACTATGTATTCTGGCATGTATAGCGAGCTTGCAATTTTCATTGAGATCGGTTTGAAAACGGTTGTCGTAAAGGTAAACGAACCGACCTTGAGCAGTACGAAAACCTCGAAGCCAGCCATGAGGAGCATCGTGGCTGCGCTGAGGGCCGCCAGAGGAAGAGCCCAGGGTCGTTGTCTGAGCAAGGACCTCGGGTACGGTCGGGTATCGGTCTCGATCTCCTGACTCTTCTTTCCAGGGGGCATTTTGAACACCGAAACGGTCCTGTTCGGCGCTGGAACGCTGATGACACTTGCCACACTGGCCAGACCGTTCTTGTCCATCGCCACGTCGCTAGGTACCAGGAAGAATTCCGTCGACAACTCGTAGTCCTTCGAGGCTTGGGCTCGTATCGCCGTAGTTCCGGTTGGACCGAGCCAACTCGCCGTGGCCCACGACAGGATAATCGGGCTCAGTCTCATCGCGTCATCCGTGCTTCCTTAGTTATCTCTGTATGAGTTCTTTTTCCTCCAAGTTTCTGTAGCGTCACCGGGACATGCACCGTTTCCTGCGTAAGCGCATCCTTATGGCGCCCGCTTCCCTTCCTTCCGAGGAATGGTACACACCTGCAATTAAGATTCGTCCTGGTAATTAAGAGCTGTCGGTTCATTTGATTAGATTTAGCGGCCGGGCAAAAGTGAACACCAAGGCTTTAACGAGAAATCGTACCGTACTGGGGCGCGTGTTGAGCCAATGATCGAGTCAACGAGTCGGAACGAGATGGTTGTTTTAAACGAAAATTTAATTCCTCTTGAAACGAGAAGTTAAAAATGTGTTCATTACTGTTGAAGATCTCTTTATCTCGTATTTCCTGGATGTGGTTCTTTTTTTTTCAAGTAGTAATTAAAATAATAGTTCCCTTATTGCATTTCGGTTTTTTATTTCGTAATTTAACCTCTTTGTAATGGAAATTAAAGATTTCTAATTCAACTTCCTCTTGTAGTTCATTTTAATAAGTGTAGGTAGTGAGTAATGATCTTTAAAAATAATACGTACAAGTGAGCGTATATGTGAGCATTACAAATCTTTTAAATTATAGTGGTGTGTAAGTGACTGTAAATTTAATATTTCTATCACTTTGTAAAGTAAAAGATACTTCATACTCTATCAATGTATGCAATTTATAATATAAGAGTATTGTGTTTTAAAAAATATAAGAGATTCTATACTTAAAAATAGAATTTTTGTTTCAAATAAAACAACTGTAACTGTTATTCACAAACATTTTCTGAGATAATTCCAGTGCCAACAAAACCAAATAAACCACAGCCTATTCTCTGTGAGAGCCAAGCATGACCAGTCCGCAGGCATTCACGGAGTCTAACACCATTAATTATTATGAACAGGGTCAGCCGTAAGTAGAGTGAAGCATGGACTGAGTAAAACCAGAGTAAAACCATACAAAACAGGTATCATAGTGTACAGTACCATAATCAATTCAGCGTTAAATTGTACAAATATTAACTACACTCCTGCGTAATTTAATTTGTGATAACAAGCGTATGAACCTTTTAAGTGTCGATCATCGTCTGTCTTCGATATCTCGACGATACTGTTCCGCACACATTTCTTTCTCGTGACAACTTTTTCAAACGATAATATATCTCTATTCCTTTACTTCGACCAAAGACACCGTCTACGTTGCAAAATGGTAAGACACAACCAAAAGTGAAATAGCTTTCAAAGTTCCCTTTATACTTTAGGGGAACAATTCTTGCTTGAAATAAATTCGACGAAACGAAGGTCAACGAGCACTGTGCAAAATGTCCCAGAGTATTTTGTATCAAGCAAAATTTTCTGTCAGAGCATGGACCACAGTTCTCTGGCGAGATAAGTCAGTGGAGTGGCTACGAAGCGCGCGTTGTGAGAGCCAAACTCCGACTAAACCAACGAGCATTCTCGAGGGAGAAACTGGAAGCAGACTGGAGTTCCGTTCTGGAGGTGAAGCCTATCCGTTACGGAGGAGCCAGGGAGATAGTGATGACGATGCTGAGGTGGTAGTGGCATACAACAGGAGCGGATCCATGCAAACCTTCCAGCAGAGTTTTCTGTTTCTATTGAATAGGAAAAATTAGAATGGAATGTAAATGTTTTAACACAGACATTTACTACTACCTCGAAGTAGATATTAATTATTGAAATACAAAGAATGGTACTTCACGCTCAGCTAACGAAACATTCTCTGCAGTTACAGCGGACGTTCTTTAGTGTTTGATACTTCAGAAATTTTCATAGCACGTACATTCTAAACGTAAAATGATTAAGCTTGATAAGTTAAAAATGCTTGAATAAATTTTAAAAATTCAACATGACATTAATGTGTATTTGAAAATATTCGAAAAATTGACAACCGACAAGTTTTCTGTTTCATGTTACGAAACGTATGTTAAACATAAGAGTATATTTAATAAAGTGTAAGTAGAAAATAAAACGAATTAATAATACCAAGGGAAAAATAAATTCATAAGATCGTTTCAACGAATAAAGTGACCAGCCTCCTTTGAATTCTAATTAATTCTAACCGTTATCGCGAACGCGTCTATTTTATCCAAGCAGCTTCGATCTGATCCGTCCCTGACAAGATGAGAGAAGGAGCAGTATGGAATAAAAGAGAAATAGAGAGAAGGATCGGAACGAAAGAAAGAAAAAGAAAGAAGCTGGTCCTCCGACGACGTCGAGGACCGGACCCAGCGACGCATTTACATATCGTACGTGTAATAACCTCGAAAAAGTTTTAACAATGGTCCCGGGCTTCGCCTCGGCTGCGAAGAAGAGGAAAAACATGAAGGAACAACTCTGAGAGTAGATAAGAATTGAAGAAATATTTCCTATGAATTCTCGATTGATGGAGTATGAGGAACATTCTCGCGGCATAGTTCCACGGTTTTATCGCTAAAATATTTGTTGTGGAAAAAAATCGTGGTAACTTCAGTCGTTATAAAAAAGTACAAATATATATATATATTAGATTCTAAATGTTTATGCATTCAAATGAGGTTTAAGTTAATGTAAGCAGTACAGATAATATTCATTATACATATTTATCTCTATTATGCACATAATATGCTAAAATGAACAAGACACGCAATGTAAAGTGATTCGAAGAAGGAAATAAACATTTATTAAAGTTCTATTCCTTTGAGTTTATAAAAGCAAAAACTCACGTGAATATTTACAATCTCGTAACAGTGATTTGAAGGAAAATTTAAAGGGAATTGTTGGGATAAATTGTTACTTCTTTGGAGAGTTGCGAGATAAAAGCAGAAACTTGCAAAAACTTTTACAGTCTAGTAATAGTAATTCGAAGAAAAATTTAAAAGGAATTGTTGGAATAAATCGTTACTTCTTTGGATAGTTGCAAAATAAAAGCAGAAGCTTGCAAAATCTTTTACAGTCTAGTAATAGTAATTCGAAGAAAAATTTTAAAGGAATTGTTGAAATAAATCGTTACTTCTTTGGATAGTTGCAAGATAAAAGCAGAAACTTGCAAAAACTTTTATAATCTAGTAATAGTGATTTGAAAGAAAATTTAAAAGGAATTGTTGCTTCTTTGGATAGCTGCGAGTCTATAACACCATCATTCATCTCGCGAGGTAGGCACGAGCGATGGAAATTATTTACCTTGGCCCAGAAATCGCTTGTAAAATTATTCGTTGCCGGTGAAAGTGATAACAGAGAATGTGTTTCCTTTCTGGATCTAAGCAGCGCGTCTTGTTTGAGCTTGAACTAGATAACATGTAGGCGGCCAGGCGTCACAGATCAATGATCGTTTGCGCACATACGACACGTTCGGTAACCGTACACGATCAATCCCTTGCAACCAGGGTTCGATGAACTCTTTGCCTCGAAAACCGGACAAACCGTTTGCACGTTCGGTCCCGAGTGGTTCAACTTCCTTGATAGTAACCACGAGGCATGCCTTACGTTCTTTGCGCTTTCTGAAAACGATATTTTCTTGGAATAGCGTTCTATCAGCTTAAAATTCAATCGTATCAACGAGGATAACTTGTATCGTTATTTTGTTCAATCTCTTTTCAGCGGTATTTAATAAACGGTGTGATCTACCCTAGAGATCTGTGTCTCGTGGCTTAACAATTTGTAGTTGTGTGTACCTGTGACTTTTATCGTAGCTTAATAATTTTACAAATTAAGTATCCTTTTTCTAACATTTCGAACTTCAATATTCGCTAGTGCATATATTTTAAATACAACTCGTTTACAAACAGCGAATTAATTTTGTCTTCTTTATCTCGGCTAAAGATTTTTGATGATCCAAACGTGTGTACTTCCGTTTACTTATTTTGTAACAACGTCACCGACCGGCTGACTTCAACAGGAAGCATAAATATTAAACTTACCGAATTTGGCATGAACTCTTGCAGTCCTCTTGCAAAGACAGTTCCTTTTTCGTTTTATCTTAAGTTTGGACATGTCTGACGTCCTCCTCATTATCCGAAGCAAACATCAGTCGACGAAGACGTGACGGATTTACGATTGAGCCCTGTGGAGAAAAGAATTATTTCGTGCCAACGAAATTACATTGAAATATTACAAAATGCATCAATAATTATGTTTCTTAGGTATAAAGTCTCATATAAATTATAATTACTCTACTTAACGCACACTAATTATACCAATGTATAAGTTATAAATAAAATGTAATCATCAGTTTCTGGATAATTTTTAACAAGCAATACAATAATTATAAAATTGAAAATTATAACTAACTATAATTTCATAACTTATATAAATCCAGCTAATCAATAGTAAAATATACGAATTTTTAAGGAATTAATTATTTCAAATTGCATTTCTGTAACAAACGAATACATCTGCTTCGTTGAGAGAAAAAATTCTACCATATTTCGATCTGAGACCAAATTCCTTTCTTAATGATAATTACCGTGCTATTACATATACAGCATTGTGTTAGAAATGAGATTTACATTCATATGAATGCTTTTACTCGGTGAAACGTCTTAACCATTGGGGCGAGGGAAAAATTGCTAGAACAATAGACGATGTCAAAGAGTGAACAACGAAAATGTTCCTGCCGAAGCTAGTGTATACAAATGCGTGCGATGTACAATGTCTCGCAATGGCCACACCCGGTCACTTTCTCCGCCAAAGCCAAAGTCATTCTTGTACCGTAAGTTACTATGCTTAATGACGCAAGCTGCCCACGCTCAGATCTAATGCGAAGCACGGTGATCCGCTTTCCTTCTGGCACGCCGTTCAACCGTGGAATGTAATTTACAAGCTCCGCCAAATAAGAAAAAAGGATAATTAAGACGCGACTCTTTAACGGCAAAAAGCGGAAGATCGAGTTGTATGACGGCCCTGACCGAATTTCTTTGCACTTGAACGTCGATCGTCGAGAACCGAACATTTTAAACATTCTCTAAATGCAAACCGAACTGTTCGTTTCATTATGGATTCTTGTTGCACGATTAACATCTAAGATTAGCTGCTCTCTACCTATTCAGTTCAATTTCACAATTTAATTCTATTAACAACAATGTATCTAACATGTTGGATCATTCTGTTCGCTGATTAATCTAATTAACATGGAAAATGCAAACAAATTATTTACGGAAATTACCAAGCTCCTGATTATAAATTTTAAGTTGTATTTTTCTCCTTATTTAAAAGATGGTGAAACGACTTATGCAGGAAATATTTTAGTTCATTTGAGTGTAGCTTAAAAGCCAAGGCTTACATTCAAACATCTAAAAATATTAATTGTTATAGAAGTTTCGCATTTAACTGAATAACCCTTGTATAAACAGTTGTGCCGTGTTTGAAATATTTTATAAATATGTAGTTGTTACATGTGTGTATTTAAAATAATTGTATGTATAACGAACGCATTTGTAACTATAATGTACATTCACTTTAACAAAGAAAATGCGGTCGAAATTTAAAAAAAAAAATGAAAATGTTTCATGAATAAATTAATGGATGTTCAATAAATTGAAATATAGGATAGCAAATTGTTCAAAAGCCTCTGTATACACCAGGGATTACCTCTATGCGAAAGAAGCTGTCCAGTATGGTGAGCGAAATTCTTTCCTCCACCTGAGGAACCCTAAATGATGCGGAGCACCGAACTCTTGGTATTGCAGTAAGAGCGGAGAGAAGTTGCTTGCAACCGGTTTCGACAAACTAAAGCTAAATAAAGTCATGTACCGGCGCGAACGAAGGAAATCGTTCTGCTGATAATTGCGCCCTCAAAAAAACTTTGGAGACCTTGCTCGCGGGACGATCATTATTCGCCGTGTAATATTTAAAATCACCAATCATCGTTATTGGACATCTATCTGCATAATTGTCGCGGTTGTCCCGGACATGTCGATAAATCTCTTCGAGTAATAACAGTAACGTTCCGTGTGTGTGTGCATGCCAACAATCGTTTTGTGCAAGAATAGAACACCTGAAAGATCATAAAGAACAAGAATTATTCCAACAGTACAAGACATAGAAATTTTTCGTTCAACTCATCAAGATCGTATAATTTGTTCGAAATTCAACATACTCATCCTTGGCGAATTAACGTTTACACAGCTCAACATCGGTGTGATAGATGACCGGAGGTAGATAGCTGTGTCATCCATCGCAAATTTGATTGCACAGCCAAAAAAGAGTGTGTTTCACAGCCGAGAATCGATTGTCGGGGAACAAGTTCCTGGGATAATTAATAACAATTCTCTCAAGCGATAGCCATGATCGATCAAGAAGCGAACATTCTTTCGTAACTCTCACCCCTCGTCTATTCTTCGCCCCGTCGGGTTTGATACGTTGATAAGTCGACCCTTCCAAGGCGATTCATTTGAATATAAATCCGGCTGTCTGCACACATTGGAAGTCTCGCGAACGGGTATACGCGGAGGAGAACCGGGAACCAGAAGGAGGACCGAGACAAGCCGGGACGAATAGAAGAGGGAGAGAAAGACGAAACGAAGAATTCTTTTTTCGTTGCACATTGTAACCGCAAACCGCGGTGGTCGGCCGTGCAAGGTATTTTTTATTCACCTTATTTTGGGTTCCTCAGCCCGTGCAAGCATTATTTTCTTCTTTTTTTTTTTTCTTTCTCGTCCCGTCTCGATACTCGCGAACGGAGTTTGTAAGCGTATTTGCAGCTTCTTTAAAATTACCCCTCCAGAACAACGTTGTGGTACATGTAAATTATATACCGACACAAAATGTATGTGTTTTATAAAGTACCAGTTTAGTCGAACTTTTATATCGTGCATGTTTAATCACAGTGAGTTGTATGTAAACGTACATATGTGATAGACGCATAGGTATTATTAATGCTTTAAATACATGCATACGTATACAAAATGTGTGACTAAATATATTAGTATAAAATAAAAATATATGTAAATGCAACGTGTGCACTCAATAAACATATCTTGCATTATTATTTGGTATTTATAGATGGAAAGAAGATGAAAGACCGTGTTCTTAAACGTGAAATATTTCTTTAAATAAAAAGATATTTCAAGATTTTAATTTAAAAAAAAAGTAGCTTTATAAATCTTTTATAGGAAACTGAGAATGTTACTTGTTTATCCATGTATATTCATGGAGTTATGCGGTGTCGGAATGAACGAAAAAATAAACGTCTAACTCAAGGATACAATACTGTTTTGTAAGTTCGATGACCTGAAACCGTGAAAGAATCTAAGAATACCAATATCTAAAACATTTCCGCCTCTATCTACCACTAATTATTTCCACGTACGTTTTAATAAACAGGAATATATTTGTAAATTACTTTTGTAATTACAACCGCGTTATTTTTGAAGTAATATACTGGTGTAACAAAAGGATGTAACTAAATCAGTGAATACATCTGAGCGAATAATATTTGTATAATTAAGAAAGCGTGAAAAATGTAAGATGCCATCTAAATAACGGACTTTATTTACTAGACAAAAGTTTCTGTCGAAAGAGATAAATAATTCATAACGGTAAATTAATGTGCTTGAAGTTACTGGAAATGCGAATATAAAGTTATTTAAAAGATACGATTTTTATAAATACGTCTGTTGAGAAATGATAGAAATATTTAAAGGATAAATAAGCTAATGTACAGTGTAGTATCCTATAACGTATTAATTCGTTCTAAAACCAAATTCGTTATAGAGTATACTAATATATATGCGTGTCTGTACATACATATTTAGGGATAATATATATATATATATATATATGAGATATGTAAAAAAAGAGATATAAGAATAGAATTTTATAATAAAACAGCAAAATATATTTTTACTATTAAAGAACAAACGGTCAATTGTATTTCTTGAAGCTCGTTATACCATATTCATTTGTTGTAAGCATTTTGATTTAATCAAAGAAACTGTTCGTTATAACATCCGTTCATTATAGAATGCTCCATTGTATTTTATAAAAGCAATATGTTAAAACAAATTATGATCGAACGAAGAAAAGAGCTTCTTGTAACTCCCCTGTATGAAAAAAACCATCAGTATATTTGCGGTATATATATAAGGGGGTAAAGAAGCGGCTATTATTTTATGCTGCGCGTGAGTGCATTGTTAAAGGAAACTTTTATTACTTTCGCCAAGGACGAAAGCTCACCACGTAATCTCAGGGAAAGCCTACATGGAGTCGTGAAACATTTACATCTTTACACACGTATTATACGAAGAGTATGTGCATGCAAGACCGCAATGCGCGTGTCTACGTGCGCTTACGATGGAGTAACGATATTTATTATATGTCGGCGATGAATTATGGGCCGTTAACTTTGCCTTCGTGACGCGGCCCTTCGCTCCGCGACCAACCAGCATACGAATCGCCACTCTGCCTGCAGAAAAATGTACATACATATATACGTGTATATGCCCGATGTGTTTCTTCCAAGCGAAAAGCTCGCCTTTAACTAAGTAGCTCGTTTGCACAAAATTAATTGTATTTCATTGAATAAAACGTTAGATTGGTAAATGGTCCCGAACGTAGCCCAACCGCGTCGAAATGAAACGAAAACTTCGCACCTTGCTGAACATCAGAAGCGTTCGTTATTTTCGATAAATATAAGCATAGCGAAGTACCGTCCGAAAGAATTAAAGTTTCCGATATAACATTCGTGGGAAAAACGTTACAGAAACACTTCGTTCAAACAGCTTTAACGGTAAATTTATGAGAGTTAGTAAAAACCGCGATGTTAAACGCACATTAACGCGATAGCAAGGATACGGAATAGTTATCCAACCTCTCTGTTGGGGATTAATTTTCAGTTTGGTTCTTAAGAAAATACTTCTTATACCTACCTAAATCAGCAAAGTTTACGTAATCTGATCATAGATTAATTTTGAAATTATCGTACATATTTTTGATAATAGTATAGAAATCACGAATAAAATCATACATTTCAATAAAACATTCCTCTGTAATAGGTAAAGCTAATGCCGGTTCGACACATTCCTGCAGAATTCACTAGTGTGTTACGCAATGCGATTAATTTACGCTAGAACGATAAATAGAAACGAGTTTTAAGAATATTTTAGAAATATTATTAATATTAATAATAATTAACAATGATTCGAATAAATAATATCCATAGTAATGATCTTGGTCAAACTTGTTAATGCTAATAATTTATGATTATATTATATGAATCAAAACATGAAAAACTATGCGTTATACGGTTTAATATACTATACACAATTTTTTTATTTTGTACAGTACTATTTGATTCATAATAAAATGTAGCGTAGAAAAATACCGTTACTTCTGTAGAGCGCAAAATGATATTTTTATATGTATATGTCTATATACACAATACATCAAATAAAATGGAATTGGAAGTATTTATATTTTAATGCTCTAAATTTATCGTTTCATAATTCCTACATTTTTGTATTATTGATATATACGTAATTATCAATATTATCATTGGATACGTTATTAGAACATAACTGTTGTTAATAATTACATAAATATATGACATTATCTATATGTATTCAATATATAATATTAATTTATTCTATGCTTAAAGAACCATTTCTCAATTAAATCACTAAAATAAAAATCATTTTTATAATAACAAAATATATTAAAAATTATTTAAATTTACCATAAAATAACTTCAATAGCATTTTCAAAAAATATTCTGAATTTGTATATGTTATAGAAAAAAGCACCAAATCTTCACCGTTTTAACTGATGGAATGCAAGTATTGTGGTTTGTCGGACGAGGCAAAATTAACAAAACCACATTTTATGTGGTTATAAAAGTAAATACATGTAAATACAAATATAACTTAAATATATTTTATTTTAATAATAGAATTAATTGTATAGGGTGACTTAAACTTAGCTTTGCTAATGTCACACACTTGAAGTAAATCTTTAATTAACCATAATATGGTCTTAATAAAAATTCCTTAAATCTTGATAACGGGCAATATTAAATATACATAATACAATCATTAAATCAAAAACGTATGAGCTGTATACATAACTTGTACATATCTTTAATATTTTTCGATAACAATATATAAATATACATATATATTGTTATCAAATATTATTTTGCTTATTCTTTTCACTATTTATTTCAATAGAATCATGATTCAAGCGCCTACAATGATCAGAATAATATTCCGTAATAATGATATAATAATAGTTATAATAATAATAGCAATAATTATTATCATTGGAATTCTTACATAAAAATATAAATTACAATTTGTTGTATCAAATCTGTGAAATATCAAGTCTTGCCTCTGCTAAAAAGGAACTCACAGGCAGAGTAACAATTGATCAAAATGATTTTAGTCTTTTTCTTGGAGATTCTATTTGTCAAGCACTGTACATTTTTGGAACCTGAGAAAATTGTGTTACTGAAATTTGACACTCACCGTTATTATTAGTAAAATACTGCAGTTTACAATATAAAGTATTAAAAACTATTTCCAACTGATATGGAAAAATCTCAGGCAACATCAACGTAATTATACGTTATCGTAAAATAGTTTTTGTAAGAATGGTATACATAACTAAATAAACATTGGTTAGTAATAATTTAAATAACAATACATGTTAAACTGGAATCTCAAAACCGGTATTCTTATACCATAATTTACAAAATTTTTTCTGTGCAAAACATAAATACAACTTCTTTGTTTAATTAGCTGTAATGTTTTAAATGCAAGAAATGCAAAAATATTGAAATAAACAATAAATCAATTGTATTTGCTAAATTTATATACCATATTTCCTTCCAGTGCTGTAATTGATATTAAACTTCCGAATTTTTTTATAAAATAAACCGCACATACTTCCAAAAGTTGACTCATATACAAATATTTAAGAATTTGTAATACTATTTAATCAGAATAGAAAAAAATTAACCCATTGATTCATACGGCCGTTATTAAAAATAAACAAAAACTATTTATTGCCAAGAGTGCCTGCTCTAAAGCATCACAAAATCTCGACCTGTATTGGATTTATCACTTTCCGAACCTTCGCTACCATCTTCACCTTCTATTAATTCTGATAATAGAAGTTTGTTTTCTTCATTAATTGCAATTTCTTCAATTTGAGTGTGTTCTTTAACTAATTCTTTGATATTAGACTTCTCTTCTCTGAAAAACAGTTTAAATACATATGCAGTGATAAGGAAACCATCAATTCTTTAATTTATTAAAATTTAATAGCATTATTATAACTTACAATTGTGTTGTAGATGTTTCTTCAGTGTCAGAATCTTTTTCTTTCTTTTTCTTCTTTTTACTGATCTTTTTATCATTTTCAGATATGGAACCGTAGTATTCATACTGAAAATAAATTTATAATATAGACAGAAAATTTATTCCATAAATAATTAAAAAGTGATACATACTTGATAAAGTGGCCAAAATGATGCAAAGAATCCAACATCTGCAGTTAAATTAGGTAACAGCCAAAGATGGCATCTACCAAGTGTTGGAACCCATAAAAGACAAAATACAATTAATCTAATAATTGCTAATGTCAAAATGAATACAAGGAATCCAGCAGCTGCAACACTTATGTAGTATACACCATGACGAATTGTTAAGGGCCATAAGGGAAAGAGACAAACACCAATTGCACCTAAAACTACAAGTGTTCCAAAAAACCAATAGTATATTGGAATTGGCTCATATATCCAAACATAAGCATCATTGCAGTCAACAAAATATTGTTCCATATGCATTTCCAAACGTACCTAAAACAATTAATAACTTTTCAATGTATTTATTTTATTACACTTCATCCCTTTCAGTGTTAAAATCATTGTTATGCATATTCACTGTATACTAGATATTTCTTAAAAAAGAATAGTGTATCAAATTATTTTAATAGTACACTATAACATAATTATGTTGAATGTACACTGGTACAGTTGCCAATACTAATGCCTAAATAAGGAATATATAACTGAGTTCATAGTGCTTACAAATATGTATATAATTTCCTAATGTACAACGACTGATTCTTCAGAACTTATATGTAAGTTCATAGCACCGAAAGGGTTATGAATATTAAAACTTATTTTCAGATTATTTATATAATTATATTATTTGAAACTTACTTTTGGTTTCTTCTTTTTTTCTTCATTTTTATCTTCATTGTCTTTTCCACTTGATGCATCTTTGTTTTCTTTAAATTCTTCCTTTTCTTTTTCAGTAGATTTTTTATCTTTTTTAATTTCTTTAACCTTTTTTTTTATTCCTCGTATTTTATATAATTCCTCTTCAGATATTACTACCTTTTTTGCTCTATGAAAGAATTTATGTCTTAACATTAAATCAAGGAATTCTGTAACTTGTTCACGTGTTTCAAATCTGGTTTTACTCCATGGTGAGTTTTCCAATAAGGCACCCACTGCACGAGTGCCAGTGAAGTACTCAACATTGTGATTTCTATCAAATTTTGTTTTCTTTGATGGTACATTATTACGGATCCATTTGGCTACTGCATATTCTTCTTTAGATGGTTTTTCTTGTGCGACTTCATTATCTACGTTTGATATTTCCTATTTTGAAAGGTTAATCTTAATTTTTGACATTTCCACAAAACGTCCTATAAGTATTTAATTAACTTAATTGTGAATTAAAAATTTAATATGGACTTAAAAACATAATTTGTTTTACTCTAAAAACACTGTATTTAACTACAATTTTTTTATACTACGTATAAAAACAGAACTGTAAAACTGATAGCAAAGATGATAACCCAAAATATATCAGAACGTAATTCAAACAATTTTAGAACTTCTACATAAAGATAATTTAATATAAACATTTGAGTCTTACAAATGGTAAAATAAAATAGTTTAATTAACAATATTATTAAAGTTAATTCAAAAGTTTTAAATAGCGAAGATATGCTGTTTGCTACGTCATCCGTTAGACTACACTGGAGTACTTATTGTTGTTGACACGTGCTTGAAACTAGTTAAACAAACTGAACCTAACATAAGACTGTACGTTATACCCAAATAAATACTATAATCCATATGTATTGTTGAATAATATTGTGATAATTGCTGCCATATGTGACGCTTACATCTTTACGCTTCCTGCTTTTCCTGCGTTCCGCCATGTTGTGAATTTCATTTAGCGCTTGCGCGCTCAACCTTATCTACTCATTAGTAGAAGCAACAAACGTACTGTGATGCTAGACTGAGGACAGGAGTTCTTGAGAACACCCCCTTCCACTACGTACACTAATGCACATGTGCATAATTCTATTTGCATTTTTTTAAATAGTCAAACGGTAGATACAACTTCGAATTACAGAAATAAGAACTATAAAAATTCTCAAATTAATTTACGAATGTTATATCATACCATTTTATTCCTTTTTTTAAATTAATGTTTTACTTTTTTTACACGTTGCAGTTCAATAAATGTATGCGTACATACACATACGGTTAAGCATTAGCAACTTATAGTGGCATACAATAATTATACAATTTATCTTTTTGTAATATATAAAATCATTTTTAAATTTCCTGCATATCTAAACCATTTCAAAAACGTTAATGATGCCATCTCTCCAAAAAGTGTCCAAACTGGTAACAAACATTTATCGACGAGTAAGTAAAAGTGGTAAATGACTTTGATCAGGTCTGCCATCTATAAAAGAAACCCGATTTATTGGTTAACAAAACAGTTTAATTTCATGTTCTCCACATGGTGAACAATTACATAATTTTTAATTAAATTTCTTTATACTGCTTGTTGCAATTGAGAACTATTGTTGAATGTAAGACTTTGGAGAAATAAAAATTAAGCAAAGTGATAAACGAAGAAAGTGA
This sequence comes from Tetrapedia diversipes, assembly GCA_033822845.1. NCBI lineage: Eukaryota > Metazoa > Arthropoda > Insecta > Hymenoptera > Apidae > Tetrapedia > Tetrapedia diversipes. The sequence goes on along the minus strand of JAOPTO010000548.1, from coordinate 192,967 downwards.
TTTTAAATTTGCGTGCATAAATTAAGTAACTTTAGTTTGCGGTTCCATCTATTGAAGAATGATTGAAACTTTTAACGAAGTAGTTCGATTGTTTACCGTGTAGATGGGGCTATGTCGTTTTTTTCTCTGTCTCTTTTTATTGTTGGTAAAAATGTGCGAGTCGTTTGCGGGTTTCTTTGATAGATGGCAGGCCTGATCAAAGTCAGTTACCACTTTTACTTACTCGTCGATAAATGTTTGTTACCAGTTTGGACACTTTTTGGAGAGATGGCATCATTAACGTTTTTAAAATGGTTTAGATATGCGGGAAATTTAAAAATGATTTTATATATTACAAAAAGATAAATTGTATAATTATGGTATGCCACTATAAGTTGCTAATGCTTAACCGTATGTGTATGTACGCATACATTTATTGAACTGCAACGTGTAAAAAAAGTAAAACATTAATTAAGAAAAAGGAATAAAATGGTATGATATAACATTCGTAAATTAATTTGAGAATTTTTATAGCTCTTATTTCTGTAATTCGAAGTTGTATCTACCGTTTGACTATTTAAAAAAATGAAAATAGAATTATGCATATGCTATGTATGTCGAAAAATAAGAATAATAGACAGTCAACATTTCGCGCGGCTCGTGTCGCAGGCTTGCTTTCCACATTGGTTGGATTTCAGCCCTTCAAGGGCGAGGGAGAAAGACTTTCTTTTGTTTTCTCTCTTGATTTCTCGAAGTCGTCCGAAACGCTGAGCCCACGTATGCGTGGCTCGTGCATTAGTGTACGTAGTGGAAGGGGGTGTTCTCGAAAACTCCCGTCCTCAGTCTGGCATCACAGCAAACGTAGTGTGTAACGTGGTTCTGCGTAACATGTTAATAAGTGTGTAACCGGCTATTTAAATATATACGCTTATTATTATTTATTTTAAGGAAACTATATCTATAGATTGTAGTAATGGATTAGATTTTTGTAATCATAATAGCACTATATATCAATTCATACGATTATAATTCAGTATGAAACGAAATTATTCACATGATTAAGTTATTAACTATTATAAATTTTGGGATGATTTTTGGATGAAGTAAAAAATGCAAATAAAAATATGAAGTGCATAAAAGTATGGAAGACTTGGTCAAACTATTTTTATGGTTTTGAGTAATAATCTCACAGTCAGAATTCTACATATATATTTGCTGTTAATGATTCAAGAATATATGTGCATCAGAATTACATGATTAAATATCACAAAGATTAGAATTTGTAACTGGATAGAATAAGTACCGAAGTTATGTGTTAACCTGTAACAGTAAATATTTGTAAAACATTTTTATATTCTACATATAAAAGAAAGATTTACATCATTGTGAAAAATTATAACCTTAAAAATGAGTGCACCAATAAGTACAGCAATGGATAGCTTATCAGCTGCACTTAGATCTAATATAATCCCAAATCAAGAATATTTATTACAAGGATCAGTGTTAGACAGTGCTGTAGAAGTATTGCTGCATAGATTACGTGGTTTATGTGATAATGTTGATACTGGACCAGAAACTTTTAATGATCATGAAATGTGTTTCAGTATTAGGTATATAAAATGATTTAATAAACATTGTTAAAAATATTATATTGTACATAAATTTGTATAATGTTATATGTTTCAGAGGATCAGAACAACCATTACTTTTACGTGTAAGAAGAGCTTTAGATTATCAAGATATGCCTTGGCAATTGCGTTACATTGGTCAACCTGAATTGGGTGATAAATCGCGTCCTACAATTGTTAGAAGCAGTTTAGATATAGCTACTAGTAATACAGTTGTTGACTTTTTAACAGAACTTGGATGTAGATTAGACTTTGAATATATAGCACGTGGTTATATGTTTCGTAAAGGCAGAATGAAAGTTACAGTATCCAAGATATTTAAAATGGGTCAACAAGGAAAGATACCTGAAAGTATGGAGGCTATATCTCAAAGTTATTTAGTAGAATTAAGTGTTTTAGCACCTAGTGGCCAAGATGCAATAGCAGAAGATATGAGAATTTTTGCAGAACAATTAAAACCTTTAGTACAACTTGAAAAAATAGATTATAAAAGACTTGTCCATTAATGTTAAGATTTTAATCAATATTATATTTTAAATTGTATATATTAAAAGCTTTTGTAACTTAAACCATATAAAAAATAAAATTTTTCTATTTATCATAATTGCATCGTATTACTGCATATTGCTATCTGTGTTTGAAATTTAATTATTGATACAGTACTGTGCTGTTTGCATAGTGGGCTCATTAAATTTAATTATACTAACACAAATTCATAACCGCAGTTCTATGTAGAATGATCGGATATAAGTACAATGTATATTGATGACGATTCTATAATAAATTTGTTTACGTTATGTAATTGCAAAATAATGCTTTTAAAAATGATTGGATACAGATGTATTAAATGATTGAGTATACTTATTAGAAACAAATGCATAAAAAAAAGAAATAACTTCTTAAATTTGTAAATAAATTACATAAAAAATCTTTATAATTTTACATAGAACCGCCACTATTTCTTGTGCATAGAAAAATATCCTATAGAATCATCGTTGATCTCTTTTATTCATCTGACCATTTCACATGAATACCTTTGCTATGCATTTGCATATGTTAGGCCAGAATCAATGAGTGCTATTGTACAAAGGGAGTCAATATAGAGTATTTATTGATTTTCATAAAAAATTATTTGATACTATCGTTTTTTTAAATAAACGATGAAAAATATTTCTATTAAGAGCTATTGCTGCTTACTGTATTAACTTTATTTTATGATCTTAATAATTAATTTATAATCGAAATAATACATTTTAATATCATGTTAATACCTTAAATATTAAAGATAAAATAATGTTTTTATAATTTAATTTAATAAACTTTTCAAATTTTATAGCTAAATAATTATTTAATGTTATTGTACTAATGTTAAGCTTTCATTTGATTGGAAAGTAAAGCGCAATATACATGCATGCACCATTGCCATCTTTGAAAGGAGGCCACGGAAGAAGATTAACGCTCTGCACGCCACCATTTTGTGGGCATTTCTACTTGTGCAGTTGAAGAGAACGGTTGTGTGTGTTACAAAGTTATAAAATTTATTTGACACACTTATACATACAAAATGTAAGTAACATGCAATATTTTATTACAAACAAATACGTATTTAAATATTTATAATTATTTGTAAAAGTAATAGGATTAAATGAGAAGAACGCTTCGAAATTTCCATGGCGTCGGTTTCTGTTCCGACAGATTCTAATCTTTCATGATATTTGTATATTTATATAAATATAAGATCTAGGGGAAATGATCAACATACGTAGTAGCAAAGTTTAAATGATATAAGGGAATTATTTTTATACGTAAATTGAAGTATTCAAATTTGGCATAAGCAGACCTTGTTACTGCAGTAAATTAGGAGCACAACATGGCGGTATTCCGACTTTCCCTTTTCGGTATAATTGACTAAACTTTATAACTATTTTGGCTATAGACTATTGAACTTATTATATAAGATTGTAATAGAGACATACATAAAATATATATTAATTGTTGTATTGTAAATATTGCATAAAACAGTATAATTTTCGTTGCCGGTCGATATTTTTTTTAATATAGGTAAACTGACAGTGGGTGTTGATTTATTTCTATCGGGTATTGAATTCAGGATAGATTTAACAAGAACATCGTACATATTTATGTAAAATGTATATAATTATATTTATTCACAGCATTAAAATATATTTTAATATTTATAAAAAGGAATTCGTAATTATTTACAGAAAATGTCACGTTATCGTGAATGGGATCTTTCGTGTAAAGTTTACGTTGGTAATTTAGGAAATAGTGCTAGTAAACACGAAATTGAAAGTGCATTCAGTAAATATGGCCCACTTAGAAATGTGTGGGTTGCTAGAAATCCACCGGGTTTTGCTTTCGTGGAATTTGAGGACCCGCGAGATGCAGAAGATGCAGTCAGAGGATTAGATGGAACGTAAGTGCTACATAAAATATACTCGTGTATATGAAATTAATGTGTAATAAAAAATAATTAAAATTATTATGAACTTTATCTATGAAAACAACAATGGTTTCTTTATAGACGCTGTTGTGGAACCAGAGTGAGGGTAGAGATGTCCTCAGGAAGAAGTCGACGTGGAGGTGGTGGTAGAAGACCAGGTCCAAGATATTCCAGGTAAGGGATCTCAAAGTATTAAACATCTGCATTTTACAGCAACATTGAGCTACTGCAGACTTGTGTCACCAAGTAGGTATTACAGTGCAGTTATCAAACAAGAATGTCAAGAAATGATGCACGGGTTTCGGTGAATTTTTTTATGCACAGCGGATGTAAACCAATATTTTTTTTAAATTATTTTATATAGGAATGTGGATAGAATATTATTATGTAATGCATTTATTTGATCTTATCGCTCTTCTGGCTAATGCCCTTATGATCATAAATAAGGTATTTGGTCATTTAAAATGTATGGAATAATGTTAAGAGATATATCTTGATAATGAAATCTTTTTACATACATACAGTGTTTGTGAGGTTAGCCGAAGAGCAATTAAATACACTGCATGGGAAACCTAAACGGGAGATGCTAGGGAAAAATTTTAGTTACAGCAGAGGTAGCAATTTCATTTAGAGCTCATTTTTTACCCTACTGTAATCTCCTTGTGAATATGCTTAGCAGACAATGGGATTCTCACATACCATGTATCTTTTTGAAAAACTTATAGGTCCAGATCTCGCAGTCCTCGGAGGAAATCACTGGGTCGTTATCCGAGGTAAGATTTTCCTAGCCCCGTTAACCGCAATTTTCAGGTGCGAGTAGACAAAAGAAAGTGAAACAATGTGAAACATGGCGATCGACAACATATGAGCAGTCTGAAACATACAACAGTTTTTCTTAATTTTTTTTAGGTCCTGGTCAAGAAGTCCACGCAGATCACCAATTAGCCGATATTCCAGGTAATCCCTTTTTATTGTGTAATTTTATACATTTTTCAGGGCCTTACCAAGAACAGTCAATCTACAAATCACAAGTAGGTATTTGCAAGTACCGCTTGTATTGTGATCATCGCAATTTTGCACGCTGAATCACAATGTATCATGTGAAACATATAAAGTAATTTTGTTCGAAATATATTGAACATTATAAATTGCGTGATTGTCACGATCGGCGGTAAAATATTGTTAATTGATTGGCATAAGTTGGAGAGGACAGGACTAAAGTAATGTATGATAGACGGAGGGCGAAGAAATAATTCGGAAAGCTATGATTTAAAATCAAGATTTAGTTGGCAGCTACGAAGCTCGTTCGGTATATAAAAAGCAGCACCGGAGACAAATAAAAGTAAATGATAGCGGTGTCTGGTGTTAATTTTATCATTTCAAAGCAATTTATTTTTAATGCTTATCGAGCTTTTATTGTATAGAACCGGATTATTTTTACTCTTGTAAGTGCCTGAAATTTAGTTATTCGGTATTTGAACATTGATATTCGAAGATATTAAGAATTAATAACAAATGCTTATTTTATTGGGAAAATCTAATTGTTGTTCAAATACCGAATGAAGTATAATAATTTAATTTGATGGTTTATTGCATAACGAAAAACTTTAATATTGAAATGCACCAATGTGCAAACAGTTCAGACGCACTTCGTATTTTAGTCACTTTTATTTATCGTACACGCATCGGAGCAGTTACTAGCTACATTAATTATTTTTCTTACACTGGCTGTACGAAGTTGAATTTTATTTTATTTTCGAAATACAAAACACTATGTTTCAGTCCACTGCACTATGCGTTACGATAAGTAAGTAAAGGATAAGCTGAAGTTATACATCTGTCATATAAGTATAATCGATCAGCTGCAAGTAGAGTCTTCTTTTGAACGCATTAGAGTGGGCAGTCTAGGATAATCGTAACTAAACTTATCGCTGTTGAGTGAAATATGTGCAATTTTGTGAATTTGGAGTAAGAAAAAGAACTCGTGTATACCGATAGTGGCCAGGAGTATGATAACTGTGATGGTTATATTGCTAAAACTGACGTTTGCAGATTCTACCAGCGTCAGCTCCTAGCTCTGCTCGTCTCCCCGCCACTACTACTGCTACTACTACTACTACTACTACAGCCACCGTGAAAAAAAGTCTAGCAATCAAAACTGAACAAAAAAAAAGCCTGCCTGCCCACTAACTTCCCAACCAGTCACCATCAGTCACCACCAGTCACCGGTAGGAGCCAAGTCGTCCGTCAGTTGACAGTCCGATGCTGTCCGTCAGTCCGTCAGTCCGTCTGTTCCCCTTCAAAAAGACTTCTTCGGGCTACCTCAACCTCTAGCGGCTAGGAGCATCGTGAATCCATCGAACAGCCGACGCGATATGAACGAATACTTCTGTCAAAATCTCGGCGCGTCAGTCCGTCCGTCCGTCCCAACTTCTACTACTACTACTACTGCTACTACTACTACTACTACTCGTCAACCATCACGTTAAACTTAGCCGACAACGCGACCGCCACTTCTCTTCGACTGCAAAGCAAAATGATCACCACCTACACACCATCCCACCACCACCCAACCAAGTACCACCACCACCAACCACCACTACATGTTCACAGTTGTCTGGTATTTCACCGATTTTCAAAGATTTTTTATCTTTTTTTTTCTATCTAATCGATGGTGTCACGTTCTCTGCAGTCCAATGACAATAATTTTTATTAATTAATTACGTTTACTCAACAGATTTCTTAGCGAACGGAACACGAGACACTGTGGTTAATATTTGTTTTTAATTATTTTAGTCATATCTTGTGGTGTACATTGGACCGGGGAACTGTCGCCTGTTACATAATATGTATTTATCGTTATATATACATATAAACGTACATTTATATATATATATGTAAAAGAAACAGTTACCTGTAAAGATTTAATTTAACTAAATTAATCCTACTTTCGTTTATTGGTTTCTCATTATTGGTGAGATGTCATTTTGTATTAATTATTGTGTCTAACTAGTTTTATCACCCCTTAGGCAAATAGGAATTAGCCAATCCTAATTCTATTACGGGTTGCCTTGCGATCATTTTCGTACCTATGTGTTTAACGCGCGACATTTTATTTCGTCTCATACTTCATTTAACGTGGTGTCGTTTAATACAATCAACTTTGATTTCACATACATTCGTATCATATTTTTTAATGGAGTATATAAAATGAGATGCGTTTGAAATCTTTTATTTTGTTTCCTTATAAATTAACATTAATACCCTTATGAAACATTGAAACGAAATAGAGAGTCGTGCATTAATGAATTGTTTCCTAAGTTTTAGTAAAAATGGTGTAAAATGTTCTTTTAATATTTTAGGTCAAGGTCCCGTAGCCCTCGCAGGCGATCTCTGACCCGTAGCCGCAGCCGAGACCGCCGTTCTCGTTCGGATTCCCGTGACAGACGGTATTAATATTACGACAAATTAAAAAAGAAACGGCAAAGATCTAATATCTTGCTTTTACAACGTAAAGAAAGTTGCCTTCGTAACATATTTTCATATTATTCAACGTGAAATGCAACGCCTTTGATGATAAGATCCTATGATCTGTTCAAAGGAGATAGAAGAAACAAAAAAAAGAAAATCATAAGTCTATAGAATTTGATTGTATATACTTCAGAACTCAACGAAGTAACAGTATTTTTACCTCACTTAGTTGTGTTGCAACAGTATATCTCGTTTCGACTATAATATCACAGTGCAAAACAGTGATGTAGCGACATTAAATCCGTGGATCCAAGTGAATATATTTTTCTAAGTGTGTTCTCTATTTACTTACAGTTAGGTGCTAAAAGTGTCGAGAGAACGGACCGACTAAGTGTGCCGGATGGAGGACAAAAGAAAACCGATTTTATATGTACATAAAAGAAAAAAATGATATAATCGTTACCACGCGTACATACTCGGACGAAGCAATGATGATAATAATAAAAAGACATTTATAAGAGATACGGAACAGACACGTACACAATGTTTAGTATTTAAGTTGTTAACTTTGTACACGGATAAAAGTCACCACGTACGTGCGTAAACATTAATATTAAATTAAACACTTCTGTACACGCAAGCGCGTGTGAGCCAGTTGTACATGCACGACACACATCCACACCGCGTACGCATTAGATCGCAATACAGACTTATATTGTACACGCATATAAAAATTACTGTGACGCTGCTATCGAGTGCGTTGGATCTCTTACGAAATGTGCTCATTGCTTTAAAGTGTACGAGTGAGACAAATTCGATTGCAATTGAGAACAATTATAACGATAAGCATAACGGTGAGTGTTTAACTAAACAGTTTAAAGTATCGTACCGGTAATGGACCAGAGAGACGTTTTTTGGTGTGAAAAGAAGTTCATGGAAAGGAAAAGGAAAACGATCGTTTTACGTTGTATTAATTGTTTTGTACTCTTACGAATCTAAGACTAAAATAAAGCTGTATCGTATAATTATTTTGGCTTTCCTATTGCGATAGCGATTCGATGTTTATTAATAGGAATTAATAAAGTGCTGAAGTAAATGATATAGATTCGAATTGTATCTGTTAATATTTCCTACACTATGTTATGTATGTGCATGTGTGTAATAAAATTAGGTTTAATTTGCTATTAAACTTACATCTCTTTTTCTTTTCTTTTCTTTTTCTTTTAAATTACCGATTTCGTCGAAGCGGCGAGTCCTTAAAGGAAAGAAACATTGCCTAAGCGAAGCATACATAATCGAACGCTTTGCTGGCAAAGATGATAGTCCCTTATGGGTAAAGCAAGGGTTTCGTCTAAGAGTTTTAGAATTTCTAAATAAGACTTTAACGCTTCTTCGTATCTTCCTTCTTCGAGGTTCCTCGTGGCGACTTTGAATATCGTGTCCGTGTCCTGTAAGACCTTCAAACCTTTCAGAATATTTGTATTCTTGCCACACTTACAACATTTGGGCATAAACTCGTTTGTGTCTGCATTTAAGGGGAGGACGTTTCCACATTCCTTTCCGGTCTCGCATTTAAATCTGAAAAAGCCAAATATATTTTATGTAACAAAAATTGTTGAAACAACGATATACGGTGTAGCATGTACTTTGTTAAAGCTTTAACTTTGAGTTAGTGAATGTTTATAATAAAAATTTATGTTGTATGTCAGCAGTTGTATTCTCAGTTCATGTCTATTATACTTAAAAGTTTGTTAATACTTTTTTTGCAAGTTAAACATATGTTTCATTAAATAATGTATTCAGTATCAGAGAAACAATAAAATTTTCACAACAGGAAATAATTGCAGCTGGTGTTCATTAGTGAAATGATAGAATTTGCTAGTATAATATATGCATGTGAACTTAAATGTTTAAAATACATATATTCTATTTGTTGTGCTAGTTTCTTATATTTATATATTATACTTATTTCCTATATTCCCAAATTTCATTACCTTAGAACTGTCGGATCGATTCCTTCTAAAATTGGCCAATGTGCAGAACATGCTTCACAGTTGCAATCAAACCAGTATTGCCACCTTAGTTTCCTTTTCCGTTCGATTTCAGGAACAGTCGTAAAAATTGGGCCATAATTCTCGGAGATTTCTTCTCCCGCTGAAATGGAGCGAATTGCTCGAACAACTATAGTGGTACCAACAAAGTACCTATTATATCCAAAGTAAATTATTTACGATTTAGTATTTTACAATTAACTTGCGTGAAAATTTGCAGGTATTCCGCGTCATGATCAGGAAATAAAGAAAATAAATTTACCTGATGATACCTGGATTGCACGAGTGATTAAACAATGCTATTGTCGGGTAAAGTCCTCCACCAATAAATTTGCTTTTGGCTCTAGCCAAGGTTCTGCTATTTTTCGGTATTACTAATTCTGATATCTGAAAATTACATCTGAATTAATGAAAGCACTAAATAACTTGTATATTAACAAAATCGTTTTATTTTATTTTATTTATCTTTTAAATCCTTTCAGTTCCTTTTCATTTTATGATCTGTTAAAAAAGTATGTGGTTCACCTCGTGACAATTAAATTGCAGCAACATCAGACTCTGCAGAATCAAACCGCCTATAAATAATTCGCCCTCAGAAAATGTTCCTTCCTCCGTGTCCGGGGTTTGAACGTGTTCCGGAAAATAGGGGCCTTTTCTCAAAAGTCTCAATAACCAGGTAGCAATATATGCTCTGTGGAGAAGATCCTCCGGTGTTCTTTCCTTCTCGTGGGTTACTATACGAGAAAAAGTTACGCTAGTAAACACAATTAGTTTAATTTTTCAAGATCATTATTAGGAATATCAATTTTATTCGTTGGAAAATTGTTTTTCTCATTTTTTAACGATTGACCAATTAATTTACTTAATCTATAGAAGGCCTCGAAGTCTCCTGATCGATGAGGTCGCTTCGTCGAGATCTCAAACCTGTTTTTCGAATCCTCCAGCTTATCTTTCAATTTAAACAGTTCGTCGAAGGATCGTTGAGTGACTACCCTTAAGGCCAGGAAACAATTTATGGAGGTGTTCGACATCCACAAACTGGGCAGTATCGTGCATTCGTTCCGATGGGTCATCGCATCAGCGTCCCTGCAGGAAATGCTGCAGTATGCTACGCAGCTGCATACCTGACAAGCACTTGGTATCGGCACGAATATTTTTGTCAGACAATAATGACAGTGGGTGAGTCTGAAACGAAATTGTTTAAACATAATAATCAACATTGTATAATACATAGTGCAACAAGATAGTTTATGATAAACTCTGCAGCAAGAATCACTGAGATGTTCAACTGTAACGTTTGGTAGCTTAAAAGAAAGCAACGTGCCATTACAAAGTTAATCCTGCAGATTAGGTTTTTCGGACATTTTTGTCCCAATCGTGTTACCATCTCACTAAGAAAACTCATTCATTTTATGTATTAAACAGGGAAACTGTTACCAATAGCTCTATCCTTGCAATTTTATGCCGAAGAACCGTTTTTCTCCATATTAGGAGTTCTTTTTAATGAAATTAATTCGCGGAACGCAGCAGGATTAATTTAGGAGGATAAAATTCTGCTAAAAAATGAAAACTCATGAATTGCACCTGTATTCCGCCAATAAAAACGCACAGTGTGGTTTCTCTATCGCCAGCAGTTCACCAGGTTCTATGTTTTTCGTAGCAACGGCGTGTCTACCTATGTCACCGCCATCGTCTTTGATCTGAACCGCTTTGGAGCAAGAAGGATACAAAGGGTTGCAGTCGTCGATCTTCAGATCCGTTTTCTTCGCCTCGATATTTTTTTCCTTTTTCTGAGAAACCTTCGTTGCCTTTTGCGCCAACTGGTTACCCTTCTCTATCACAGCGAGCATGACTCTGATGTCCGCCTCGAGCTTCTGTTTCTTCTGCATCGACAATTTCGCGCCGTCCAGAGCTTTCAAAGCATTTCTAAATGCAAGTACAGCCTCGTCGTGCCTTTTCAGCCCAAGTAAACACCTGGCGCGTCTTTCCTCGATCTTGTAAAGCAATTCTTTCGGGTAACCAACGCGCATCGCTTCCTCTGCGTCTGTCAGAGCGTAGTCGTGTTGCTCCATGTGGTAAAGGGTCGCGGAACGATTCGCCAGTATAACGCCTAAGTCTGAAAAACGTCTTACAATTAGTGAAATTATAAGAGGATACCCTAATGAGAGTAAAGGCGAACTTCATCCTTATTTTGTTAAATAAATATGAGCAAAATTTGCAAAAACAATTACTATAATTCCTAGCAATCTTTTGTTAATTTTTATCGATGGAGCAGTACAAATATACCCAAATCTATTTCCCTCTCAGTTCTACAATTTAAAATTCTGTGTAATGCATATCTTATTCCTTAGTATACGTATATTGGAAACAGGTATACAAAAAATGTCCGTAAATCTAGTGTCAATTACCTTCTCGCGGTGCCAGCAAGACCGCGTTCGAGTACGTTTCCAACGCCTTCACGAATTCGTAGCGGCTGAAATACTTGTTACCGGCGTTCTTCAGCTCGCGTGCTTTTTCGCTGCTCTTCAGCATCTGGTCCTCCACCTCTAACGACAAATCGTGCACCTTTGGATAGCCGAGCACGAAACCGATCCGCTCCGAGTTGCTGTTCAAAGACAGGAATCTCTTCATATCTAGTGGCGATATCGCGCTCAACAGATCGAAGAAGTTAGACCGGAAGTAATCGCTGATCTCGTTATCCTCCTCGTTCAACATTCTGTCGCTCGTTTCCGATCAATCGTTTCTTTGCGTACAGCACTATAATAGCGTTTTAAACAGCGGTTCTCACAGGTTTGTAACAGTAGCTGGTTTATAAACGTTCATTGTAACGTTTGGGAATTCCAGCGTTGATCAACGATAAATGTGAGTTTCGAAAGCTTCTTTTGTTTTCGAACGAAGTGATTTCTTTTCTTTTTCAGATGATTGAGAAAGTTTTGAGAGAGCGTTTCTCTTCGTCGATGGACTCGTTCGATCGATCGTGGTTGAAGTTCCAATCGAACTTGCGTTTGGATGACACGTTACCGGTCGACGACACCCGAAGCTACTGGCGACGAATAAACTTCATGAAAATTACACTCGTCTATTTCTGTTCACGGCTATTTTCGGTGGCCTGAGGCGCAGAGGTGTGCGAGACAACGAGGAAGCACGACAGAAGCATGTGTAACTCACAGAAGGGAAATCTAATTGCTCTAATTTGTTTTACAAAGCGAGTCCTTTGATAGAAACTTGTCGGGATTAAGGTTCGAAGTTGGCTCGCCAATAAAATCGTCGTGAATTGTAGTTATTCTCGTTGAAACGTATTGTATGTGCAAGATCGATTAATCATTGGTTGGATCCTTTAAGCATAGACGGAGTAAGTTGTTTTACAAGTTTAACAGTAATTTTACAATTGATCGCTATAAACTGAGCAAATAGATTTTGTTTCAAACTTTGTAAGAAATTATTTACGTACAAATATGAATCAGAAAAGACTGAATTCGTCAGCATTATTAATCATAGGAAACGACGTTTTAAATTGTATTTATTTTGATTATTTAAACAATAAATTTGCCGAACTGAAGTGTGGTCGAAAAAGTTTTAAATAAATATTAAGAAATGTTTACACAAACATATAAATTCGGATAAAAATTGCTATTCAGTCTAGTTTTTCAAGTTTCCCATCCCACCCTCCCTTTCCTTTTCCTTCAACGAGCAGCGGCGAAAATATGGTACCCAAGGAAGGTAAAAATTCAAATCTGACTCTGATTGCATCGGATAATTATTAATAATTAATCGTCTGATATGAATTCTATATTAAAACGTATATAAAAAAATAATTCTAGATGTTAGCTTCATTCTACGATTTTAAAGGTGCATAAATTATTCGTAAGAAATGAATAATTAGATAATTTTCTCTCATTTGTAATAAAAATATATTCGCGGTTAAATACGACGACCTCCTTGATCTCCTATATTCCTACTAACAGTCATAGCTTCCAGTCGCCAAACAACAGATGGCACTGACTTTCGTCGTGCAAAATTGCATGTTTATTACAAGCCAGAAAAAATTAATTAATTACGTCTTAATGAATAACAATCTGTACACTTTTGCGAATTCATTGTGTACTAGAGAAACCGTAGAAGCTTCAACAACAAGAATTACATAAATTATCCACGTAACTCGGTGGAGATATTAAAAACATGATGAGATTGTTACCAATATGAAACAGATATACTCAAAGAATATTTAATAATTTTGAAAATAAGCAGAAAACTTAAATCAAATTAATTTAAGAAAGTAGCTAGAGGTGTAATATTCACGGATAAAATAATTTGATTTTAAATTAAATACTTGGAAACTTGTAATTAATAATGAAAGTGTAGATGACGACGACATTTTTCAAAGATTGTGTCGATAATTATTAATAATTAATCGTTGAGAATGAAATTCGTATTAAAACGCATATGAGAAGATAGTTTGAGATGTCAGCTTTATTCTACGATTTCAAAAGTGCATAAATTATTCCTAAGAAACGAGTAATTAATTAATTTTCTCTCGCTTGTGTAAAAATATTCCCGCGGTTAAATACGACGAACTCCTTGTCGTTTATACTTTTCGAGTAACAAGTCGGAGCTTCCAGTGGCAAAACAAGAGATGGCGTTGACTTTCGTCGCATGAAATCGCATTTTTATTACAAACCAAAGAAAATTAATTAATTGCGTCTTAATGGATAACAATCTATACACTTTTGCGAATTGATTGTGTACTAGAGAAACCGTAGAAGCTTCTACAACAAGAATTACATACATTATCCACGTAACTCGGTGGAGATATTAAAAACATGTTGAGATTGATACGAATATGAAACAGATGTACCCAAAGAATATTCAATAATTTTAAAAATAAGCAGAAAACTTAAATCAAATTAATTTAAGAAAGTAGCTAGAGGTGTAATATTCACGGATAAAATAATTTGATTTTAAATTAAATGCTTGGAAGCTTGTAATTAATAATGAAAGTGTAGATGACGAGCACATTTTTCAAAGATTGTGTCGATAATTATTAACAATTAATCGTTGAGAATGAAATTCGTATTAAAACGCATATGAGAAGATAGTTTGAGATGTTAGCTTTCTTCTGCGATTTCAAAAGTGCATAAATTGTTCCTAAGAAACGAGTAAATAATTAATTTTCTCTCGCTTGTGTAAAAATATTCCCGCGGTTAAATACGACGAACTCCTTGTCGTTTATACTTTTCGAGTAACAAGTCGGAGCTTCCAGTGGCAAAACAAGAGATGGCGTTGATCTCAGAATTAAAAATTCATGGCATACATAGCAGACAATAAAATAATTCTGAAGTTTAGTATTTTAAGACCACCCTGCTATCTCTACCCTTTCCTACATCGCGATATAACAAAAATATGAGTAGAAACTCAAATCCATTTGTGGATTGTATGAATTATAAACTTTTTCAAGGATTTTTCAATTATAAACTTTGAATAATTTAACTAAAACAAGATGAATCATAGAAAGTGGATTAAAAAAATTAAATGTAGTATTTAAATTTCATTATTGTTTATCGTAAATTTTTTGTAACGACATATGATTTGTAAATTACGTACCTATTATATGTTTGTATTTTAAAAACTTTTTTCCATTGGCTTATCGCTAGGTTATTCTATTTTATTGGAACACTTATTGTTTTGTATTAGGTATCTATAATTAATTGTAATTTTTTATTTGCTTTAATGGATGAAAATTCTGGTTCCGCGGTTTAGAAAAATAAATTTACATACGTGCATATATTGTGCAATATAAACCATATATTTATATAAGATATCTTATAAGCTAATTTAAGTACAATATGTACATAACTTAAACGAGATACAAAATATGAAATATATTGTACATGGATGTAGAATTTCTGTTCTAATAAACACGTAGAACTGTCAGACAAAATTTTGGTAGAGTCAAATATAACTTCGATGATACACATTTATGGTAAATTTGATACGTTATTGTTAGAAACGTTGATTAAGGTTTAAACAAATTATCTGGATAAGTGTAGAATAAAGTGTGAACGATTTAGAGAGTATTAATTCCTGTCTTATCGTTAATGAAGGTGTGATGAATATTACACAGATTTGTTGTATCGAATACAATATTAACAATAACAAACTCTATTTTCAACAAAACGCTGTTCAAATTTCTTCTGTAAAAGGGTTAACAGCAAATGCGATCAAGATGCCCTATTGCAAACTAATTTACTTGCCATTCACGTGGTATAATTTTATTAAATTTTAATTGACTCGTTTTCCTTTCACTCTTCCATCGTCCTTCGAATTACAGATTCACAAAGTGTACAAAAATATATATACCCTGTTTCGCGAATCAAAGATGACGTGCAAGGAACGCAATAATTCAGTTTTGCTAAATCGTATTAAATACTCGTCAAAGGATACTCAAACTGTACAACGTAACGAACATAGCGGTCGTTCCTTGTTTCTTCACTCACGTTCAGTCAGTCCTATTTCAATCCACAAAAATATCTCGACATCAATTTCAAGCACCAATCGAATCGAACGGATACGTTTCTTTTTCTGCAAAATTCGACGTGAAAATATTCTGTTTTCTGTTTCTCATTTATCAACTCCAGTAATATTCCAATCGACGATTATCAGCACGGCTCTCAAAGTCATGTCTTAGAACATGTCCACGTTAACAGTGATATTTACATTGGATCTCGTCCTCAGAAGTCGTAGGAAGCTTCGTCGTCCTCTTTCTTGCGCCTGAACGCCATCTTGTACAGTGCACCAGCGGCACAGGCCCCTAGAATGGGCCCGACCCAGTAGACCCACAGATGGTTCCATTCGCCCAGGATCACAGCAGGACCTAGCGACCTTGCGGGGTTCATGCTGCTCCCTGTCACGGGCACAGCGGCCATGTGAGCCACGGTGATGGCCAATCCGATAGCCAAGGGTGCCCATCCCTTGGTGTCGGTCCTTTTGGGATCTGTCACCGCATGCACGACCAAAAGCAAGAGGAACGTGATGATCGCCTCCACGAAGATGCCTTGGGCTTCCGTGATCGATGAACCAAGGTCCGTGGCGCCTATACCGCGAGCAAGTATACTTCCTGTGGGGATCAATACCTGGAAGCAATCGCAATGATTCAGGTTGAAGATCTAAATATCTAAATATAATAGAGATTTAAATATAATGATATATAATACATGCAATACAATATATAACTGTTAGGGGGAGCTGGAAAGTAATGTCATTTTTTTATATTAAATTTAAACGCATACATTTTTAACGAGTTTTTATCTTTAATCAATGGAGTAATCACCCTCATGATCAACAACCTTTTGCCATCTACTGTGAAAATTTTCAATGCTGGATCGATAAAAATCAATTGGTTTTTGAGGAAAATATCTAGAGATGGAATGACAGAAACGACATTACTTTCTGGTTCCCCTAATATATATAATAATAATAATAAATATTAAATAATTTTTCAGTTATTTCAATATGGCAATTATTGGTAGACTGCGAATTTTTATGGGAATTCGTATTTTTATAGACAACACTATAAAAGTAGAAGTTGAGTAGAGATTTGTTTGT
The DNA here is from genome assembly GCA_033822845.1 of Tetrapedia diversipes. Taxonomy (NCBI): domain Eukaryota; kingdom Metazoa; phylum Arthropoda; class Insecta; order Hymenoptera; family Apidae; genus Tetrapedia; species Tetrapedia diversipes. Next base: position 175,772 of record JAOPTO010000548.1, on the reverse strand, counting down.
CCGATTTAGTTCAAATATTTTGTGCATTTTAGTATACCGCATGTGTCTGATACCTTTTTACAAATTTAAATTTCCCATAAATGGTATAAACATTCGCAGTATAATTATTGGTGCAAACTTTATAAATTATATTCTTTAGGATCAAGAGGAATGTAATAGGAGGGTAAATTTTGATTTGGTTCTTCAGCTATTATTTCAGATGAAGTAAACGTATAAGTTTTGTGTTTTATAATGTTTATGGAGTTTAATTTTGCGCTGCAATTATTTTTCTTTACCTTTTAATTATTTCAGGGCTTGATTATTGGACAATTCATTGACCAATTCATTTCTCAAACAAACTATCCGTAGTTACCACTGATTTGAATGTTACATGGTTAATTGTTAAAATATCGTTTCGAAGAATTTTCTTTTTATTCAACACGACGAAAGAGGTTTTTGCGAACAGTTTTTTAACTACTCGCATTATTTCACGTCCCGCTTTGCTATGCGATACGCTAAAATGATAAGTGGTGATCATTTAAAGAATGATTCGATGCTTTTTCATCCATGTCAATTAGCGCTGTTAGTACGAAACATTATGTCACAGCCGAAAAAGAGTAATGTTCTATGTTCTCTCTTCAATTGTGCCGTTTTTATTGGGTAATTATAGTCGCATTTCGTTCAATGGGATCAGGTTTTGGACGACTATAGTCGAGCAACTGTGATGGTGTGGTTAATGGTTAACAGGTTGCATTATGTAATTTAGTACAACAGTATTTCAGGTACGAGCACGCCATAACAGTCGCACTTGATCGTCATTGAAAAATGTTTATTTATCGTTGCCCATTACTTAAGCTGTTCTTTTTTAACCAACAGAGATATTAAAGTAATAATATTAACATATAAAGTAATATAGTATTATAAATAAATTAACCGATAAATGTGACTAATAATTTTATTGCGGGGACAACAATTTTAATCTTTAATAAATTATAACAAGTATCCATTATAATTAATTAGAATGAATTTTATGCGAGTTTCATTATCAGTCATATTTATTTTTTACTTACTTTAATCGTTAAATTAAGATATCAATTTTCGTAATTAAGAAATTTATGGTATAATTAAACATACGTATAGATATAAGCTACTTATCTTTTTCCCGTTAATCAAGCATAATTTAATGATGGATATATTTAACCGACTGACACTAATGTAATCGCTATGTATAATTAAGTATCTATATCTGTATATTGGAATGCAATTAATATTTACATTGGACTTAATACTATTCTGATAACGTAATTTTTTAATCACTTATCTTTATTACACCTTACTTATGAAGCGATTATCAATTGCTTTTGATCAATCTTTGAATGCGATGCATTAACATTAGAAATTAATGCGCGTATGAATCAACTGCTATGAATTAATTAAATATCGTGAATTTACATAAGTCTGCCAGTGTCTACGATTTGTCTACAATTTTCCTGACTCGTTAACTTCTGATGTAACATGTAACCACGGTCGATAAAGAGACGATAAAACTTTGACCTTCCTGAACATTTTAATTAAAACACAACTAAATCCTCTTTAATAGTTTTCCAATGTAGTACTAGAAACTTTCATTTAGTAATCTTTTATTAACAATTAAAGAATGAGTCTGGGTAGATTAAAAACGGTTAAATAATAAGACAGTTATTGTACAATTAGTATAATTAGATTTCTATGTAAATTTGCATTTTTATAAGCTCAGCAGAAGAAGTAGAGCTTAAATAAATATCTATTTCAGCCTCTAAATAAAACCTAGAGTATTTTGCATATTTTTGCATATTATGTGCATTCTCTACCTTTTTTGCACACTCAAATTTGCACTTAAATTCGCAGTCTAGTTATAATAGCTTAATTTTTGTATCCAGCAATTATTCGTATTGATAATCGTTGATATTTAAAGATTTATCCGATTTATTTTGACCAGAAATTTATTATTTATTATCAGGCTTAAGCATTAATTAGTGTCAATTACGTGGAGTTGGTTGATTGATTCACAGTTTCGTTTGCTTTGCAAAATTCACGTCGAGCTCACCTTCAAAACCGCCGAGCCCGCGATTGCACCACAGCACTGGCAAACTATGTAGCATACCGTCTTCAGTAAGCTGCAGTTTCCGCTAACCAGAAGGCCTATCGATACCGCTGGGTTCACGTGACATCCTGAGACTGGACCCAACACCTAGAACACAAAATAGCACGCGATTGAGTAAATAGAGATCCAGGGTCCGTTACAAATTCCTCGCAAAAATTCTTTACGTTGAAGCAATCTTGTATTCCACAAGAAATTCCAAAAGTATTTACAAAGAACCAAGTGACGTCTCGTAAAGAAGTTAAGAATTCTCGTTTGTCGTGTCGGATCTCTGGGCAAACTTGCACGTTTTACTTGGTGTGTTCTAGAAACAGGTAGAATGCGTGCACGTTACGTGAGAAGATAATAACGTACACGATGTAAGGCCTCGCTCTTGCATGAAATTCCCTAATTCTAATTCAAATTTCGCAATTTCTGGAGCATGGCCAACCGGCGTACGAGTCGATAAAAATGTCTTGAACTTATCTCGCGGCTCGAACGATTTCCTAACGATTACAGTGCTCCACGTAATATCTATGTACGTACATTGTCGACCAAAAGTTTGGAAGAAGAAGAAATTATTTAAATTTGTTTTTTGTTTTTCTTTTAATAATTTGTGGAAGTATAGGAGATTTTCGTTAAACACATTCGGTGTTAATTTCAAGCTGATAAGAAAATTAACACAGAATTTGATGCAGGTACAAATCAGAAAGTGGTTCCAAATTTTTGAACCGCGGTGTACAGTCAGACATAAAAGTGTTTGCTCTGTACATCCGCCAGGTTTTAAACGTTTTAAGCAACACAAGCAAGAGTTTCCGGTATTCAGTAAATATTGACGAGCTCATCGAATAAAAGTGGACAAATTCTCAAAAAAGGACGGTATTTTTTACGTTTGTTACAAGAAAATATAGATAAACTGGAAACATAATCCCACTGAAATTTAAGTAGATATAATTACCATAGATATATCAGAATCGATCAAATTTGTCGTTGTAACTCCAATAATTACAAACATAGATTCTCTATTTTTCACGTATGACAAACGAGAAACGCATCTAACTTTAACTAACTAACTCTTTAATTTTAACCAACAAATGAGTTAGGGTATGGTTGCTCAAGTCGTACCACTTGAATTTTGAACGAACCACAGCGACAACAGCGCAGATGTTTTACCAATTTCGTTATAATAAATAACAACAATATTAACACAAGTTTTGAATAACACATTTAATATCTATTTATTCGATAAATCCTAAGTTTTACACGGATTTTTCCTTAAGGGGTACGATTTGAACAACCTTACCCTACCATCCATAATCCACTGAAAACCGGAGTTCAACATTCGAAATTCAATAAGCGTTCGAAGAAGTTTCGTGAGAACGACTGTACAATGTATCCGCGGTGAAATCAGGGCCTTATCTCGTTAGATTCATGACGGTGTTCACAGAACCTTCGTTTGGAAGCTGAGGCCGCCGAGAAATCGTCGCAAATTCGAAGCAAATTTCTCCTCCGTTCCGTTTACACAAGCCGGGGCCCATTTTCGCGCACGGGCCCTTGAAATGCACGCGCGGCTCCGAGTAAACGCGCGCCTCGCATGGCAACAGTCGCCCTTAATTCGCGGCCCAAACTCGAGGCAATAAATGCGCGCGTATGCGTGGTTCCTTCGTGGATACTACAAGCGACGAACGAGTTTAAAAAAGATTGACGTAATGCGATCGATCTCCGTTGCATCTCGCTTTTTTTGCGCGCCACGGAAAGGTACAGACGTGTCTTCCACGCGAATAATCGGTGTTAAGCCGACGCCATGTTGGGCTTGAACGAGAATTTGGATATTAGCGAGGACGCGATAATGCAACGGGATGATTTAAAAATGCATATTACCTCTTAAAATAGAAATTAAGATATTTAATATTCAATTAAACGAATTATTAGAATATATATAATTAAAAATTCAGAAACATAAAATTAGCATAATTAGTATAAGTAGTTGAAGAATTGGTATAAGTTTTCTTTTTTAAATTGTGTGTAGATAATTGTGATCTAATTAATAGAGAAATTGAGAAAAAAAAATTATTAAAATTATTGATTTTATGAATAAAATTATATTTCAAAAAATAGTTTAATTAGAACAATAATTTTGGAGATTATTATTATAAGATTTTTATTTTTTTTTGAATTTTTAGCTACAAATATGTTTCCTAATAATAATTTACAAAATCGAACGGTTTGAGAGTGTGTAAAGAAATTAAAGGCGGAGGACTGATAGAAAAAATAGAAAACTATGTAATTTGATACAGAGTAAAAGTTAACGAAGAGTTACAATGTTAATTTTTGTAATAGTTATTAGATATATGGAAAATTTGGATAAAATCCCGTGAAACAAATTTAACTATTGTAATTGCTATTGTTTAAATTAACAGAGATTTCGAGCGTTACGTATTTATGTCCAATAAGTAAATAATGGCCTATAATACTTGCGTGACTCTACTTATACGAGCAAATATTAAGATACGCGAAGGAAGCTCGCGGATTAGTCGGACGGGTAAAAGTAAATACGTCGCAGACTCTTCGGCGTCAGTCAACTCGCCGGAAACGTTTGTAGTGGTGCCCTGGCAGAAACCAGTTGGACAGAGATGAGATTCTGAATGAAACAGGTAGCCAAAAAGGTGTGCTAGAATGAAAAGCGTGGTTAAAGGAACCTAAACGGCCAATAGATTTAGAAACTATCAATATGCACACGTATTTCTAATTAATACAAAAACAGAACAATCATAGTAGCAATATTTTTTCTAAACTTCAATAAAACGAATCTAGAAGTTTATACAATTTTCCAATCGAAACAATTGATCAAACTTTGACCGCTGCCGTTACATCTCAACAATTCTCGAATGATCATCCCACAAAAGGATGAATCTCTCTCGCCTTTCAATTATTCATACCTATCTAGAAAGATTTCCAAGAAACGTCTTAATACCTGGCCCCCTTCGAAAATTTCGCAACGAATTTACATTTCATTAAGCGATCCCAAATTTATGATATCTACAGGATCGATAAACGGAAACTAACTACTTTTTTTTTAACCTGCGTAACCGGTTTCCATACCGCGAATCTACGCTTTATCTACAATTTTCACTCCAAAACAAAGACAAAACATCGTTCAAAAAAACAGAGGCAAATGAAAGAAGGTTGCAGAATTCGGCGGAGAAAACAATGGCGAAAATCGGTCGAGAAAAATCGAGGGAACTCGAAGCCGCGCGTGATGGAGGGGGACGACGAGAAAGAGAGGGAAGTGTAAATGCTGTCTAGATCGGTGGCCGGTCCGATTTGAGTCCGGTAGAGTCGGTGGGACCCGCGGTGGGCCCCGGCGCGGCCCAGTTCTCATGCACGTCGGCAAGGTCTCGGCTGGCCCCGGGCGATCGGTACACATGCGCCAACGAGTTGTCGCGGTTACGCAACTCATCTTCTCGGATCCGTACGCGGCGTTTCCCCTCTTCCCGCCCTTTCTCGTTCCTTTTCTTCTTCTTCTTCTTCTTCTTCTTTTGCCCGGTTCTTGGTGTCTGCCCCGGGTAATGCCCGCGCGGTGTGTTTTATCGACAACGTGGCGGGACACACACCACCGGCCGGCCATGTTGGCCATTCCGCATAAATTTCCGACGCCGACTGGCTCCGAGCGGAGATCAAACGGCGAGATATCGGCTAATTGATTTTATTAATTACAAGCTCGAGCACGGGCCACGAGCCCTCCTTTGATACCCGCGAGGACGGTAATTGCCGTTACGCGAACGGAGGAAGGGTTTCTCTGCTTTAAAAGGTTGCGAAGTCCCGACAGGCCTTCGCGAAAATTAATCTCGCCGGCTCGCGGTGGGTCCCCTGGGATCGGGGACCTTGCCGGTGTGTCTTTGCGACGAAAACGAATCGTATCTCGCGCGTTCCTTTTCTTTTCTGCTGCGTGTGTGTGTGTGTTCTTTTTTTTTTATTAACCCTTTTACAGTTTAATATGGCAGAGATTCGGGCAAAGCATCATCGATTGCAGTAGCGTAAGTTTCGTGTCTTAAACTGTATCGCAGTAATTCATATAATTGCTGTCTTAATTATTAGTGTCTTGAACTGTATCACAGTAATTCATATAATTACTGTCTTAATTATTAGTGTCTTAAACTGTGTCACAGTAATATGATTAACACTTAGCCAACCAAATAGGGAAATCTTCCATTTTTTCGGCAACAAGTACGCTGCGATTGATTCTATTTACTTTTGTTATTAATTAGTTTCGAACTAGCGTTGTTCACAGTTCGTCAAACGCATTCACTGCTTTTCCAAAGTACAATTTTTAATTAATTCTTAATACGCGGTGGAGAGTGTTCTATTAGCTGTAACACCGTGCGGTTAGCTAACTGTTAACAGGCTCCCAGTTGGTGAAGTGTTAATAAAACTTATTGCAAAAAAACAGTTGAAGTTACGTTTGTGTATGTTTCTGATCTAGTGCAAAAAACGCAAGAGGTTCTGATAAGAGAGTAATCACTTTTTAATCTGCTCTTCACGTATTGCTCGCCATTTTATCACACCGTGAAAGGGTTAATACGCGGCCCTCGGCACGCCTAACAGCCGAGACGCGTGCACGCGCGCGGATCCACAAAGGGGAAAGTGTTGCTTGAACTTTTCATCGGGCACCGTCCTTCGTCCATGCTTGGTTGTTCCAAGAAAAGCAATAAACGAAGCCGGGCTTTTATTCGGCGGCTCGTGTGTGCTCGCCTCGATAAAACTTTTCGTGCTCGTGCGTGCACGTTCTCCTCCTCCTTCACCTCCTTCTTCCCTTCGTCTTCGTCTTCGTCTTCGTTTTCGTCTTCGTTTTCGTCTTCTTTCGGGCCCCAGCACCGCTTATCTCGCGTTAATCTTGAATTATTAATTCTGCAAGGTGTCTAGATACCGTAGACGTACGATGGGATTTACCGGTGGCGAAACAACGTTCGAGAAACGGGCACACGCTAAAAACCGTAAAGTTCGAAGATTCGTGGGACCCCGAAACGAGGTCGACGCACTGGGTTTTTTTTTCGCCAAGGGACTGGAGCTGCTCGTTGCAGTTCTAAATTGATCGATCGGCCTCGAGAAGTTGTCGGTGATCAAAGTAGTTGTTGACAGATAGGATAAACGTTTGATCCTTTTTGCGAATTGTGAATTTTGTAGGATGTTCATTTTTGAGTAGAATCATCATCAAGATTAGAGTTAATTCGTAAGTCACAGAGAAACGTGATTCATAATTGCGTTGGTGATCGTGAAAGTTATCCAAATCAAAATGTTGTTCTAAAATTGACGTTTTCGTTTCTCGTAATTTAGCTTATCGATTAATAACTTTGTCTAAATATTTAACGTAAATCACTTTCATAAATCCAGGCTTAATTAAAGACCTGTTGCATTTTCAAGCAACACGAATTTGAAATTGAATTCGCAAACAGAAATATTTCTGTTTTGCAAAACAATTTTCAGAAGCGACGCAACTTTTATTTCGCGTTAAGAAAGTTTAGCGATTAGCAGAATTTATTGAACGGCTTATACTTAGTATTCCCGCGGGAACGTGGCGAAATTTATTTTACAGAAGAACCTACAATTTGATTCAACGATAACGAAACGAATCTTTCCTCTTTTTTTTTTCTTTTCTTCCAACGAAACGCGATAAGTGGCGTAATTCATTCAAGGATTTAGACGCGGAGAAAACATTCTCTTGAATCGCGCGGGTTTTACATTAACGATCGCAGAATCACAAATTAGTTCATAGACGTCGTTCCCTCGGGCTGCTGTGACCCACAGCCCGGGGACACGTTCGTTGCACGTTCGCTTCACGTACACCTTTGCTCTCGTTCCCTCGAATGAATCACGGATCATAGAGAGATTCATTGCGATGTCGTACACGCGTCACTCTTAACCGTAACTGAAAGTCAATTAATCAGCAGCCTCGAAAACCGACAGGTAAACGCACAATTTGTAAACGTCCACGTGGGTAATTTGAATATTAAGAACGGACACACCGAAGAAATTGATTTCATTCGTGTCACCGGTGTACGCTCGCGGACACATTTTTCAAGCAGCTCGGAATACAAACATGTTATTTGTTAAGCACGATGAACTCTGATCTTGTATTTCTTCGTGAGATCATTAATTGCAGAGATTCAGATGTTAACTCGTGTATCTGTTCGGTTCATTTTGTCGCGTATACTTTGTGGGATAATTATTAGACTAAATGAAATGTGTTTATTGATTGCAGAAATTTTTGATGGACACATTTAATTGTTATTGACTGGGATAGTGAAAGTGATTGTTGAACACCATATTCAACGATATTGTTAATAAAATAGGTTTAATTCGAATTTCAATAAATCTCTTAACAGATGTGTCATCTTATACCATACTATGATCAATAGTAAATGCTTTAATATTGCAGTGGCTATAAAAAATATTTGGCATTACCTTTCTATATCTTTTGATCGAGTTCTACATTCCACTTTTGCAATACCAAATTTTCGCAATCAGATAAAAAGCATGTCTTTTATTAAATAATAGAGGACCTAATTAACCGATACAAGAATGTTAAAATACACTATTGTGCTAATATCTTTTTCACTTATGCCATATTAAATATTTATAATAATTCTAATTTCTACCATTAAATAATAGAGGACCTAATTAACCAGTACAAGAATGTTAAAATACACTATTGTGCTTATCAATTATGGTATATCAAATATTCCTAATAATTTCAATTTCTACGATTGATCTAACATCATCGAACGAAAGTATTTTCCAATATGTCTCTGAAGTCCAAAAATTATTCGCGAAATGTAACTAACCCGAATGCTGAAAAATCCACAGAGCTCGCTCAGTTCATGCTCCGCGCCCGCATAATTAGGGTGCACGACTTGCACACGAGCTGCAAGGTTCACGTACGATCACGCGGGACAATGATCTTTCGCTCGTGGATCACCGTTGCACAACAGCTCGAGACGAGGGAGCGGTCCCTCTCATAGGCCTCCGAAAAGACCTCCAGCGAGATGACTCTAATATTTGCCGAAGGATATAAGACTGTTACGACAGGATCGATTTTATCGCGAATTTCAGTCGAAACAAGGATCTGTTCGAGGAAAATCGCTACTCGTAAAATGTTCTACTACGTAAACGTAAAGGTTTGCCATTTTTCACTGATCAGAGAAATCTACAATTACTTTTACCAATTATTTTTATTCATCTTTGTGTATGTCCGCTATTAAAGAACAATGCAGCACTCGTCTAACTACTGAAAATAATTAACGAATTAATAAAATAAAATTAATAAAATCTGAAGAATTAAGGCAAAAGATCTATAAAGATTTACATGTGTTAACACGAGAATAAAACTTCGTATCGCGATAAAATTGCACGTTCTTCCTAAAAGAAAACAAACCTAGAATTAACGATAATTGTCACTAAACCATGGAACATCCTAAATGCTCCCCCTCATCCTAAATTTCTACACAATCGACAATCCACGTTTTCTATGCTCCCCGCGAGTAATCACAAAACTTCGCAACAATTGCAAAATTCGTGTAACGCGAGGTTCAGCGAAGCCCACGAAAAATGACTGTCTCCAAAGCCCGTCTATATCATTAAACCTCTTTCACCATCGATCGTAGCGATTTCCGACGAAAGACCGCTCATTATCGGCTCGCGTTCTATCGAGCGGTGCGTGGCCGTGCCGTTAGAAGAAAAATAGCGTTGAAAAGGATCGGCGACCGTTGTTCTTTTCCAGCGAAACACCGTGCCTGTGCTAGCAAGCGAACAATACAGCCGGGGCATCTAAAACGTGACAAACGATGGCTCGTGTTAATCGTTCGCTGCTCAGGGCGTACGCGCTTCGGATTACGCAAGCGGAATGACGCTTATCTGATGCACCGCCGTTGCACGCGCGATGACGTTACCTCAGGTTATAGTTGTTGCAGGTGTTACGCGCCTCTTTTTGTTTCGTCTGACGTGACAGCGTGTAAACATTTCTGGTTTATTCTGGCGAGTAACGTTATTCCACCTTTTCTTCTTCTTTTCTTCGCCAAGAGGGGCGGAGATCGGCGGGAAACGAAATAAAAACGAGACACGGTGTATTTTATTCGTTCATTGCCGCACACATTGTCAGCAGAGTCTGTTCGCTTATTTTTGTTCGATACTGTCGATGTTGTCGTGTGTTTTGGGCACATTTTATGAATATATTGTAGTATCGTAGTTTTAACCTTTTGAGTGCTATGCGATTGACGGGAAACGAAATAAAAACGAGACACGGTGTATTTTATTCGTTCATTGCCGCACACATTGTCAGTAAATTTTGTTCGCTTATTTTTGTTCGATACTGTCGATGCTGTCGTATATTTTGGGCACATTTTATGATTATATTGTAGTATTGTAGTTTTAACCTTTTGAGTGCCATGGACGCATATATGCGTTTATCAGTTTTTGTTTTCTTCACCTTCTGACTTTTTCTTTTTTTTTGCCACACATTTCGGCACTAACCTTTTAGTGTTAACGAAAGTTGCTTGTGGGGGTCATGGACGAAAGTATCCGTTTGCCAATTTTTTCGATCTTTTCGAGGAATCTTTCGAATCATTGTTCGAGTAATTTCAGTAATTTTCTAAAGCGTTGTACAATACTCATCCAAGTGCGATAATGATCGATTCTTGCAGCTACGTAAATAGTATAATGCAGTAGCCGCAGGAAGCGATAATTGTATGTTGCGTGAATGAAATCACTTTGAATCATTCAGGAAAAATTTGCTTTGGAAATCGTTTTAAATATAGATATGTGTGTGCCAAGATTTTCGAGTACGAGCTCTATCCAATAAGAATTTTATTTCGTTTCGCCAGTGCTGCAGCTAACTTCTTCGGGCATGAAATAACACACTGGTGATAAAGGTGATAAAATTCCTATGGGACACGACTTACATCCGGAAGCCTTTAGCAGTACTAACCACCTAGACTCAGACTAAGGATTAAAATTTTTATACTACTACACATTTTAAGTTACATGCTCTTTCATAATTAAAATATTTTAAGTTGTAATGCTAAATACCTAAATAACAAAATTCTATTAATTCAAAAAATTTAGTTTTCAGAAAATTCAAAACATTGTATTATACGTGGTAAAATTATGTTTTCTGAAAATATTTATAATTCCAATTTCACCCTTTATTGTTTGTTTAAATTGTTTAAAATTTAGGAAGCCGATATCGGCTCAAGGTATTTCTCAGAAAATCCACGAAACCGATATATTTCTCTGAGGTACTCAAAGGGTTAAGTGTATACACAGTCGGTGGAAACTTTTGTTCCCTCTTTATTTTTTAAAACATTTCTTCTCACTGTAATCCCATTTATTCTTAAAATGTTGAAGTTCAACATATATTGGAATTTACACAAACACATTCCTCCGTTTTTGTTGATATACAACTTTTAAAAAAGTATCTAAGTGATCGGAAACTTTTCATCGGCAGTGTACTTAACAAATTCTTCAGAATGCAATATAATTTCCTACTCCAACACATAAATTCAAACAACAATTACGCACTCAGTTAAATAGTCAGCATTAATTCAGCTCTCACGTAACTACATTTTGTCGAACTTTATGTAAGCTACACATATAATTGCATTCAACATCAGAAAAATTCATTTTATGTATACTTTTGTATAAAATGGGCTACTGACTCGTTAAAATAAAGATTATTATTATTATTATTATTATTATTATTATTATTATTATTGTAGTCGTTGTTGTTATTATTATTACTATTGTTGCTGTTATTATTATTATTATTATATTTTTTGATTTTGTTAATCTTGAAGGGAGGAAGATGGAGGCCCTTTTGAATCCATCATTTCGCGGTCGCGAAAGTCGTGCGAATAATTACGATTCGTGAAACTGGGAAGAAAACGTGCAAAACTGCGTGGAGATTTTGAACCGTAGAATTATTATTCCCCGTGTTACTTTTCATCTCGCACTTCGCAACAAAACACCGGTTATGCAACGCTACACATCTTCTTCTTTGACGATTCCTCTGCCGTTTGCTGCAAATGGCGCATAATGCAGGGCGGGAAACGTATGATTTGCATTCGAATTATCGCTGAGACAACCTTGACTTTTGCGCCTTTCTTTTTCTTCCCTTTACCTCTTTCCCCTTCTTTTGTTTTCTTTCTCTTCGTGACTTTTCTTGGGATCGTGCGCGCCGTGTCCCGAGGGACGAAAGAGGACAGAAGAACAAACGATGGTTGAATTGCGTACACAGAGGAATTATTTAAATTCATGCAAGAAATTTCGAGCCGTACCGTCGATTCTGAATGAGAATTTTTAGGGCGGGTGAATTTAATAAAAGAATTTTGTCTTCTCTTTCTATCTTCCACTGAAACATGTTTTATCTTTCTTTATTAACACCAGGGCTTCTACAATGGTAAAAGTGACCAATTTGTAATTTCTTTTGCACAAGTTTTGTAAATTTGGTAAAGCTGTATTTCTTGAGATTTTGAAATTTTAAAAACATTAAAGAGACACTTGTTTCCCTTGTACGAAGCAAATGTCTTTCTGTATAATTTTCAATTTCATTATTTTAGCGCAAGCAGGTGTATTTTAGTCATTGGTAGCGTTAGTGTTAATAAAATAGATAGAAACGAACTTTGAAACCTACTTTACCCCCTTTCGACATCCCAGCTAGCTCCACGAATTTCCCGTCCCACCGATATGCTAATTACGATAATTGCACCCCCTCTCGTTCCACTAAACGTAAAAACCAACAGTCGAACAAAGGACATACTTAAAATCGAATAAGAAAGGTAAAGAGGTAAACGAAAAGATCACGTTCGCCGGATTCAAAAGGTACCATACAAAACACAAAACTCAAAGAAACCAAAGAAATGTATGACTATTCAAGTGGAAATCGACAAAACTAACAGCGTGTTTCAATATTTAAGGGTTCCATATATTCTTAACTCTTAAATTACATAAGTTTTCCACTCTAATTATAAGTAACTCTATAGAGTTACGTTTCTTTTATAACTCAAATCATGGTACCCTATAGCCACACGTTATCGTTTAGTTACCATTCTCGCATCAACTTAAATTGTTACTAAAAAATTGTTATTAAAAAAAAAAATTTTTGTAATCCCCTACAAGTCTCGTATTTGCTAAAGATTTGTACATTAACAAGATCGACCGGGTAAATTTGAATTCAATTAGCCATAAGTTTACTTTTAACATCCAAACTAAATTGTTACGTTATAAAAATTAAAAAATTCCCTACAAGTCTCGTATTTGCTAAAGATTTGTACATTAACAAGATCGACCAAGTAAATTTGAATTCAATTAACCGTAAGTTTACCTTTAACATCCAAACACAATGATTGGTACCGCATCATCGAAGAACACCATTGAAAACAAGAAAACCATGAATAAGTTACCGTTTCACGATCTTTTACTGTATTTGTCTTCTACAGAAAAAAGGCATTTACTGTTAAGAAAGCAACCTATTTGAATAAAAGAACGTTCGGATAACAGGGATTCGAATACAGGAGGCTCTCTGTTGGTGTCTGTGTCCGCGACGCGGCGGGCAGGCTGTCGGAAAGTAAAGTATCAAAAGAGACAGAACAAGAGTCACATTAGTCGATCGAGGCGAGTCTCGAGTAGGTTGTCGAAGCCTTCAGGGCAGAGTTGCACCATCCGTCGAGTTAGACCCCCTTGGGCGAATCAGCGGCCTTATTTACCCTTCTACCGACGTGCCGGCGGCTCTCTGAGCCCGGTCGACGTCACGTGTAAGCGGAACACACGCGTGTGCATACGTAACGCGTAGGTACGCGTAAAAGGCGCTGCGCGACGGCATGCGTAAAAATATCCCTGTTGCCATTTCGTTCGTCTAACCACCAGGACCATTTTTAAGGCGGCTAGAAACACTCTCAAGCGTACAGTGGGTGATCAAATTATTATGAGCACTTTGAAGAAAACAAAGATCGAAGGACAATATTATAGAAAGAAATGGCACTTATGCTACCGGTCAGAAGTTTGGAATTACCCAGAGGTATTAAGAGATGTTTGAATTTGGAAGAAAAGAAGTTTAGAACTATGATATCTCAGGAAGGTCTTCAGGAAAGTCTACTACGATAAAGGAAACTGCTGTTAAAATTAGCAATATTAATTTCAGACGAACAATAAATTGTCACAGGAGATTTCATATGTAAATGTATTTTAAATGGGACCTGTTTTTTCATAGAAAGTGGATATGTTTATTCGTTTACTAATATACAATAATGGTATTAAAATGTGTATAAGTCTGTTTAAAATGTGTAACGTAAACATATATCAATCAGGTACCTTTTCGTGGTACCTTTCCCATCTATAATTACTGGAATATGTCTAGTTATAACTTCGATACTTTTTCCACAATTTCCTTTTATTCCTTTGTCGCAAAACCGTGCTAATTGAGGAAAAAAGCACAGCTTATATATTTAATTGTAATAAATGTAACCACTTTTGATGCTCAGAGATTTCTGTTACGTAGTATTATATTTTATCATTATAAAGAATTGAATGAAAATATTTTGTCACTCAGATATATAATAAAATAACTAAATAAAAATATTTGCAATAGAACTTGGATGTTTTATTTATCTGTTCCTAATAATTTGATCATTCACTGTACATTTATGGCGTTTGATTTAATAAATTGTGGAGCTTCGCACGAAATAGGGTGTCATGGCTGTAAAGCGGTTGGCAGTAGTGATGATCAATGCTTGAGATGGACTTGGCTTGAAAGAAAACAATTTGAGAGTGGACAGCCGAGCCAGAATTACGCAAAATTTTCAAGTAAAAAATTGATGTTTGTGTGTGTATTAGACACATGTTGTGTTATTACACGGGTAACATTCACTGATACAGAGGTACCATCATTTAGCGGTTACCAAGAGTACGAAGGTACAGTAGTCCTTAAATGGTAATGTCAGATAGTGCATAATTATTCCGTTATTGGAAGCCAATCCCAAGATGGGCGCGTAAGATTGACATGTTCATGTTCAGATTTTCATGCAATTATGGAAAATTGAAATTTGGAAAATGTAGCATTTAAAATAGTTCAAAATAAAGCAAATGTTATAATATTTAAAGGATGAAACAGATTTCTGCTTAGGATCTATTTCTTTAATTGTGTTCGTAAGTACGTGAATTCGCATGAAAATTCGCAATCTAGTAATCGTGATGGTCACACAAAGATACGAGGCATATAGAAGGAAATTTGAACAAATAAGAAGAAGGAAGTTTCATAGGTTCATCGTCGATAAAACTACTGCAAATATCTTTCTTCTACTAATACCACATGGGTTCGAAGTAGAATTATCTGTCTAGGTAGAAATTAGTATTACTTCTATAGATGCCCGATTCGGAAAGTTCGTTTCAAAGAGTGTGGGAGAAGACACCTGGTATTTATTATACTCATTACAGTAATACAGCAGCGTTACTGTTTGAAGTTCATGTGTTTGCGCAAGTGGGCAGGAAAGAGCCGACACGATGATTATGATGAATGATCGCAGAACGGAAATTGATTGAGCGCCACGTAATTTAATGTAATTTAACTGCGTGAAGATGTTGCGACATTTCCCACGTAATTTACAAAAATGAGCGCCCGAAGTGTATATAATTTTTCTCAAATAAATTCAATTTAAGAAAAAGAAGACAGGATTGATTTATCAGCGAGCTGCGAATTTTTATGCATTTATGGAAAACTTGAGCATGTAAAGAAGCACGAAATGCACACAGTATGCAAAAATATATAAACTGTCATAAATATAATAATACTGTTTTAAAAGCGAGATAGATCTCTGTTTAGGTTACATTTTTTTAACTGTGCTTATAAAAATTCGAATTTGCATAAAAAAACCGCTTATCAGCTATTTATGGGGGATTGTTGAATACTTATCGAACTAGCCTTTAATTGTTTAATTGATATAATTTATTAGCTTTTTCCGTTTGCCTGTTCGCTTCTATTTACTCGCTAACGTCGCGAAAGTAAACGCAGACAGGTAAATACTAACGAACCGAGACCAACTGAACTAAGGATGGACTAGCTCCGCAAAGCACTTACAATTAGAAGTATCCACTAGTCTGGTCGTTACACCGTCGTCCTGTACCGAGAAAGGCGAAAGATAAAGAAAAAGAGACCAAATTAGTAATTCATTCGCTCGTTAGTTTCCATCCAGTTACGGTGGATTACATTTCGAAGTAAAACCAGGCAGAAAATAGTGCCGGGAATGAGAGTTTAAAGTGAAGAAATCAGAGTCACATTTCTCGTGCATGGATAAAGTGAAAAAATTGTACGAATCGGTAATTATGCAAATCTAAATCAAGTATATGCAATCTTGTAACTTTTGATCGACAATGTGCAGTTTAATATAATGTTTGTACAATCATTGGTATTATTTAATTATTTTATTTAAAAAATTACATTATTCATATTTCTTCTAAACTTTGCACTGTTTTCTTTCACCGTAAGAATTATACACGCTTTCTGTATTAAATGAATTCATACGCATAACGTTTGATCTAAGTCTAAATTTATCCCCCAGCTTGAATAAAATATTACAGATCGACGTATTGCGCAACACAGAATCGCGGTTATGCGAACCAGTTCTATTCTCAGTCCTCGAAACTCGATGTGTCAGTCAGTCATTCAGATTCGCGCTCGTTCGATCCGTCTCGGGTCTGAATGATTTTTTTTTTTAAATGTTAATGAATGCGGAGGTATGCCGTGTGTCGTTGGACGCGTGCTCCCGCCAGAAGGGGAACCTATTCGTTTGTAGTCCATGCCTTCCGGTGAGGATCGACCCAAAGAACGAGAAAGAGACAGGCAGTCTAGTTGCTAAACGCGGTAGAAAGGAGCCTGGCTCGGTAGATCGCTGATTTCGTGGATCAACTGCCTCCTACGTATCGTGAATCTACCTACACCTTTTTAAAAATTTTCGAAGAACTCTTCTTTTCAATACTGTTCCAACAATAATACCGAACACTGTTGGTATGGAATTTAAAACGTATCCAAAATTTAGAACAATTTCGTTCTTGAAAAATTAAAAGATCCTTTACACGAATTAATTGAATCGTCAATAAAATAAAAATTTTTAAATTATTTATTTGAGATCGTTGAGATTGACAAATTTTGCGAGAATTATGATTCCAGAGGTATTGGAAATCGATTAGATAAATTAAGTTGCCAGTAAATTGCTAGGTAGCAGCGAGAACGAAGAGTAAGTGGATCTAGCCGATCATAGTCAGACACTTCGAACCAAAGGCACTTGCGCTTCAAACGCGAAACAGTTTTTCTCATCTGTTCTTCATCACGCAAGAAATTTTCTTCGCCATTGTTTTTTATTTTTTTGCATAAAATTGCATACGGATAAACAAGAGACTGTATATATTTGTAGCTAAGCAAAGAATCTCTTGTAATTATTCAGCTCTGACGAACTGGAATTATAAGGAATAAAATACTTGGCTTTAATATTTAGCTTAACACTAGGTTTCGGGCTTCATAAGCAAAATTTGCAAAAACAATTACTATTATTCCTAATAATTTTTGTTGACTTTTATTGGTAGACTGATACGAGTATACCTTAATCTATTTCCCTCTCAGCTCTGGAGTTTTAAATTCTGTGTAATGTATACCTATTCCCTAGGTTACCTATATTAGAAATAGATGCACAAGAGATGTCTGTAAATCTAGTGTTAAGTATGTTTTGCAGAAGTTTAACGTAAGAGCATAGATGCATGAAGTTTCTTATCGAATTGTCTTGGGATTGAGACGGATTGCGAAAGCTGGCGTTGAACAGAAAAGAAAATAATGCTTCGAGGAAGAAAATAGGTCGCGTTTAAAAAAGATTCACTTCATTTAACGGGTCATGTTGCGATAAAATGTTGCATGCCCAGTTGTTAACACTTCGCAGTCAGTTTCTCTACCATGCTGACGGCTACATGCTACCTGCCCATGTCCCCTTTTTGCAGAAGCAGTAAATGTTATACATTTTTGGTCAGAGGTAATAAATTGCCGGTTATAATACAACATTGAAGATCCGATGGGAAAACTCGTTATTAACGTTTATCTTTGTATACGCGACGAAAAATGAGTGTAGGATGTACGACGACCTTTTACAAGTCATTTGTTAAATGTCATAAATATTATTCTTATGCGACAGTTCACTTCGGGCACAGCTGAAAATGGGGAAGGCAAGCGAAGACTGGAGAAGTCATCGTTATTAATATGTGCAGGTATGCGTGTAATGAAAGTTGAACAGGAATTTGTTTAATTTCCAGATTAATCTTTTTTAGAAAAATAAATTTTTAAATTACAGACTGTACAATTACGATTTCCAAATTCCTTTCGTTATATATATGTTAATAGATGTTCGTGTATGAGAATATTTGCATACTTAGATTAAGTTAGCTAAGATACTTCGTTTTAACCCTTAGAGTAGGGAGTAGTAGTAGTACAAGATTAGTTTTTCTTTAATAATTTTGTAAATAATTTCTTTCTCTCTTTTTCCCGTTAGGTAGTCGAGTTTTATTTTAAATCCTATATAAAAACTTATTAGTGGCATTCTATCGTTTTTTAATTTACTAATAGTCTTTGTAATATTAATATGCCAACTTAACATAAACAAAACAAAACAATTTTTGTGTGGGGAACTTTAGTGACCCCACTCCGTCCTTTATGTTATAAAATAGACTCCGTACTCTAAGGGTTAAAGATATACATTAAAAAAAGATGAAATGTGTAGGGTTCAGTAATGCAAATCAATCCTTTGACTAATTGTTATGTACCAAATTAAATTTCATACGAGTTAAACCATATTTGCAGCATCGTAAAAAAGTTGCAGAAGGGAGTTTCATAAAATTTCTCCTCGGATGAAAACAGAAAAAGTAACAAATTTATATATCAAGAAAATAAACATATTAATTTATAAGAAATTTAATTTGGTATAATGTAATTCATGACTTCGAACAAGATAAAGATCGAGAATAAGTATAGGATACAGGTAAAGATCTGATTACATAAAAATAATCTTTGTACTCCGTAAACACTTATTTTTACGAGAAAATAAAGGATTATTCCTTAATAAGAAGTAATTCTACAACCGTTACCCGGTTTTACTTCGGGTAAGCAATTTTTATTAAGAAATAAGCATAACGAAATTATAAAACGAATACAAAGCAATATACTCGGTTCAAATCTTTCGAATCGAATTTCTTAATTGCAATGTCGATGCAAGCTCAAATACACAATTATTAAACTACTTTTTATTTTTGGGTTACTTTGAATGAACATTACCTTATTTTTCGGGGATAATCAATAAGGAGATTTTTTTCACAATTTCGAATATAATTTTTTACGGTTCGACCTTTAATCCCCACGATCAATCGAAGTTTGATCGTATTCGATTTCGAGGATTATTTGAATAATTCATTCTTTAAAACAGTAAAATGATATTTCCAAATATTTAATATTTTGCGTTTTTCTTTTATTTAGAAACATTGTCGAACTTCATTTTATGTTCTTAAGTTTTTAAAAATTTATCCATTTAATAGCTTTTGTTTGCTAATTCACGAGTATGTTCTAATGTATTAATTTTGTTTAAAGAAGAAAAAAGGAAAAACGTTTTAAAGTTAAAGTTTCAACAAAAAATTCTATCTTACACGAAACACCTAGTTCGTAACAAAGTTTTTTCATTTTCTCACTTTTTCATCGTTAATAGTATTTTTATTCTTATAACGAGGTTTTTTACATAACAATTTTAGCTGGTTTTATGAACTGCGCGAGCATAATCAAAACGAAAAATAAATCCGATCGTAAAAGCTTCGCGACCTTGTCCGATCGCTTTCGATTTCAACGATGAATAATTTGCAGGTGCGGGCTTATCGACCCGACAAATTAATTCTCAATTTTGCTAATCGACCGAGAAAAAAGAAACGCCGCTCACGAATGAACGGACGATAGCGAGAGTGATGCCCGCTCGTGAAATCCCGTCTGGTACAATGTTTTAGTAAGGTGAATGGGATCCCCCCTTTCTTTCTGTTCCCCTTCTTATGGGACGCGAGGACACGATCATTTTTGCCTATTCAATGAAGTCAAATCACGAAACCGAATACGAGGCGGTAAACGATTTATCACGTGAGTAACAGTCACGATAAAGAACACGAGACCGTTCGAAATTTTGTCAAATCATTACGTTATTCATCTTATGTCCTAAGAAACGCTAAGGATGTTTAACAAACTAATAAGTTTTATAACAATTTTTCATTAAGATTCTAAGAGTGGCATCTATTATTTTATTTTATGTAATGGATAGTTTGCGTTGCTTGTCTAATGTAAAGAAAATGAAATTTAACGCCACGAATTCTTTCGGTTACTCGCTTTAAATTATTTCATTTTTGTTTCAGAGCAAGTTTTCATCGTTTCTATTCTAATATTTGATGAATAATTATTGTTCACAAATTTTTAAGCACATACATTCGTGATGATTCGTAACCAATGACAAATCTTGAAATACGCTTCCAAAAATGCAGGAAACAATGCAGAAACTTTGTTTGTCGGCTGCAAAGCGTATAGTATACGTTTTTTCTAATAAGCTTACATAATCAATTCTTTTCAATTGTTAATTAACGATTGTTGTTTTCAGTTAAACAAAGTAATTTGTTGCAGTACGTATATGTATAAGTGCAATAAAATTAAAAACAGCTATACCATTACGTTCAAAAGTACGGAATCATCTTGCTTCTCTAAAGAAAAAGAAATTTGCAATTTTGTTATCCAAGAAAGAAAACTGATTCAAGTTACGTTATCTTGAAAATCTATTAAAACTAATTTTTAACTTAAAAATTTTTAATTTTTAATTAATTTTAAGCTTTAAAATTTTTAATTTTGAACTAATTTTAAACTAAAAATTTACGAGCTGTAACCGTAAAAGCGATTCAAAACTTTTGATCGATAGCGTGGTCGCGTTTAATTTTGATGCACCGCATAAGTGTTACTTAACACGGAATCACGAAAAGAAAGCCGTGTTTACGCTTTGCTGCGCGGCAAGAGTTAATTTCGTCCATCGACTTCTGAGGGAGTCATTATCCTTCGTAGCGAAGCATGCAAATAATGATGTGCCAAAACGAAATGACTTACGTGAGCTAGGCTGGCGACAGCGAGACCAAAGGTGAACGCGATGTGCAGCACCGTGGGTGGATTCTCCGGTGTCCACGTGATGCAGGACGCGCAGCCTATGAACACCAGAAGAAACGTTCCCAGAGCCTCGGCGAACATCATCACCAGAAACTCGAGCTTCGTCACCTCTTCGAGGCCGACGAAATCTTTCGCTCCTGGACAGAACGAAGAATAGGATGAGGATTCGATACAACAATTAACCGTTGGCGATTAACCCTTTCTGCCTCCTACGTATCCTGAATCTACCTACACCTTTTTAAAAATCGAACATTCTTTTCGTAGAACTCTTCTAATTTTCTTTTTAATACTGATCCAACAATAATACTGAACACTGTTTGTGTAGAATTTAAAACGTATCCAAAATTCAGAACAATTCCCTTTTTAATACGACAGAGATTCGGGTAAGCCATAAATTTCAGCAAGGTAAGTTTCATACCTTAAATCGTGCCGTGATAACATAATTAATAAAGTTTATCGTATGGAGACAATCGAGGTGATGCATTTTTTTTAGTCTGATGCAAAAAAGATGTGAAACGTCTTGACAACAACAGAATAGTAATCTTTTTAAGTTGCTTCTCGCGCGCTGTTCGTCATTTTATTACACTGTGAAAGGGTTAAACGCGATACCCGAGAGGAACAGATGAAAAAGAAGACGTTTCTCACTGTCCATCCTCATTGAAACGTTAAAATTCGCGTTCGCTGAACGGACAAAGGGAACACGAACGAATACGGGTATCCGCCATTGTCGCGGTTGTCAACCTTTTCTTCGACGATGTTTCGTGTTTCGGTGATTGTTGTTTTTTAACAAAGAAATCGTCTCGTCGGTGCATCGATCATCGAAATACGGATACGAATTTTAATTCGATGCGTTCGATGCTTTTGTGTCGTTCGTTCTGTTCGTTTTTTTGCGCTGTTCTTTTTCGAAGGAAAAGGGGTGATGATCATTGTGTAACACGTGCGAATGAAACGTATGATGTAAAAGTGAAATAAAAGGAAAGCAGTGAACGGGATTGGTTATGCTTAAATTCTATTGTTGTAATTATCGTTTGACGGGCGTTAGATCGCGATGTGATATGAGATGGTGAATATTTATATCTCTTAAAGATCACTTACATTAAATGATTAAAATTTAAAAGAATAAAATTAATCATTGAATTAAGAAGGGAAAATGTGTAACTCATAGATTGTAAAATTATTGATGAGGAATTTTCATGGCGGGAAGTTTTCACATTTCGACGTACGATATAAAAATGTTCATGTTACGTTTACCAATTGTGCAAACGTTTCCTTTCGCGACGAGTAGCGTACCGTGAAACAACAGAAATGTCACCTGTGTAATTTATTATTGAACAAACAGACAGGAACGGAGACATCGGCGGTATGCGTGTGACCTATCGAAATGGTTAAGAACATTTGTCACGATGAAATATTGAGGCATCATATTGTTTTCCTTAATATTTGCAAACTATCGTTGAGAAAGGAATGGCGGTAACAAAAAATTCTTCTTATTTTAAAACGGACAAAGATGAATTATAAATTTCACTACTTAACATTTTTTAATATAGCAAATGTATTTTTGTAATTCGAGTGAAATACGAACGTGCCTTATTTCATAATGCATGTTATGACAAAATTATATCTTAATACGACGACAGATTTTAGATGCATTAGATTGGCCAAAATGCTTGTTCGGTTCTTTCCATTAGATCACTATTAACGTTTAACTTTATTCGAAACAATTTGTTTATATTCCTTAAATTTCTAAATTTTTTCGAATCTTATACCAGCTTTAAGCACAATATCCTTACAGTTGTATTTAATAATATTTAATTATACTGATTCCTAACAAACCTAATCTGTATTTTTATGTACCAAAGGGTTCTATACCTGTTAATAAATTTATTATTATTATTATTATTATTTATTATTATATCGTAATAGTTGTTATATTAATGCGCATTCAAAGAAAAAATGTCTCAAAATTGATTAATTTCCAGGTAGCTTTTTTAACATTACAAATAGAAGAAAAAAACGCAAATGAACTTTTTAGCCAACCTAATAATTTGGTATATCATGCAATTCAAAATAATTCTTCATATCATTCCACTGAAAATCGTTACAAATTCTCGAAACCAGAACCACACAAATTTTGCCACTCGTTGAATCGGTATACTCACGGCAACACGTCGTGATACCGACACATTTTGCATTTCAACGACCATCAATTTCGATCCACGAGCATCGAGTCCGCCAATATTACCGAAAGACGAAAGTAAACGACGTACCTTTCCAACCCTTGCCCATTTTCCTCTCGACAGTACGTGAGCCAACGAAGCAACGCAGCGTTCTCCTCGATCTACCACCCCTGTTCTCTGTTTCACAACAGCCGGATGTCAGCGAACGGTTGTTTCCTCATCGGAACTTGGCTACCATTTCCCGAGGGGATCACCGATCACCGGTCACAAGCAGCAGTCTCTCCCCTCCCTCCCACCCTCTCTCTGCTTCTCTCCCTCTCTCTCTCTCTCTCTCTTCCCTGTTTCCAAGACAAAAGATCCTTTCGAAAGAACAACTTATCACCTCGATCGCCGACCCGAACTATCGCAATTTTATCCGGCGTGACGAGGAACTCGAACACACGATGCGAGCGACGAGCTCTAAACGAACACGAGAGGCCGATGGTCTCGTGACGGCGAAGGGAGCGAGAAAAAACGAACGGAACCGCAAGAGAAGGGAAACGAAGGAGGAGAGAAAAAGCGAGGAATACGCTCGTTTAGGTTGGCACACGAATTCGCGATGTGTGTCGACGGTACACCACGTGGAGTCTCTGGGCTATTGAGTCTGCTCAGCGCGGGTTTCGCCTTCATATATCGCTGTTCTCTACACTGCTGTCCTCCCCCCAATCGACACACACGGATCCCCCCTTTCTCACCTCCTCCTCCTCCTCGTTCTTCAAGCCTCTTCATCATCGTAGGAACCCGCCGCGGTCGCCTGCTCGAAAACTCATTCAAAACGCTCGGTATCCGTTTTCTGCGACAGGATGCCTGACCGCGAGCTTGTAAATCGTGGATTACGTATCCTTGACAGGTTGCAGGTTAATGTATTCGCAAGCGGCCGCGCCAGCTCTAACGGATCGTTCCGACGATACCGATCTCTTTCTTTCTGGTTGGTTGGATCTATTACGGGACCAACACCATAGGTAGGGTGTTCTAATTATGCTGAAGCAGCGTTAGGTCGAAGTTAATTAGCACTGCTTGTGTTGTTGTGGCGAAGGTTAAGGGAAAGGGGAACGTACACCTTTTTTGGAAAATAATGCAGAACAATCGTCTTTTAATGGGAAACGATCGGTTAGTGATTAAGTGGATTACAAGCTTCACGTTATGAACAGTATAGATAAATGCTCCGATTCGTGTTTTTTTTTTAATGACGCACTGGGATGTGAAAAATGTTTGCAGCAGAGTCTAGTTTCTATAATAGTATCTTTTCTTTTCTATACTCTTGCATTCTTCGCGCGAGAAAATGAGGAAGTGTATTTGAAATAAACAAAATATTCTGTACAAAATGTGTATTATGAAAAGTAAAGAGTACATTCTGATAATCCATTAACGATCACGAAATTTTCTATAGAAACACTCAATTATATAAATGTTCGCAGTCTAATGATTATGAATTTCCTTTTGTGATCTAATTTCGATCGTCCGGGGCAATTAATTTTTATGGGAGCAAAAAGGAACATTTACAGTTAGGGATGCAATAAACGTTGGAATGAGGTAATGTAAGAGAAAATCGTTATTCAACACTGGGCTCATCTAATAGTACAGTAAGACGATAGCAATTGTGATTGCGAAAACAGGAAATTAATCGAAGTTATAACCTATAATACCATCCCGCGTACCTGTTGAATTCCTATGCATGTTGACGCGGAAGGGAAACGTTAAACAAGATTGCCGATACGAGATCGAGATTTTAACACCTGGGTGCACAACAGTGACTTACACTTCTACGCGTGACACGTATACGTTACGTGATAGAGTATAATAGCAGGCACACGTGATTATGTTCTCAGTTTCAGCCATATTTTTTTCTCTTCTTAATATTAGGGGGACCGGAAAGTAATGCCGTTTTCTTACATTAAATTCAAACGCATACATTTTTAACCAATTTTTTATTTTTAATAAATTGATGTGATCACCCTCATTATCAACAACCTTTTGCCATATACTGTGCAAATTTTCAATGTCGGATCGATAAAAATCAATTGGTTTTTCAGCAAAATATCTAGAGATGGAATGACAGTAACGTTTTATTCAGTGTTTTAACCCTTTCCTCGTGGCAACAAAAGCGTTTCGGTTTTTCTGTCAAACAATTGTAATGAAAGTACAATTTGCATAAAACGTAGCTCAGTTAAAGAAATTAATACCTCAAACGAACTTCTTCGTTACACCTATAAGGTGCCATGCGCGGTTCCATGAAAATTGATTCGAAAGGTGTTCAAGAAAAAAGTAACATTGTGGATCTGATGGTGATTACATATTTAAATTGAATCGATTAAAGAGCCGTTCGTTTCTTCGATACGCCAATCTTAATTTTAATTCCCGTTCAACGCTGTAATCGAATTCTGTAAAATTGTATTCGTAATAAAAAGGTCGATCGGTTCCTATCACTTTGGGTACACCTTTGCGTAACGCATTGCATAATTAACCCTTTTTATGTAGCAGATAATTACGTTGCAACTCGGTATTGTATTTAATAATTCCTCACGAATTGACACTGATTGCAACTTGTGCGTTGCCTGATCAGTTTCAACGCCGTTAATATCCTTTCGATTCTTCGCAGGATGCACGGTGACGAAAAACCGGAAAAACACCGATGTGTCGTCTGCGCGTGTGTGTATTAAACTGTCGAGAAGTCGGTGTTCAATAAATAGCCAACGTGTGATATTAGGAATTGCAAATCAGTCATCCGCTGAATGTTGTTCCATAAGGGAATGCATGCCGGAAAAATTTATTTTTTCCATTAGTTTGACGGAAAAACACGCGTCCTCTTACCCATTTCAAACGTGATTTTATGACAACACGCATTTAGCTTTTACTACGATATTATAGGCTACGAATGTTTCTTTTATGAAGCGTTTGAAATCTTAAGAACTTTTTAAACCTTTTATATTTACATGAGGATCATATATTGTACAATTTTCACGTACAGGAGTTTTTATTATGGAGGAGGTTTATAATAGATCCTTTCAATTATAGAAAAATTAATATCGGATTAATTGTATAATCAATTTTGTTATAGAGAATTTTTAAATTTTAAATTCTTAAATTTAAAAAAATTTTATTAATTATATATTATATATTAAAATTATAATTCTTTTAAGAACGGAATACTTTTAATGCTTGACATTTTCATTCAATCCAACTTTAATGAGATATTTAGATGTATAAAAAATTACATAATGCACACAAAATGCAAAAGTACACAACATATCTCGAGTAAAGTAAGTGTTACATTATTTAGAGCATAAAACAGATCTCTATGTAAGTTCTACTTCTTTAGTTGCACTTATAAAAATTCGAATTTTCGTAAAAATCCACAGTCTATTTATAATCCACTTATATGAAATGGCATTTAATTTTGGAGGGATGATTTAAATGCTGTCGGAAGCCGAGGAAGATCGAATAAATTATAAAGCATGAATTTCACGACCAATTTCGCGAGCCATTCACGGTACATTTGTAAATCTGCGATCGTCGGGCACCACCATCCTGTCCGCCTTTCCATCCTACTTTTTCTGCCACTAATCCGACCGTGCTCTTACATAATCCCCGTTCGGGTTTAGTTTTAAACTAGACGAAGGTGATCGGGCACGTTGTGGCACGGAGTTTCGTGAGAATCGCACGAAACGATCTCTGTTCGACTTTGACACAACAGCACGTAATGTAAACTATGTCCCTTTCGCGTTTGATCTAGACTTTACTAGAGCTATTAGAATACAGTTTTTAATTGAAATATTTGCGTAGCAGTTGTAAACCAGCGGGACTTGTAAATGATAATTTAATAAGATGTTAATGAAAAGAAATTTTTCAATTCGTTCATAGAGATTTAGACGAGATAAAGATGACAGGTATTAAAATTGTAAAGATTGTGAAAGATCGTAGAGATTAAGGAAAGAAAAGAAGAAAGATTGTAAAGTGCCTAGTGTGGGTATCTAAAATGCTAATTTATTGTAAATAAATTCAATAATATGTTTTCGTTAAAGCAAAAACATATTTTGACGAACTTTTTATATAAGGTAATCTATAATATTTAAATTAATACATACAGTTATTATTAAGTATTACATACAGTACAGAAATCAGTGAATTTTTTTTTAATGAGCAACAATTTTCTGACCTATTTCGTCCCTTCATATATTCAAATAAACGGAGTTTTTCCTTACCGTAATGTACTCAACTTCTAATGCTATTCCTTTCAAGTTAACAAAACAGTATAATCCACCTTAATACACATACAAAGAAATATAAATCGTTAAGTGTACAAATTGAACTGATATTATACAGTAAATAAATTGCAATCGCAAGTATTATTAATTCAACGTTCAAAAGACGAGTCGAATTGATTTCAGGAGAATTATAATCTAAACTGCTTGCAAATTAACTAACAAGACTTCTCCCCCACCGTGTGTGTATTTCACTGACATCATCAAATGCGTAACAAGGTAGTATCAACAAGATAATTGCAATTTCGTGAGTCAACAATGGTATGCAAATATCAGTGCCTAAGCAGTAGGCACGAGGACGTTTTCGTTCCTCAGTTATCAGCGGTTATCTGCGAGCTGCACGGCGTTTCTCTACCGGTAGATAACCGCGTTCAACGAATTCCTTCGGATTGCAAAACCGTGCTGCACTACGACCGCACATGTCCCTCGACAGCAATTAAGCGCTATTAATTGGGTCACCGCGTTGCAAAGGTATCTCCTGCAAATAGATCCTTCGCGCACCTGTCGCTTCATTTGCAACGTTTGATGTCGCTGAGTTCAACGAACGCTCCGGTGCAAACACAATTAGTAATTTTTATTAATTCCTAGCGAACGTTAGATTATGATTGTGCGATCAGTTTGTTAACCCTTTGAGCTCGAGAGGTGACTGTTAGCCACCAAATTTTTCGCAAATTTTCAGACTTCAGTTAGTTCGTTTATTAGTCAGACTCACAGGTTAAATAGTCATATATGTAAATTTTAGTATATCACTAAATGATGTTTAACACATTCGTCGCCTAGCGTGATTTGGCTGAGTTTCTCGCTGGGCTCAAAGCTGATTGCACAGAAAACTGGAGTAAAAAAATATAAAAACAACGAAAGTTTCAATTTTTTATTTTTATTTTACGTATTTTATATTTATATATATTATACTTCAATGCTTATTCCATTGAATTCTTTTAAAACTTTCAATTTAAAATCCTGTTTAACTTTAAGAAAAAGAGCGTCACCCAAATATTGGTGACGTGGCGACGAACGTGTTAATATAGGCGAATCCCTGTAAATATTTCGAGTTTGAAAATTTTTGAAGTTACTATCATTAGATGACTAACGATCACCTCTCGAGTGCAAAGGGTTAACAATGTCGATGTTAATCGTGGGAATAAAAATTTGGCAAGGAAAAATTGTGTCGTTTGAGAAAAGGATTAACAATATTTTGTTAACATTAATGATTTTAATGAAATCAAATTTTTACAACGTACACGTGAAAATATAGCTATAAATTCGGTGAATATCTAACGTAAGGTAGAAATTAACGAACTATAATAAAAACGTGAATACACGTTTGAATTCGTTAGAATTCCATGCAAACACCGCGTGCAAAAATATTTAGGTTTTTCGAGCGGATAATTAAGCGGCATTAATTGGACTGGTGTAGCGAAGGAATGGCGTCCGCGAACCATCAGCACACCTGTGTATCTATTCGCTGGTGTCGTTTATAGGTAAGTGAACATGAATGGGCAAGAAAAAGACCGATACCTTTGGCGTCTACAGGATGATTCAAAAGAAGCGACAAAATTGGATTCTTGCGACACACATATAAAGATTTGCTATGGAACATTTTATGTGACCTAAGTTCAGTGAATATCCTAGCGTAAGGTAAAAGATGATATTGTAAATATTTGCATTTTTTAATGCAAAAATTTTGCAGTACACATATAAAGATTTGCTATGGAAAATTTTATGTGACCTAAGTTCAGTGAATATCCTAGCGTAAGGTAGAACACGACAACATTTTTGAATGCAAAAATTTAATGAAGTAACAACGAGTTGCTTTCATACACAGGTAGAATTTATTGGAACGGTACGAATTCTAAAATAGCGTTTCGTAAAATGAATACCAACCGGATCTATTCCCGGAGGAAGTTAAATGTCAAATTTCACGACCCTTGAACGGACAATGCGCAAACGTGACCCGCGGCGTGTTTCGCAAACCATGTGCCCCAGAAAGTAACAAAGGCCTCGGGGCTGCACTTACAAGTTCGAAGACTCCGGTGGGGTGCGCATGCGGGCAAAAAATTATATGGATTGTCTATTATTTACATTACTGGTTTTCACGAGTCGATATAATTGCCCGAGAAAAGGGACAAATACCACAAAACTGTGAAACGCTTTTCTTAGGGTTTCCTGCATTTTTCTCAACGTTGAGAAATTATCGATGAATATGATAATAACCGAGGAATTGTATAATTTTGAGAAATGTTTTTAATTAACAATTTGCAAACTTTTCGTAAAATTTTAAGAAATTAGGATTTGTAAATTGTTATAAAAGGTCGTGTATCCATGGCTATCTGAAGTGTTTTTATTACTTTAAGCAGTAGAGCAAATTGTGGATAAGTCGGTAGAGTGACTAACTACGTTAAGCAGTAGTATGTGTATAAATGAAATTACAGGTGTTTATATGTTCATGGAATACGTAATGTAGTGGTAACAGTATCATTGAAAGCGAAGGAGTTAAGGTCACGTTTGTGTTTTTAAAAATAGCATACCTAATTCTTCGTAGTAGTAGTAGTGTGTAAAATGACAAATTTTAAGAAAAAAGTGTTAAGACATCTACATATGTATGTGTGTCCTAAAATTAATAATTTCCATGATATTTCATTTTTACGTAACTATATTCATTTTCATGAAATTATTATTTTTTTAAATACTAATGACCTACCAAACGCTATGCCAAACGTATCAAATGTTCCTAACATATTTAATAACAATATACAAAAGTTAAAATTCTGCAAGAATAAATTAAATAATTTTTACGATAAACTAGCATAAATTATGAACAAAAAAGAAACAGATATCTTTACCACAAGAATAGTAGGAATATTTTTAGCTAACCTAATACTAACCACAAATACACATAAATTTCATCATTCTATCCCTCGACTTTCCCTTCTTTTTGTTCAAAACGCAACGTGTTCGGTTGCGTGTTACATCCAATAATAATCGGCGAAACTAGTTTCACTGGACTCAGTCGCAATGACAAAAGCAAGCTCGTAAGCACAATTTATTGCCAGCTAGATCGTCCTACCTTCCTGCTTATGAACTGTTTCGCGCCCGCGGTAATGTCTAACGGAAAGGAAAACAGTTTAGCCGGCCAACGAGTGTGCCACAAAATTGCCACAATTATCGTGCACCGTGATCGTTCTTTTCTGTACCGCGTGCAAAAAGCGAAAACTTTCCTTTTTCAACGGTCCACGCCTGGAAACTGGCTAGGGAAAAAAAGATACAGAACACGAGACCTTGTTGGTTCTCAAGCATTGTCTGATCGAGATTTTATTAACGAATAAATGATGGCACGAGTTTTCCAGAGTTAATGAATTTTATTTGTTTTAACGTCGACCGACTAACGAATAGCTGTTAGAGTGAAAATCCTGATTTCCAGTGAAACTTCCTGCTTTTATGCAGCGAGGTCCATTTTTATGCTATAAATCCGGCTCTGTTCGGTTTGAGAGCGTATAGAGAAAGTTCCTTTTGTTCTTTAAACGAGCCTCCACGTTTACCGTGGAACAGAATAGAGAACTATTTATTTCAAACATGATCATGGGAATGTTACAGTTTCGAAGACGATCGCTGGTTAATATTAATGTTATTAACTCTCTATTGGTAACGAGGGAACATATTTTCCTTGTAAGACACAATTTATAGTATGATATAAAAGAAGCTGGTGAGTTGTCGCGTTGACAAATAAAGGTTGTCGAATAAAAATATTTTTATTCTTGTTTATACATTTAGAAACATCAACCCTTTGCACTCCGCGTCGTATTGAATGGACATATTTTCGGTACCTCAAAATAACTATTTTTTTGTATATATCTTGGTAAGTGTACCATATTTTGATTTGATATCTTGTGCAATTTTAGCAGAAAATTTCACAAAAACATGCATTTCTGAAAAGGTTGCGCTGGGATAAGTTGATTCCCCAGAATCACTAATAAATTCTAATGTCCCCTGAGAGGGGACAACGGAGTGCAAAGGGTTATAGTTAAAATTTAAGTGTGCACGCATGCGTTTAAATATTAATAAACGTATAATGCTAGGTGTCTCTATTTAATAATATAAGCAAAATATTGCTTCCTATGTTTCTCGAATATTAATTATAAAACGGTAAATAGTCCTATGTATTTGTTTCTGTACTAAAAAATACCTATTTGTTTGAGTAATTGTGTAATTTCCTTAAACTGAAATCTTACAGAGTCAGCATTTTCTATGCTCACTGAATTATCAATGTGAGGTTGCTCGCCAATATAAAAATAAATCTTTTTCAATTTAAAAATTTTTCCAATAATGTAGTACGTTAAGAGTACATAACTAGATGTGTAAAACTTAACAGTTGGATTAAACGAAACTGGTAACGTTAATAATGATACAATCGCATAATTAACAATGCACAACAACGAAGAATGCTATTTTTACGTAATGGAATTGGAAAAAAGAAATTATATATATATGAACATTCAACAGTTGCAATTACCTACCATCCTCGCGTATCTAAACACCATGTTTCACATTTCATCGACGCACAGAATCATTCACACGAATTGCATCACGCACACCTTATAATGAACCTCGACGAAAAGAATTGCGGTTTTCCAAGCATTGAGAACCCGTGTCATAATCGTGGCCGCGATCGCGGCTGTAGCCGAAATTGGCGAGCGATAAGTACGATTTGTGAGCAAAAAGGAAAAAAAAAAGGAAGGAGGAAAAAACGGAGGAACAATCGCTGCGCTTCTAGGAAGTAGAATGGAAACGAAGGTGTTACGCGAATGGCGAATTTTCACGGGTCTGCGTGAGAACCCGGTGGAAGAAACAAAATTACCTCAACGTAACGCTCTAAACCTCGTGATGAGCTAGCTGAACGAACACGGTTACTTGGTTACGTGATAATAGTTATAACGAGCTACTCCACCATAATTCTTTAGCGATATCTTTTGTGTACAGATTCGTTCGTTTTTTAGAACTACACTTCAAATTGTATGTATCGGTTCAATGGCCATTTCCTGTGCCGTTTGATGATTATTTGAATACAATTTGAAAGTTTAGAAATTTAAAAATCTTGTACAATGCGAAAAAGTAAGTAAGTAGGTAGAATTTTTAATATTTAACAGCCGTGAGAGTTTTAAACTTTAAAAGTAGCAATAATATGTAATATGTAATTTCGTAACAGAATCTTGATAAAAATAAATTAATTTTTTTACATATCGAAAGGAAGAAAAAATGTTACAATGAAATAAGATTCGAAAACGTTTCCTGTTTTGTAATAACTAAATCTAATTGAAAATTATTTATAACTTATAGTTCCAAACAGTATTTTACTTTCGTTTAGTTTGAATACTTAAATAAATTAAAATACAAGAAAATTCGGAAAAAACATTTATGAATCTATGTTTATACGAACTCTTGATGATTAATCGTTTGACAGTTTGTTAAATAATTGATTAGCATGAAGAACTATCAAGCACTTTCATACAATTATACGAATATTGAGAAGTTAAATGTTAAAATAATCAGGAAAGTTCATTTAGAGTATTCTGCTACCAAATATTGTTTAGGTACAATCATTCTAAGTAGTGAAAGCAACGCGAATTTGCATACGCAGCAAAAACATTAAAAGTATAGTACTATAATGAACATCA
This sequence comes from Tetrapedia diversipes, assembly GCA_033822845.1. Taxonomy (NCBI): domain Eukaryota; kingdom Metazoa; phylum Arthropoda; class Insecta; order Hymenoptera; family Apidae; genus Tetrapedia; species Tetrapedia diversipes. The sequence continues at coordinate 142,272 of JAOPTO010000548.1, read as the reverse complement.
CGCGATATGGTACTATAAACATGAACTCATAGTTTCGCTACTTTCACGTTATAAACAGAACTTTTTCACTCGTATCGATAATTAAATGAGAAATGGGTTATGTACACGAATCGCTAAGTCATATTGTTGTTAAATAATATATTAATTTTTATACACGTCGAAAGTCACTGTTATTGTATTATACGCTTGGTGTGGTTTATCAAAATGGTACACGATGAACGTTTATTGCTCAATAAAACAAAAATAGCAACACGAGAGTTGTTTTTATTTGAATATGCTATTTTTGTATCTTTATAGGCAATTTTAGAGGACGTAAAGCGCGTTTACGAGGAAACGATCAATGATTTGGCAATGACATTATCTAAAAGAGTCCTTCTTCTTAATTTTAGATGAGAAACTGAAATCGGTACCGTCGAATATACACCATAAAGATAAAATTCGACAGGATTTGACACTGGTTTGATCATTCTAAACTCGAGACACAGAGATACAAAATTTCCCTCAAATATGTGAAAAAATAAGCTGTACTTCGATTTAAAGAGGTTTCCACCACACAATAAAAAAGAGTTGACCAAATTTTCGATTTACAGCAGTTCTCCAGTTAAAGACTGCATCGTATTATTGAATTTCAATCCGTGAAAATTATCGTTTGTGCAACCAATACCATAATTATGCAATACAAGTTAATTAATCCAACGAAAGCATTCAAGAAATTCGTTACGGTAAACGATATCGACGGCGTTTTATGGTGTTCCGAATCGTTTCAGAGAAACGTATCAATTATCCCCTTCGCGTGTTGCACAGTTCCATGATTCCATTGACGACGAGAATCATTAACCCTTTAACTGTTTATGTCGAGTACACTCTTCAGAACGAAACGAAATTTTTCGCATGATGTCGAGTACACTCGTCATAAAGATAAAAAAAATTACATTCGTATTATCATTCAACGAATCAACTGTAATTTGTTTTCCTGAAGGAGGGCAAATAAACATCTTTAAAAAAAAAATATACATTTCAGAATATTCGTTAGTCTGGCAACTTTATTTATTTTAATTCGCAATAGCTTGTGTTAAGCTGAAATAACAAACCCTTTAGTACCACCCAAAGTACCATATCAAAACGGTTTTTTGTTTCAAATGAACAGACATTTCGTATGCATTTCTTAGTTGATTGTATAGTGTGAAATAAACAAAGTCTGTGGGAAATACCGTTAGAAAACGGTTTTTCCAAATGAAAAAGCATTTTGTATGCATTACTCAACTGATTGTGCGGTGTGATAGTTCAGACAACTAAAGTTACAATACCATATCTTTATATGGTGTATTTTTTATCAATGAAATAAATTTTGTTTGTTAACAACAAATAAAAATATATATTTTCTGAAAGACCAACTCGCAACATTTGTTTTTTTTTTTGTCAGAATTGCTTGATTTTACAGGCCAGAAAAATTTTATTCCGTTTTCGTCGAGTGTACTCGTCTTCGTTGAAAAATAATTAAACAGGCAGAAAAAGTTTCTCGAAATAAAATTAAACAGTTAAAGGGTTAACGTTTGCGGTGCCCACGATAGCGACCGCAAGAAGCGACCAAAGCATGACCCCGTGAAATCTCTGCTACGCTTGTTCACGTGCTGCGGTCTACCGTGCCGCGAAGCATCGCCGTTCAAATATTCTCTGCACTGTACGAACGTAATCGAAACCTGAAATTAAATATCTTCGCGTCGCCGCAAAAGGCTGCAAAAGCGCGGACTGGGCTCCGGGCGGTTTTCTCGGCCGGAAATTATGAATGCAGGCGCATAGAGAGGGCCGTGTGTAATGGGACGCATGCACGGCGACGCTGATGTCATAATCCAACCAAGTGACGAGGGGAGGAGGAGGGGTAATATTTCGGTTTATGGTAAACGATGATAAATGCAGTTCGCAATTTTGGGAGTCGAGGTAATTTAGCAACGCGGCCAACGCGAATCGTTGTACGAACACAAATGATGCAGAAATCTAACATAATTTAGTAATTATTACTATCTTTACCAATTATTTTAACAGGATTTCGTCATCAACGTATTTATATTCAATTGGTTGACTTAGTAGAGTTTTTAGAACTTCAGAAGGGGCAGGAGGAATATTTTGGTTTATGGTAAACGATGATAAATGCCGTTCGCAATTTTGGGAGTTGAGGTAATTTAGGAATGCGGTCAACACGAATCGTTGTATAAACGCAAATGATGCAGGAATCTAAGATAATTTAGCAGAGATACTACCAATCTATTAAGCATATAAAATTACTAATAATAATTAGTGATTATTACTATTGTTACTAATTATATTAACAGGATTTTGTTATCAATGTATGTGTATTCAATTGGTTGACTTAATAGAGTTTTTAGAACTTCAGAAGGTGCAGGAGGAATATTTCGGTTAACGCGAAAGAATGATAAATGTTTGTGATTTAGATGTCGAGGGAATTTAAGGACGTAGTTGAAGTGCATTTTCATCCGTATCTATTAGTGAAATTAGTGAAATTATTATACAATAATTAGTTGATACTAATTATTAATCAGATGATTCATCAAACTTTTGTCGAGTTTCACTTTCCACATTAGTAATTAAAAAGTATATTTTATTATGATTAGCGTTCAGATACGTTAACGTCACACTTTTAAAGTACTTCTCATATTTTCCACTTACTTTTCATTCGTTTAATCGCTACCGATTCGACGCCAATAAAATAAACAGTATATTCAATGTAGAATGTAATTTAATAAAAACATGAAATCGTATAGTATCGAAATTTGTAAGTGCACCGATTGTAACTTTATGTCACAGTGAAAGCATCCTCGCTAATGAAATTGGGTTTGGTTAATAAGTATAAATCTCGAATCCGTAGCAGACTGATCCAATAAATAATACAAGTTTTCACGGTACTTCAGTCTGAGGTTAACTGCAGGGCAACACCTTTTTTTTTCCCCGGCCATAAAAATATGAACGTCAATGGGGACGTTAATAAATATCATCAAATAAAAGCGTTGTGCAGCCGCGCGCGAAGATTAACGCGCGAGCGTATTGTACCGGTCCAGTTTAATTACATAATAAATAACAAGAAACATAATAATCTGTCTGTATCTACAATGTTTATCGTCGATGACTCAGTCCTACCGAGAAATTCTGTTCCTCGCGTACCTTAACGTACGTGTGCCATCGGCGAGGACGGCGTGAAAAGTACGGGGAAAAGTACCATTTAATAATAAACCGACTATCGACAGCACTTATCTGTCCCCGATCTTTCGCTACGTGGTCGTTAAACAGATGCGTGTGTCGTTTCTAACTGTAAGAGGACGTAAAAGTTGTTGAATCAGTGATAATCGCGAATTCGCAACGTTCTAATTGACGTTTACCATGTTTCTCGTTAAAATTGTGTGTTTCCACACAACAATTTATATCTCTGAATAATTTCAAGTATTTGACATGCGGTATCGATCGAAAGCTTGGAATCACATTGAAATTTCACGAAAAAAAAATTAAATTAAAATAAATAAAAAAAAGGATATTAAATTAAAAGAATCAAGTACAAATTAAAAAGAGAAGGAATTAACAGTAGTAATATTTTAGAAAATTTTTCGGTAAGAAAATTTGTCGCAACAAAAGAAGCTATTGTTAAAATTGATATTAATTTAATATTAATTTTAAATCGGTAAAAAATTGTCGAAAGATTTGACATGCTTGCAAATCTAAGCATAAACAAAAACGAAAAGGACCGTTTCGATTTTAATCTGAATTTTATTCTGAATTTGCCTTGTTATTGTAATAACAAAATTTTGTGTAACATTCTCTAGCTAATTTACTATTATCTATAATATGCATGGTATTTTAATAGATTTGGAGACAATTTATTAAATTTTCATTTAATCAAATCAAATTATTAATGGTTGATTTATGATTAGTTTAAAGTTACTTAATTGCTTTATAATTATAATAGTTTAAAAAATTCATTGTTCTCTCAACACAAAGAGGTAGAATTATGCACATTACAATTTTTTATTCGCTGAAGATCATAGCTTCAAATTTTTGGATGACGGTAATACGGGCTGAATACACACTGGCTCATTCTACTGAACATCGTTGCTAGCGACTAATCTTTGTCAGGTGTATTCTTGTCCGCGTTGTAGCCGAATAAAAGTGGTAATAAACCTAATTATACGATGAACGAAGGACGACTTTATTCTTTATTCGACTTCTTCTTCAGAATTCAGAACCTGCTACGTCAGACTGTAAAAGTGCGTGTTGTTACGAGAGTTTTATGAACACGATTATTTTTGTACGATTCAATTTTTCAACTTTAATCTTGGAACTAGATTATTACTTGTATCGCAATTATAATTCAATGTTTTTCTAGATCAACCAAATGAACATTTAACGTGTCAACTGACATGCGATACAGTAATCAAATTTTATTGAAACACTTAGCAATACAAAAAGTAACAATGAAGAAGCATTTGCGATTAGATCTTTCAGGCATAAATTTATTCTAATAAAATGATGGATGATGTATAATGATGAATAGCGATCAAGAATTCGTCTACGATGTTTACGACAAATTTTACATTAGTCTTAGTAAATAAATAAAACGAGCAATTGAAAACGGAGAAATATCTGATTTCTATTTTAATTCCACCTTCTCACGCAATTTCAGTTGGTTAACTTTGAAAGAGTGAACCAGCAACAGGTAAATACGTTTCCCCTCTGAGCAACGGATACGGATACCGCGATCTCAATGCGTTGTAAGGTTAAGGTTACATATCAAAGTAGTGGCAGTAAGGCTGCACATTATGTAAACCCATTGTGTATACCTGGCGTGTTTCAGTATATGCTTCCGTAAATGCAAATTCATAGACAAAACCTGGGAAAATCACGCGGACAATGTGTTTCTGAGATAGGGAATTGTTTAAAGTGGCACTGTGAAGATCCATTTCTAATAAGAGGCAAATGAACGAATCGCATTAGAGATACTATTATACAAGCGTTATAGAAGATAAGCTATCGATATTACTTGCAAGCAAGTAGATTATAAAAGTGTAATACTAATTCAGTTAGACTTAAACATATAAGTTATTTCTTTAAATTTGAAAATAAATAAACGAAGATGAGATATGTTTAATTTCTGCAAAACATTAACACTTAACCAACCAAATGGGGAGATCTCTCATTTTTTCCATAAGAAACAGCTGCCATTGATTTTATTTTATTTTTGTTATTAATTAGCTTTGAACTGGTGTTGAATTTATTAAAAATTGTACTTTGAAAAAGCAGAAAATGAATTTGATGAACTGTGAACAGCACTAGTTTAAGACTAACTAATGACAAAAATAAATAGATTCCAAAAAAATGGGAGATCTCCGCATTCGATTGGCTAAGTGTTAATATCAGACATAAGTGTAGTTTAATATCAAATATTATTATTTTATACTAAAGTTTCAATTGTTCTATTGCAGAGAATGCACGTTTATTTTATATGATAATTATGATTGTTTTCAAAATATTTCCCATTGCTCTTAATTATATTTTTTAAGCGAAAAATTTGTGTAAATTTAAATTAAATCACTATATAAGCGAGGAGAATTTTTGTGTAAACTTAATAGACGAACGATTAATCGAATATTTCTTGTTTTCAAGTAATCTTCAACCAATTTTGAGAATTTACACGCACGCGAAGTCGGAGTGCTAGCGCTCCACTCTTTCTTCTTTCTTTTTACGACGAAAAAGACGAGTCGCATGACAGAACGGTGTCCTTTTCCGGTGTCGTTTCGCGTGTCACGTAACACGAGACGAAATCGACGAGCATCGACGTGAATCCGTCGTGTAATTACGTGTTTCGCTTGTGGAGCCGGTTCGGAGCACGTGTTAAGCTAATCAATCCAGTTAGAGCGAAAACTGGTCGTTATAGCTGTCTTTTAATGGCAAGCAAATCGCAGACAGAAAAGTGCGAGGCTCGTTAAAGAGCTCAGTCATTGTAACGTTTTAACCTTGCTTTCTATCATTGTTTATAGTATACAGGGTGGTTAAAAAATAAAGGGTCCAACGTTAGATCTATCAATAACTAAAATGGTAGTGATTTGCACCGCAGGAAAATAAAATAGAAAATTATATTTTTATAAAATGAAATATATACAAAATTTTTATTTTTGCTCTTTAAATAGAATTATGGAAAATCTACGAAAGTGTGCTACAGTAGGATTTATAAAAGTTGGATAAAGAATTACGAATTGGTAATTTTTTAATTTACTACCAATTTGGTAGTTCCAGTATTAAGGAAAGTAAAAGATTTCTAATTAATATAGATCCTAAAATTAATGTTTTTGAAATAAAATCAACGTTTATTTCTTAGCAGTATTTGATACTGTAAGTTTCTTCGAAATGCATAGAATGTAAACAGAGGGATTGATTGAGATGTATAAGGATGTCAACAGCGTCAACGCGAGAAAAACATGTTTCTGCGTACAAACGACAAGTTACTAAAGTATTTCCATTGACAAGGCCATGCACATTTCAATGTTAGAATAATAAGCGGATTTGTTAACGATGCGAGTAACGTTTGTCGTGACAGATGAATACTAAAGAAAAACTGTTATCTTGTCTGGTTTAAAATGGACAAAAAAAAAAAGGAACTGTGGCTACTAAAAGTATTTTGAACGCCCATACTTTTAATAAAAATAAAAATGTACTTATGTTTCAAACTTTAATATACTTGATTCTTATTAATTTATTGAGAGATAAGAAAATAGTAGTGGTGTACGAATCCTTGTATTTTTTTTCTTTACTTCTTGATAGAAGATCTTCAAATTTTATATATTCGATGACACGTGTAACATTTGGCGAAAGACGATAATAATTTAATATCTTAAACCGGTTTTTAAACACCATGAACAATTATTCACATCGTTAATGCCTGTCGAATGTTTTATTTTTTCTGTCGAATCGATACTGGCAAATTATAATAACCTTTTCAAAAAATACGAAACGTTTTAGTAGGTTTAAGGTTCTCGAGTAGAATGAGGATTTCACGAACAGACCCGCGAGTATTTACGGATTCATGGAAAATTTAAATGTGCTAAAAAGTACAGAATGCATATAATACGTAAAGCATACGTACAGTTTATCGTGTTTAAAGGATAAAATTAATTTATGTTTACAGTGACTAACATATTTAATCAAACAAACACAAAAATTACTAAAAGGTGGACCAAAATAATTATAAAACGTGGTTATACGAAATATCAACTAATTAATAATCCAATTCACGTAACTAATCATATTTATCTACAGCAAACAAAATATAATTTGTCTTAAAACAAATTTTAAGGCAAATTTAAAATCGTAATTGTCTTTAACCGCTACACCCAAGTTCTATAAATATCTTTAATACGAAGAATTCGAATTAAATTCGATTTAAACTTATGAAAGCATAAATTTCCATAAATGTTCACGGTTTAGTCACGACTCGATAAAACTTACGAAGCTTCTGGAAATTCTGATAAATGTGTAAACACGTTTATTCCTCTTCCTATTATTCATTTCCTTGCCGTTCTTCATTGCTCAGCTAGCGTTCATCACGCATCGGTATATACGATTCAATTTTCATTTAGTATGCATTCCGAGTTTGATGCACGCAGAAGAAGCTCACATAGGATTGAACCAACTTGTTTAACGATTTACAATGGTAATTTGTATAATTCCTACGGTTCATTAAGAGTCGTAACGTTCATGCTTTCAGCTGTTCAACGTTCGTCGATTTTTCATCCTCTGATAGATAATTTTTTGCCGTCATATTTTTACGCCGGTTAATTCTCTTATTCTTTCGTGCTTCCCATTTATTTTGCACCTTTCTACCCTTATAAATTAGCACACCCTCTCTAGTATTTCGAAATATTCGAGGAAACTGGAATTTAATTATTAGGGGAACCGGAAAGTAATGTCGTTTCTGTTATTCCTTCTCTAGATATTTTGCTCAAAAACCAATCAATTTTTATCGATTTGGCATTGAAAATTTGCACATTAGATGGCAAAAGGTTGTTGATAATTATGGTGATTACATCATTGATTAAAAATAAAAACTTGTTAAAAATTTATGTGTTTGAATTTAATGTAAGAAAACATTACTTTTCTGTCCCTCTAATATTTTAGATATGTAACATCATTTAAAAAACAATTAAAACAAATGAATTAGACTGTTTTTGGACCTGTCAAAGTATTTAGGTTTACCTGACTATAGTCGAGAGGTAAAAATTGTGCGTAATTTTGAATACTATAATATACATTGAAAAATGAAGTATCTCTCTTGTATTAATTATATTTTGTTGTTGACTTCATGAAATAACTGAAGATTTTTTATGAGATTATACTGTTAATCACTCTGTGATAAAGGTATCTTTTTTTAAACAGGAAACTGTTATATTTGTTGTAAACTGGTAATTTTCTACTGAATGATAAAACACCGCATCAATTACCGCTGTAATTACCATGCATCATTCTCGTTCTTGTATCTCTTTTATACAATTAAATTGTAGGATTGAAACCAGTAATTCAAGATTATAAAAAGCTTGCAATGATTATTCTATCTTTACAATATATGGTTATCTGAAAAATTACTATTATTGTTGCAACCTGGTATAAGTATTAATTCGATTAAAACAGACGTTATTAGCATTGACCATTAATTATCCTCGAACTTTTTTAATTTATCCCGATCAAAAGTTTTCCTAGCGAAACGAGATTTTAATTATATTCGTTTCTTTATAAATATTTTGAAAATTCTTATTTCTACATATCAAAATGGTGAACGAACACAGTTTTCTTTTCTTCGAGTTTCATGTTACAAACCAAAGTTGCAAGGTGAATTTCATTAGAAGCAATTTCCACGTTTGGTCTTGTCTTATGCGAGTAATATCGTAACTAGTTCCTTGGAAGCAAATATTATACACTGTAAACACGTAATATTTTCCATCACAATTCGAGATCACGTAACCCATTAAATTAAATGCTCGAGGAAGAAACAAACGAGCGCATCGACTTCCTCGCTGTAATACTCTTTATCAAAAGTTGTATAAATGTATTCACATCATTCTTCATAAATACTTACCCATTTATCAACTGTTATAGTAATACATAGCATGAAACAAAAATCTGTTACAAAGATTTATTGTCATACCTACACGGTTATTAAGCTTTTGCAGAAATTTCCATGATTTCTGTATGAAAAATGAGTTCTTGCCATTTGAGGTATTCATAATCATAGAAAAGTTGTTTAAAGGACAGTAAAAAATAATTAAAAATAACAAAACAACTAATTTGCGTAAATTTAAATTAAGAAATAAACGTACAATGCTATAAATTGAAAGATATTTAATTTACAAGCGACGAGAATTTTTTCGTACACCTAATAAAGAAAAGCAATTAATAATTTGTTAAATTTGTTAATATCGAGTTGAAAAACCCCTCCCCCCCAAAAAAAAGAAATAGGATGAAGAAGTACTCCTGAATGTACATTTGTCCAAATTTTGTTTTACATTATTTTAAGATCGATTCGTAATGCATATAATAATATTATATTTACGAATTTTATTTCCAAGATTCTCAAAGTAAAAAAGCGTGCAAATTTAACAATGTCTTAATAAGAATTTTCATTAGCTCCTAATTCGTCTTGCAAATTCGTGCATCGGTTCACGACTGTCCGCTAATTCGTACGAATTGCTCGGAAATTTGTAAATTATTCGCGGACGTGACACGATCGTTACGAACGATAACGTTTAGCCGAACGTTGCATCGGAGCCGGAGTCAAGAAAGATTAGTGCACCACGTTGCATTAATTCGTTACGAGAAGCCTCTGTTGAAGAACGAATTAAAGTGATTAAATGTATGAACAAAAGGCATCGTTAGAGGCGGGATAATTGCTTTCCGAGTAATTTACTTAATTGCAAATCGCTACTTTTGCAGCATAATGTAGCATGATGGTTCATGCACCTTAAAGGATAATCGTGGCTACGAAAGGTGTTTACATGTATACGTAGAAACTTCTTCAATTTCTTATAAAAGAAAAGGTGTTAATAAAGGTCAAGAAACTTATTTAATTTTTTCAATACCAAGTTTTTGTGTAATCGAAAAGTTAAAGGTGATGCTTCTTGAAAAACTTTAAAAAATTAGAAATCATGTAATTCTTTAACTCCTACTCGTATTTAAACTGTTTAAGTATTAACGCTAGAACTATCGACAATAAAAGTGTATTTATTTGTACGAAAGAGATCAAATTGAAAATTACATGAAAAATATACCGAATACATAGAAAACAAATCCTTATTTATACCTTCTGCAGAAAAGCATAGTGAATTTATAAGGTTGCTATGAATAATTACCAATTGGCCATTTTGACTGCTCTGGTAGTTCTAGTGTTGAAGTATTAGTAGATAAATTTATAAAAATGGCTTAATTAATACATAATTGCCAGAATGAAGTCTGTATCATGCAATTAATCTTGCATTTACTGTACAACGCTTAACATAAGAACAACAGTGCAACGTAAACAGTAAAATTTGTGTTCTTTTGTGTTCAAAGTTAAGTCGAGCTAATTAATGGTCAAGAGGCAAAGTATTAATTAACCAAACAAACACAGCTGTTTATTATTATTTTGTAACGTCGAAGGCCTCGTGTATAGTCGTTAACCCTTTACACTCTTATGTCGAGTGTGACTCGGCGGCAGTTTTCATCACAGTAACTCTTATGTCGAGTTACACTCGACATTTTTAAAGTGCCATTTTAAATACAGTAGCGGACAAAAGTTTAAGACCAAGGAGTCGACGAAATTAATAAAATAAGTACCATTCAAGGAATAGTTTCTTAATTTAAAATAAAGCACCTAAAATACTAGGGAGTTATTAGCAACAAAATTGAAAAATAATTTGGAGTACAAAAAGTTAACCTTTTGACCTAAAATGACGTCTGGCAGACGTCATTCATTTCATGTGCCATCGTAAACTTTGACATTTCCGACACGTCAAGAACTGTCTCCGTGCAGAATATTATTAGAACTGCTAATTTATTATCTTACAATGCTACTTAATTATTGTCCATTAGCATTATACATTAACCTGATTAAATGTTACATAGCAATGCAAAATTCGAAATAAAATGTTCTGTTTCCAAGCTTGCACATAACCGTTCAGTTAAGCCAAATTAAATAGTATTTTTCAGACGCATCGAATTCCGTTTTATTTTTATGTCAACAGGTTAACCGTATTGTCCGTAGTCGAAGAATCGAAAACGAGACGAAAAACGGCTGGGCCACGCGATTTTCTCGTTCGAACGATCGAACAAATGAATGAAAAACGAGCGACGGCGTTTCACGGCGGACAGGATTCTCAGCTCGTCCGGCGGATATTTGTTTAGTACACGTGACACGTAGCAGCCTGTTGTGTATCTGTGAGATTCGCGCGATCGAGCTCGCGTGCTACGTGCAATCAAAGTCAAGGTGAAATCTGGAAATTTCCAAACGCCGCTCCGCGCCGCGGGCTGAATCATTCTACCCTGTACCAGATCTCTGTTACACCGAGGAGATCGGAGAGATCGCATCGCAGCATTGAGCACACATGACTTTCTATGACCGGTGTGACAGATCTATCGAGAGAAATCGATCTTTCCCAGTTTTTACTCCCTTAAGAAGAAACACGTAAGTAGGCACGTCACGTCGAATAGAATTACTTTGCGATGAGCAACGGATACGTAGATGGATGAACAAACGTGTGCGAGATCTTTTTGGTTGAAGTCGAGAAAGAAAACATTTTTTTTAGCTAAGACATATTTAAATTTGGAAATTTAATTAATTTTTAATGTTATTACTCGTATTGTTCTATCTGATGAATAAAAGATTTTATTTTTGGTATAGTTATTCTACGTTTTTATAGTTGAATGCTTTCATTGAAGATTAATCATGTTCAATGAGAATTCAATGACGTATCAGATTGTGATTTTGAGGTAATTTTAAATCTTGGAATATAGAAAAAAAAATATTTAACAAGCCACACCATATTATCTGCTACATAATGATACGATGATTAACGTTTATTCGACGTAGGCAGTAAATAATGACAGTGACTCATAACATTTTTTTCTGTATTCTAATCATTAAATTCGCATCAAAGTTATGGTGTAGTATACTATTGTTAGTCAATTTTTTCGATTGTAAAATGATATTTGAAAAAAAACTTGAATGGTAGCTTAAAGATTCATATGAATAAGTAATACATTGCAAAAAATTAAAAATACTACACTTACTATAATTATATAATAATTCCTTTAAAAAGAAAAATATTATTTAGAACTTCGAAATAAATAGGTAGGTTATTAATAAAAAATATGATTATGAAAAATAATAAAATTAGTGATTAAATATTTGTATGCATTAAGAAAAAGTATCAAAAATTTTTCGTATGAAAATTAAATTTAAATTTAATAAAAAGAAGAAAGAAAAGATTGATTTTCTAATAGATTTGAACTATAATTTTCAAAATTGTAATTAAAATATTTTTTTTGAATACTTTATCGACATATAGGGTTTCATTAAACAGTAAGAATAATATTTCAAGTGTTAGTTTCTTGGTGAATATTTTAAAACATGAGTATAGTGATTTTGTTTTAAATATTTTGGAATGAGATAAGATGTTTTTCCTTTCTCTTTATTTGTGTAATTCTTAAAACTTTATATGCAAATAATAATTGAGTGTAAAATCGATTGGAGTCGATACTTCGAAAGCCTGTGATAGCAATTGTTTGTATATGTACACTAGCATCCGATAAACAATAGCGAGTCGCAATCTATCGAGAATTCCTTCAGACAATTTAAAGTTAACCACGCGTGTATTGCCGTAAATTTACTCTGTCGGTAAATTGGGAACTGAGAGCAATTCTTTTATTCAGAATAACTCTGTAACTTTTTCCAGACTGACGTGTAAATTTCAGTGTAAATTTGTGAATGCTGACGAATAATTTAAAATTGCCCCTCAATTTTAAAAACAAGAAAGCTTTCTATTTGATAAATTAAAAGTTTTCTGTCAAAAGGCCAATTTTAACCGCTGTATAAAAGTTTTCATTCTATGTGTCTCACTACATATAAATAGAAGGTATTTTATAAATACAATGTTTGAATATTCATCCAATCAGTTAACCTTTATTCACAATGTATTTTTTATGTATAACATAAAATTAAAAATTTCCAAATCATCTATCGATTTCTACAAATAAAGGGTATTTTTGTTACTAATTTCATACTTTGAATATTATTTGGAGAACGAAATTTTTAAAAAACATTTCATTCAACAATTATTTAATTTTAATTAAACCTTTCATTGAACTTTTCCAAACAACTTGACCTACTATCAGATCTTCGAATAACACGTAAGAGAATTATACGCGCGTTTACTCGTACTACTTTGTTTTCACGAATTACTTGGCTCTTTTCTACGACTTAAAACAGGGTATAAAGAAAGACTTTGGTATTCACTTGCAGTGATCATGGCGTTTTAATTATTTCCTGGTACAGTTCACATGACACACGCTAAACGGAGTGGAAAACTTTTTCCGACCGTTTTCCCAGGACGCGTATAAAAAACGGTGTGCGTGCGTGTGTGTTGGAAAGGACACAGTTGTGTCAGCTAATTTCATGGTAATTGCATAATCAGCGCATACGAAGGAACGATGAGTTCATGTAAATATACACAGATAACGCTATTCTTTGCAGGACGCTTCTCCATGGAATAATTGCATATCAAGCTAATAGACAGTGAATCACATTTTCTCATCGGAAACATATTTGCCAGTATGCAACTGGTTTTACAATACCGTGTACGAAGGCTCTTGTTCAGTAGATTTCCACGCCTTTGTTTTATGCGAAAATGCCGTGCACCAATATGGTAATATTGTCAAATTTATGTATATCTTTCTACGGGCCTGCTATGTGATAATTCTTCTCTCTATAATTGCTATCCCTTTAATTTTTGCTACTTTTGAAAGTGCATAATTTAGTAAGCGAAATGTAACTTCGTTACGCTAACTATTATATAATTAATGATGCAACTTGAACGGGTATACTTATGTATGCTTTCTTATTAAATTTGAATAAATGAATAATGGTAACTATCCCCTGCATTCTAACGTTGTACCTTATTTTCTTTGTAACCTGTTATATTTTTATTCTATTCTTGCATCTAGGAGCCTTTAGATTCAGTTTTTTCAAAGAGAAGACCGATTTGATTCAGACTTTCGTCGAATCTTGCAAATATTCCCAATTTACTCTTTCGCACAAAATTATCTTTCTTTTTCCTTTCTATTGTGTCACTCATTACGCGACTTGCTGTATACCACATTAGATCAGGTTTCCGCGATGAGATACGCAAATTATGAAATAACCTGATATAATACGAAATGAGGATGATGTAACGTACAATAGAAGAGAGTATGACGCGATGACTCAAAAATTGTAATGCAAAACTATGATGCTAAGTTACAATAGAAAGAGATTAAGATCTCGTTGAGTAGGTACTTACGATTGTATCTATCTTGAACTTCTTCGTCATCCTTTGCACTCGCTGATGCACGACGTTGTGGCCTCTCGGTATCTGTGAGTCCTTCCGGAAACACGGTAGAGACGTTCATAATACCAGTCGATTTGTGGAACTGCAAGTAACACAAAATGATTAATCGCTAAAAGTTCTTTCAAAATCCTTTTACAACTGCCACAAATTGTCAAAAGAACACGTTGGAAAATTTTGATGCAATATTTATCGTTTGATCCTTTAATTTCTCCACTGTCACAGCACACGATACTTTTTATTATCTAAATTTAGAGATTGAGGAAGATTAGATACTTTTTATTAGCTAATTTTTATTATGTAAAGTACCATTTTTAATCATATTGCAATTTTATAGCTTATAATTCAAATAATTTGTGAGTAATTTTCATTCTAAATTTATGTCGTCCTGATCGATGGTATCCAGATTTATGCGTTATTCTTTTTGCACGAGCTTTTAATCGTATATCGATTCGAAATAAATATTTAACGAAAGAACGTAATTTACATGCATGGTTATGGTAAAAAATAAATTGTGCCACGCGCGTAATTGATACAAATTTTAATCTCGTTCACCGAGGAATATCTCATACTACTGTCGGATCCTCTTTACTCGATCGCGTTTCCGGTTCGTTTCGGAGACGTCGCTAATTCGACGTTTAAATTCGAGTCGTTAGCATCCCGACTAACAACACGATGCAAATATTAGCGATGATTTTTGTACCGGAATAATGTTTGTTAAAGAACATAGAAATGGTACAAGCGAGTAAAGATAAAAAGGGAAGCGAATAAAATCGATTCCAGCTATTAAAATTTACAACAGACGGCGGCGAAAAATGATCGATCGGCAGTGTCACCGCCTCTCTCACGAAACGATTATATTATGGACGAATTTGTTTTTCGTTTGTTACAAAAAATAACGTACATTTGTTTTAATGAATATTTTAATAACAGAAAAAATTTCAATTAATTTATTTCGCTTTATGAAGTTCAAAGTGTGCATTAAAGTGTAAATTTGTATTTGAAACGGGACCCGAACAAGTGAATAAAATTGATTAAATAATTTTTTATGTTTTGTCAACATATTAGTTTCATTTGAATGCAAAATGAGACAGAGAATCATACCTGTCATTCAATAATTAAACAATGCAGAAAAATATAATTTCCTTGCCTCAATGAGCTAGTAAAGCAATTATTAAGTTCAAATAAAATTTGTATAAATTATTCGTACAACTTTGTTTGCCAGTGGAAATGTAAATGAGGAAGGAAAAAGGAAAGAGTTATTGTGATTGCATTTACAAACTTTCCGAGGTACAGGATTTTCTGGAGCATCGCATGCATTTTCATTATGACCTGAATCTACCATGATTATGTGTTCTCATCTTACATTCTTGGGTCGCTGTTTGATAAAATCACTGTTATTCTTATCAGAGGTATCATTATCATCTCGTACACGTTACACTTTCCAGAGAAAACTGAACCGGATGAATAAAACTAGCTACGCCTTTCGCGAACAATAACGTATTTAATGTGAAATTAGTATAATTCCATTGTCTCGTAGTATCTGTGAACTTAATCGACGATTCGTGTTACCATCCTCTAATATTCATTACTTTCCACCGACTGGGTATTATTAACTTCGAACCAATTTGAAAATGAAACGAACACTTAATAAAATATTCTAATACCTTCATGCTATATTTAAACAATTTAAACAATAAACCAAATTGTCCACTGTTGAAATGAAACATATTATCACTCCAGTAACACCCTATGATACTATACGTATCAACCCTTTGAATACCAAATCGTCACATAATTTAATTTGAAACAAATTGATAACACATGTAACAAACAAAATATAAAAATTAGTAAAAAATTCTATCTGAAGTACCATTCAAGTACCATTAAAGTAAAAAAGTTCCGAAAGCAACACTTTCTTCCTAATCGCGAACCATCTAATTATTCATCTGCGATCCTGTTAAGTATTTCGGTTAAAAACGAGCGTTAATCAGTAAACATTCGTCAAAAAAAAAAGAACAGAAGCGAGCAGTACTCACAGAGTTTCGCGCTAGCTGCTTGGTCGGTCGAATGGTCAAAAACTCGTGCCAAAGATGCAGATAGGAAGGCCTATTGTCCACTGAACGTTGCATCCCCCTGTCGACTTACGGCACAGGCGTTTCTCTTCACCCTGTTCGAGGCTTCGCCCGGCCATATAAACCTCGCCGCCACTGCGCACCTCGTCGAAACCACGTGGCAGAGTTTACGAGCAAAGAGGATCTGGTAAACGCACGCGAAATTTTACAAATGATGAAACGCTTGAATTGTCAGGTCGGGGCGCAGCTCTGGTGTCGCTGCCTGCGGGATGTCCGGCAATAAGTTTGATACAACGATACAATGTATAGCGTGACCGTGCGACCACGAAGAAGATCTCGTGTACACGATGCCCTTGACAACAACCCTGCCGCAATTGCGTGACGCAGAGAGATGGTCATTGAACAGAAAATAGCCAGCGCTATGATCAATCTTCTTGCTATGATAATGCGATGCTTTCGACCTAGACCGACGTCCGTTTCAGTGCTCGGCTTCCGAGTCTTTCGCTCTTGGTGGCTCTAACGAGTACTCGGAAGCAGCTCCCTGGAGAAGGCACATGTGTACGTGCTCGTATGAAAATGAGAAGGAAAAAGAGCACAGCTCTGTTTTAGCTAATTGCACGGGCGCGGAATTGAACGAGGATACGGTGTTAATTGCGTTTCAACAGAAGGCTCTAGCTTTTATCCGGGACGATCTAGTGTATTCGGACAAGTTATTTGCGAGGGGATGCAATTACATTAGGAAATTGTAAATGAAACAGTTCGTATAGTAATAGGATACCTATCTCTTGTCTGTTTATCAATTACGATCAATTAACGTTGCTGTATAGTTAATGCTAATGTTGATACTTCACGTAGAAAAATGACAATAAAGTTTCTATCTTTAAGACACTTCAGTTTTTCATGTTACAAAGTGGACAAGAGGTAAAGGATTCCTTTTATAGTAATTATTTTAATTACCTATAATGATGGAACCGACGGTGGAATGACATCGATGGGATCGTCTACTTACTTATTTTACTAGTTTCTTAATAAGTAACTGGAACTTGTAATCGGTCAAGTCTGTAAGAGGATAAATGCTTCAATAACGTTCATGCACCTGCTATTATCTCAAACAGGACATTTATGAGTGATATTAAGTACATTTACCTTTCCCTCGTCCATTATTTTTTCGTATCACCTATCCAGATGAACGAGAACGACCAATTTTATTGCAACCCGAACAAAATAAAGACGCATTATTCGGTCACTGATCGTCAATTATCTCTTCTATCTTTTCCCTTTATGAAATGGCTTTCTAACGAGCACCCGTTGCTACTCTTATCCGTGATAATAAACCGGTCCCCTGGGTGTTCGCCGGGTAAAATCGTTACTCTGGACTCGAACTTCGAGCCGCTACACTAATTCCAACTTCGAATCCACGATATTAAGGGCATTGATAAGAGTTCCGTTCGAAGGTCGTTCGACAGTCTTCGACCGCGACTTCCGGTCATCGCCTGCAACGTCCGCTGGCTCCTCGAGTGCAGGCCAAGATCTTGCCGGTGATACGATTTGCAAGTGGGTCGTCGTTGCTTCGAACAAGGTGTTTTTCTAGGTGAAACGCGTGCGATGCGAGAGAACTTTACTCGACTCGACGAACGAAGACGAAGAATGAAAGAAAAGAGTGTTTTTCACGAAAGTTAAGAGGATTAGGCTGTTGCATAATAAATGGACCACCTTTCGAGATGGGAAGGATAATTTAACTGGAAAATAAAAATATTTGATTGAAATAAAAAGCGTTTGAATTGATACACTTTTGTCATTGGGAAATAAGTTTGTTTGCTTTAATTTCGCAGAAACTTAGTTCTAGAGTAGTATTGCATCAATTATGAATTTTTAATTTTTTGAATTAAACCAACTGGGAATTATTACTTTCTTTTTAACATTTATAGCGAAACATCGATTATTTTAATTGTTACAAAAAGAAATTCACTAAAATAATGAAATTTTTGTTTTGTTAACAAAGAAATACCACAATCTGATAATTACCAATTTTTATAGAATTTTCATATATGATCAAGTTCCTAAAAAATATTTGACATTCAAATTTATTTTAAGCAGCGTCTGGATAATCAACGTTCAACCGTAGACTTTCTGAGGGAAAAATGGTTACAAAACGAAAGAGCTGCTTAAGATATCTACCCTCGAAGAATTTATCGCTTTCAGAACGTTAATAAACAAGCTGACTTCACGGTATCAAAGGCGTATCGGTTCTGGTGGCTCGTACTTCTATGTTAAAGTAAGTTACGCCTTTTAAAATCTTTTACATGCAAAACGACATTTAATTCTGCAACAACCTAATATTTTACGTTCGACATAAATCAATCCTCGGGACTCTCCCGCGGCCTATATCGGGCCCGTTAACTGATATTACAGCAATGGTGAGCTCGCGTGCAGATAAAACCGCGACAATTAGCATACGTGAGGTCAGTCGATGTATTCGATGAGGGAGAGGTGCGATGGAACGTCACACCTGCAGTGTCTTGTACTCGTTGTGACGATCTGCAGCGAATACATTGGAAGATTTGACCACTTGCTGGGCGATAACACAAATTTTAATTGCTTTTGCATAAATTTTATGTTCGGTATGTTGCCGTCTAATGGAACGAAATGCATTAAGGTAATGTGGCTCGTTTAAAACTGTATTATCAGCTACTTTAATATCGTTGTCTGTTATCATTTATCGTGTCATAATGTATCATAAAATAATAAAACAAGAGTACAATATTGCAAATAATTTTACGATTTTTACGTATTCCTGCATCGTAGCGTGTTGTCGTTTTGTGTAAATTCACATCTTTTGTAAATAAAATTAAAAATTCGCGAATGGAATTTAAATAAAAGTTATTTTCACCCTTTAAATGTTATAACATGTATTTTGTATAATGTTTGTGTATTGTATCATGTACTCGATTTCCCATAATTGTTTGAAAATTCGCAGTTTAATCATATTTTTGTTAAACTATTATTTTAAGGGTGTCAATTATTGTCGTTGCTTTATAAGTATGTCTTATGGAGTAAAGTTTTAAATTTTTAAGTGGATTAAAGTGATGATTTAAATTATACTTGAAAGATCTTAAACAAGGCTTGTTAGAAGTCACACAGATATTAGAAACATATGGAAAAATAATATATGTAACATTTAGTCAATACTGTAAGTACAGAGAAATTTGTTCCATGCACAGCATACCTAGTTATAACAAAACGTATGAAAGGTCGTAAATAATAATTATACGCGATGCTGTTGATAATAACGTGTGTTTGTTTTGCACGACATAAATCCTTTATCATAATACTCGATGCAAAACGTAGACTAACGCAAACGGTTGCACAATTATTAAACTTTGATGTGCACCCTCAACAGTTCGTGCGCTGTATCATACTCTTCCATCGATGTACCTATAAATACACTAACGAGACGCATAAATTATTGGCATTGCTCTAACAAAATATACTATTCTACTATCGGCTATTCTTTCGTTGTAATTCAACTCAACGCGTTCCTCGGTTCTTTTTCTTTTCACAAAAGGAGTCACGAGCTAAAAGGCGTATCGTCTGAAGATTAATGAACTTGTGCTTTAAAAGCAAGGCTTTGCCAAGGACGACACGAAAGGCGTTCCTCCAGCAAGTGCATATACGGTCTAAATCGAGAACCAAAGGAGATTAGGGTGTGTTTAAGGCGAGGCGGCTGGTTTTCATTACATTCGACTTCTTAATGTCTGACACATAACAGCGTTCATCCTACAAATTTCATACACTGAAACTTCAATTTAACCGAACCGTATTTATCGAAACGAAGTTTCATTGGACACCCAGTGATTTACTGAACTTCAGCTCTTACTATGTTTAGTCGCGGGCAGAAGTTGAAGATCAAATAATATGTATTATCAATATTAAATAGCTAATAATGTTTTTAACAAGTTATACCTAACTGAGAATATGTAAAATTAATACAAATATTGTTTCTATGTACTTGAAGGACGAAATATCTCTAATAATAACTTCCAAGTGTAGAATATTGAAATTAAATAGTAATAAAATTTATTTAATGTAATTAAATGATATTAAAATTTTAAAAAATATCAGTATGTAAATTTTTTACATTCAGAAAGTTTCAAATTCAGTTGCTGATAGTTGTTTCTTGAGTCTCAATCTAATTGTGAATACAGTGCGTAATTTCGACTATAATTTGTGGCACAAGGAATTAAATATTGATCTAAAATCTAAAATCGTACCTTCAAAAATGTCGCTCCAATTTTTGCTTAAATTAATTTTTTCGCATTCGCAGGATAACGATCGTTCGAGTACAATATTTCTACAGGAAACACGAGTCGCTGATTCGTCCATCTCCTTGAAGCCGTACGGTTCATCGACATCGGGAAACAGTTAGATGTCTGCGGAAAAAAAGGAAGCATTTGTAAGGGGGAAGATAATTGCCATTAATGACCTATGTGCGCACTATGAAAACGATTGTCCGGGTAAAATGTGGAACACTGGCGCTGTGCACGAAGAAAGGCATACAGTTCGCGACAAAATGATAGCGCACCGCACGATTTTTAACGTTTATACAGTATTTATATAATTTATATATATATACAGTATCTCTTCCTTAATAATACAGACGAAGATTAAGAACAGGTTACACTTTTTAATGCAAATTTAACCTCTTTATGTGAAAATGTGTAAAATACGAGGACACAGGTCAACAAGATTTTGTTGTCTGAAATGGCAAAGACGTTTTACGTATTTATGTATGCTGAAATTGAATCTGACAGCAAAAGTGGCCTGTCGCAATAGATTTAGTTTATAAATAGATAAAAAAAGTATAAATTTGTTTGTTATGTTTACAGTGATATTCCAAAGATTGTATCTTTTCTCAATATCTTTGTAAACAGTATTAACATAGTATTAACTTTCCCTTGTAAAACCAGATTTTATTTATAATATAATTTACAATAATAATAATAATTATTATTATACGATATTTTCTTGTTGCTGCAATATACCGTTGGCAACTCGGCCGAGGAACGCGATATATTGATACTCCAAACCCGGTTTTACGTATAATATATATTTTGATATGCTTCTATGTACAACTTTGGTTTCCACGACGAAGTCGGAAAAATGCGTACTCTCTACGAGGAAAAAAGCCTTTCCTTTGTAATTTATTTCGATTTTATACATTTCAGTTTGGAAGGGGCGATGATGACCGTTGGTCTTTCAATCAGTAATGCTGACCCTTGACGTATTCGAATCTTATTTGTAAAGTAAATGAGTAACAGAGGTCCTAGCAACTTACCTTTACTATCTACAATAAACAGCGATTCAGGGGCAGTCGAGCGTTGGTCATCCAACGATATCGTTTTCAAGTTACTTGAGAAACACTGAAAACCATACAGAGTGTGCTATCATTTTGTCGCGCACTGTATTATGTTCTTATCGGGCGGACAACTTGACCGGTGGAAAAATAACAAGCCGGCGGAGCGGTTGACAGTGGTGAATTGCGTGAAAGGAGCGTTAATGACGATGATGATCCTGTTATACCGTTTCCAGTAACGTACGCGATCTTCCTACGTGTGCAAGAGTAGACCAGGTCTAGGAAGTAATAAAACGTTTCCACGGGCAAGGCTTGATATCGAGTTTTGAGTGCATCGTTGTCTCGACAGCCTTGAACTTTGCTGTCGGTCTAAAAAAAGGATTGTGGGAAACTATACGGTACCGTTTCGGACGGCTTGTTCCGTCAAAGAACACTGTTATCAACGGTGGCGATAAAAACGCTTTGATTTGATTAAAAGTAACGGCGTCATCGTTAGGGAAAGGAAGTTACGATATCCGGTTGTAAATTTGCTTAAACTGTTTTCAGCTGTGGATCCTGTTTCTTATAAGCTGGTGTGGTTAGTAACAACTCTGTAATTATCAATGGACGTAAAAGTTAAATGTGATACTTCTTTTGCTACGTTTGTACTGAAAATAGTATATTTTATGGAATATAGTGTAACAGTAGTGCTATTTCAATGTTTGTTTGCTATAAAAATTGCACAAAATTTGCAGTCTAATCATTATAAATTCCATATATTTGTTTGCTTATTGTTCATTTTAACACTAGATTTATGGGATCCATCAATTTGATGGGTTTCGAGTTTCATGTGCAAAATTTGCAAAAACAATTACTATTATTCCTAGCGATTTTTACTCAATATACATACTCAAATCTATTTCCCTCTTAACTGTATAATTTCAAATTCTGTATAATGTATACCTATTTCTTAGTATATCTACATTAGAAATAGATGTACAAGAAATGTCCGTAAATCTAGCGTTAAGGTTAAAATAATCCAAGAATACCACCATCGAACATATTTGCTTATAGGATCGTATCAAAATCATAGTAAATTTTGGAAGCTTGTTAAATTGAATTTATAAGATTGCTATGAATAATCATCAATCCGTCATTTTGACTGCTCTGGTAATTCTAGTGATAAAGAATAAATTCGTTCGCAACCGAGAAACGTTAAGAAAGTTCGTCAACCACGGTGGTATCATAAATAAAACAATTTTATCGAGAAACGACGCGCGATAGTCAATTGAGATATGATGTTCCTTTTATAGAACACCACTCGAGCATAATTAACATAACACAGCAAATTAATCTTGTTAAGGGACCTGATATATGAACGAATTAAATCATTCTCAAGTAGAGAAGCAGCGGAGGCGTGCAGCGCTGTGTTTAGAAATGCAAATTGGTCATTCGATCAATTTGTAACATTAAACGATTCATCCTGCATGATCATCCTTATATTAGATTATGATCAAGTGCGAAAATATTTTCACCTCGAACTTGTATCATTCATGAAAATTTTGCATTAAACTGAAAAAAAAGACATTTATTTTTCAAACGACGATGGAATTTTAATCGTTCTCGATCGTTTCAATACTAAAACTTTCTTCGTGTATAAATTGATATATTTGTTCTGTTGCTGCAGCAAACATAATATAACGAATTATAGTGTAATAAATATGAATATGAAAATAGAAATGACTTTGTACTATGAAAAATCTTCGCAAATAAGGAAGTACCTACCTATTTTACTTTTGAGGACGTACATATGTGTATGCCTTTTGTAGCGAAAGGATTAATGGCTTTCTTGCTTGGAAAGGATACTAATTAGGCAGCAATAGTATGCAGAATGACTTCCACGAGGACCGTTAAGTTTGCAATTAATTCGCGACTATCTATTTTATTTTTAAGGATGTACATGTAGGCCTTTTGTAGCGAATAGGTGAATGGCTACTTTGCTTTGGAAGGATACTAATTATGCAGCAACAGTATGCAGCATGGCTTCCACGAGGACCGTTAAATTTGCAACTGATCATTGTGCACGTTCCATTGAACGTCAGGAAAGAATGCTGAACGAATAAGGGGGTGAACGATGTGACTTGGCGATCTGACGGGATCGTGATACCGTGACAGCCAGAGATCGTTGCATACTAATCACTAATGCAAACCTTTTAAATTAACTCTCCGAACTTCAATACTTTTCTAACGTGATCTATCTACAATTAAAATATATTCTTCTACGAACATTTGTAAGAATTCGAAGTATCGTTTAAAACAGAGGTTCCTAAATTTTTATGGATTGGAACACACTTTCGAAAACTATAATTTCGTAGGAGAGCGGGAAATTTAAAATTGATTTGTTATAAATCTGCAAGCTGAAGAAAGCTAATCACACAACGATTTTCATGCGGTCTTTAATTGAACCCACGATTTTCAGTCAGTAAAATTCTCCAAATTATACCTGAACTATTATCATAGTTTAATATTTAATGCGATCCATTCAAAACTTGCAACCTACCAGTGGATCAGGACCCACACTTTAGGAACCTTTGATTTAGAAAATTAAAAAATTTTTAATATTCATGATTACCTTATTATTTTTATGAGGTAGAAAGAGTGTGTGTGTGACTGATGACGTGTGTGTATGTGTGTGCAGATAGGGTTCGAGGCAGCATGCATAGTGAGCAGACGATTGCGACGTTTGATGAAATCGAAGAATGCGTGATCAGTCTTTTATTTTTTGGCGCAAAAACGAAGAACCGAAGATGCGCAGTTAGTCTTGATCCGGAGATGAGAGCAGTGTTTCTCAACTTTTTTGGAGGTCCAACTTTCCATTACAAAAGCTAAATAAGCTGTGATGTCCTGTATAAAAAAACTTCTTAATAAAATAAAGAAAATATTTTGAGAATTGTCATTATAGTACATAAGTATCCGTAGTATAATTATTATTGTTTAATGTACAATTAACATTTTTACTGCTATTATAATGCACTCGTCTCTTATATTTAAACATCCAGTTTCGTTGGTAGTTATTGGTCGAGTTTATTTCAAAAATTGAATAAACATCACCAATGCATAATATCCTTTTCTTTCGATACTGTATAGTCGATAAAAAGCGAAACGATTGCGTTAACAACACTGTTTCAAAAATCGAATCGACGTATACGTCAGCAGCATCGAACACGTGTTAATAAAGTATTTTTACGATCGAGATATTAAATTGCAGCTGTATTTATAAATCGATCTTCGTTCGTGTAATTTGAAAGCATCAAATTGAAGTCGAGGTTGGTTCAAAAGTTCAACGAAATATGTCATGAACGTCAATCAAGAATACTAATCGCGTATTTCACGAGATTAATTAACAGACACGGTAATTTGTAGGTGTTTCTTCGGATCTATTGAAGATAGATATAACGTCATCCCTGGTAATTCTCGATCTCTTTTCTTTCCTGAAAGTATTTGCTTTTATACATGATTACTTGACGGCAAAGAAATAAATTGTAAGGTTTCTGATTATTTCAAAGGCTTTTTCCAGTGCAATCACGAACACGTAACGCACAACGTTCTGCATCGGCTGTTCTGCGCGGAAGTCTCATTGACGACTTATGTTTCCGCTCTTCGGTTAAAAAAAGAAAAAAATGAACAGGCCTGTTACAAGTATCGATATCCATAAATTCTAATATTAATAAAAAGATAGAATGCAGCTAAAAAATCTATCTTAAAAATATGAAACGTAAAATTGCTGCATTGAAAATAATTATTTCAAACACAATGCAGAATTTAAAAGATGTTTAGTATTCTTAGTAAAAATAGTGCCTTTTTTTAATTAATATACGTAGAAAATGTATAGCGTAAAATTATCACATTGTGGAACATAATTATCTCAAACACAGTGTAGAATTTTAAAAGCTATTTAGCATCCTAAATGAAAACAATCACTTCTTCTTTTATTAATCTACGTTAAAAATATAGTATAACAACGTATAATTACCATACTGTCAAAAGTAATTATCCCAAACACAGTACAGAATTTTAAAAAGTATTTAACATTTTAAGAGAGAACAGTTTTTATTTATTATCAGCCGTTTTATGCAATTTTAGCGGAAGGTACTGTATCGACACATATTAATCATTTACGTTACAGTTATATTGCTTCATCAATTGTTTCGTAATCCCGTGCATTATAAAAAGCTGCTTTCAATTTTCTTCGTTAACCTATGAAGGACATCGGTCTTATTCTCGTTACGGTTAATTATCGCTGCGTCCGGAGCAGAGGAACCCAATGTTACAAATAACATGGTACAAATAAAGGAAAATCATCGGGAGATAGGCGCACCTACTGCCATAAATCATATCTATACGTGTCTACCGACGGACTCGTGTTTAAAAAAGTTCAATTTTTACATTATTACACCGAGTTCGTAGTTGCGTGCCATTTAAAAAATTTTCAATTTCTTTCACATTTTGCATTTGAATTCTCCGAATCTTTTGAGTTTATAAAAAATTCTTTTCAACGGCAATCTTAACTAATAAATTAAAAATATATAAATATAAAAAAAAATATACTAATAGTATAATACATTAGAAGAAATTAGAAAAATGAACGAGCTATAACATTGAAGTATATCTTTTTACCATAATTTAAAATGTACTAAAGAAAAAATAGTATTAGATCTGGAATTGAGACACAATTATTTCAAAAACCAGTATATTTATTTTACACCTATGCACTAGTTAATTATATCCAATCACACTTTCTGTCGATTAATATTATGTGATTGCATAGATTTAGGATTCTGAAAATGACCTGTATCTAACAGAAACGCGTATTCGCGTGTGTGCAAATGCTTCTCCTAGTCGTTGTACACGTTAGAAGATTCCAATATTTGGTGGCTAAACGATAATTAGCATTTCCGTCGCGTTCGCTTGTGTCTCGTTCTGCTGCAGAACCAAAACAACCGTGTTACCTGGAGATCGTCGTACGTTTTAACCATGATATCCCTACTCTGGTAGCATCTAGCAGAGTACCAGAACAGACGCAGTTAGATACCTACGTGAGACCAGTTGGTCTCTATGCTCGGAAGCCTCGACAGTTGTCGCTCGGTAAGTCTTGCGGAGCATTCGCCTCTCTGGGAGCTGCTGTTGTGAAGCTCGTGTCAGGATCGATCATTGAAAAGTCACAGGAAACCATTGAGAACAGTCACATCCTTCGTGAGAACCAACTTGGACCGTTTCTAGGGTGAGTTTCTTTGTTCGCCAATTGACATTTAGTTCGTTCGTTCGAGTTAATTCGAGGTCCTGCTTCAGCAACGCCAGTGAAACTCTAAGCTCGCAAAGCTTTCATGCTTTCTTTTGTTTACACCAGTTGAATGTTCAATCCTTTGGGATGCGTGAAGTGTACAATATTTATGGACAGCCATTTTGCCGAAATTATGTAAGCTTTTATAAAGAAAAGTGTAATGTCACAAGGATGAATAATAGAAATGAAAAAAAAACGGTAGAATGAAGTTCGTGTTGTTGATGATATAACAAAATGAGAATCCTTGTGACGATGATAGTTTACCGTACGAAGAAGGTTACGGTAAAATAAAGTGCAATACAACGTAAACGTTATAATTCATGTTGATAACGCGAGGAAGATATTTCTATTTTTACTTTAGTTTTTGCGTCGATGTCGTTAGTAAATTTATGAAACGATTATTGATGAAATTTATTATTACTTAATTTCAACAGTCTTCGAGTTTATGAAACAAAGAGCGTCGACATTTAAGGATTAAAGTAGAATAAACTAAAATTAGTTTTTGCTATGAAACAACGTACAGATATACTTGTGTACGCAAACGTGTACATTCTACTTTAGTAGATTTCTGTATGCACAGGTATTCAAATGAAAACAAGCGACTTCTTTTGTGTACAGACAATACATGTGCTTATTCGTACAAGTTAATTACAGTAGGTAGATCCATGATTGCATTGTGTACATTTACTTTGCACAATACACTTTGCACAACTAACGTACTTATGCATTTATGAAGTTTGCAAACAGATCTCAATTTTGGACAACAAATTTATAGCACCTATTCGTGCATAATTTCGAGATTAAGAAATGGCTGTTCGCTAACCAGTATCAAGTGTTCTCAGAATAGTTTTGCGAATGATAAATGGGTTAACTAAACAGCAGCAGTTATTTTGCATGCGTCTTCCAAAAATTGCGAAACACACGCGTCGGTGACAACTTTGCGGACCGCGACAGTAGATCGTGCCTCTGTTAGCTATCCTGAAAAATGGAATGAGTACATTGCTAGTCGTACCGGGAGCAGTGTCCAGTACCGGTTCGGGAACTTTAACGGAGACTGTGTGTTTGTACCGAGAAAACACCAAATTTCACGTGTACAAAGCAGAAAAGTAGACAAGGTCAAAAGTTATTAGAAATGATCGTGCCTACGTATCTCTTTACGCAGAATACAAATCACAAAAGCGGAAGAAAAATTTTCAAACACTAGATAAACGCAACGAAACAAAGAGTAAAATAAATCTAAAATTTTTTAAATATTTTACAATTGAAAGGGAAACAAATTTTCAACGCAGAAACCATAAAATACGAATGTTGCATTATAAACACATACACTGAAACGAAAAGTAAAACAAGTTCCTAATCTTTTTAATTTTTCTAAGTGAAACGTTAAAGTAGAGGCGCAGTACCTATAAATAGGTACCTAAATGCAATTAAACGAAAGATAAAAGGAATTTTTAATTTTTGTTTTCAATTTTCCAATTTCCTCTCTAAAATTTAAAACGCGATTAGAAGTCATCGACGAAAAGAAAAAAAAGCAAGAAGTTTACGAATTCCGCTAAACTTCGAGCAGGCGTATTAAGCTGAGACGTAGGAAGAAAGTTTAAACAACGCTTTATCCCGGATTAAAGAACGGTGGGCAAGGGGGGTAGAGATGAGGAGAGATAAGGAGAGATATCGCGCGCCTTTGCTGCACCATATAGGGATAACGACCGACCATCGCTGGCCGAGGATCGTGCGCGACGATAAATCGCGGAGGATGCGGCGAGTGATTTATGTGAAATCGACCGGTTCCCGCCGTTTCTGCTGGCCCGATCGAACGGTAACAGAAAAATGAACGCGGGTACGGAATTTCAGGCGCGGATACTTTCAGCGTAATTACCATTCCTAGGCGAGCTGACTAACGAGTCCCTGCTATACATCCTCTTTCTCGGCTGGTGGCTGCTATAGATCCGGTTAAACGATACCCGGGAACGGACGCGAAACGATATCCTCAAACAACGTTGTGCACACGGTGTAATAAAAGACGGCAGGGAAAATATCGCATAATTGAACGAGGTCGCGGAGGAATCTAAGGTAAATAATCTTGTTCGTCGAACGGAATTCAGAGAACCCGTAGCGGAAAAACCATAAAAGTTTGCTAAAAGTTTGTTAGCTTCGTGAAAGTAGATAAAAGGACGTACGTTTAACCCCTTAACGTGCAACCCTTAAACTGACCAAACTGTGCACACTCGAGATAATTCGAGCGACAATAAAAATTTTGATTATTTTTGTATGCTTTTAATTTTCTTGCCAAGACAATGTTCTAAATTGTGTTTTTTTACATTAAAAAAATTTGATCTTTTTGGCCAGTTAAAAAAAAAACGTGCATTAAGGGGGTTAATTGACAGATGAATTACGCGGTTGAGTGTGAAATGACAGTGGCAAGTTTCATTTTATTATTAGGTTACTGCAGAAGTCTTGTCTGCATTTCGATTGTGTAATGATACACTGTTTCTTGAGTTTACCGAATGCCACAGTGGGCCTTATTAAGTTTGATGTGATTTTTCACACGTTTGGGAGATGCGAAAAATTTGGAAAAAATTTCGTGAGATACTCTCAGGTGTGTAGCTTACAGTTACAGAAGACAAAACTTATATAACAATCTAATATTTTATAAATTAGCATTATTCTACATTTACAACTTCGTTGGCAAAAAGCTGAAGCTTATTTTAATAGATAAAATTGGTTTTCATTGTACCACGAACCTAGATTCATTTTATGCATGACGATCTGATAGTATTCGGGATTTCAATGACTTTTAATATCTTTTCTTTCCATAAATTCGGTCGTAAGAACAGGCAGCTTTTATTAGTTCATTGCGTATGAAATGATGGAATTATAATAGCACAGTTAAATTCGAACTTTATTAACACGTTCGCCGCCCAGCGTGATTCCACTGAGTTTCTCGCTGAGCCCAAATCCGATTGCATAGAAAACTGGGGTAAAAGATATAAAAATAGCAAAAGTTGTAATTTTTTATTTTTATTTCATGTATTTTATATTTATATATATATATATTATACTTTAATACATATTCCATTGAATTTCTTTTAAAATTCCAATTTAAAATCCTATTTAACTTTCAGAAAAAGAGTGTCACCCAAATATGGGTGACGTGACGACGAACGTGTTAATTAACGAATACCAAATTTTAACATATTTCCATGGAATCTTTGAAATAGTAGGCTGTAGTATAGTACGCTTTATCGTATAACGATGGACGCCTAACAACGACCTTGATACATAAAATAAAATGACCTAATATTTTGAATTTCACGAGCTGTCGATTTTTCACGGTTTACGAACGGCACCTCGAATCGTTTCGTGAAGGTAAACAAAAAATTTGGCCCGTGGTGCACGAGATGAAAAAATAATCTTGAAACGTGACATCATCGGAGAAAAAAATTGCACACCCCCATACCAAGCTAGATCGAATTTTAAACGACATCTTTAATGACACACGTATACACGTGATTCATGTACCAGATGCCTGGTCGAATGTACAGATCTGGTAGCGTTAAGTTCAATAATTTATTTGCACAAACCATGTTTAACTGCCTCAGGTCGTATTAGCATGGAATGCATACATGAAGATTGTGCGAGAAAATATGATATGTTACGTGAAATTTTAAAAGCCAGCTAATGCGTTTTTATTTGGTTTTAGTATTAGACAGATGTTCCTTCACACCCTGTTGAGAATTACAAAATGGTTTGATCATCACCGTATTAATTATTAATAGTTAATCGTTTCCTGGAATTGCTATTTTCTTAAGTTAGCCTTGATTCAGCCTTCCAAATTGATTGAAATATTTCTAAAAATACAATTTTGCTTCTTAAGAAGTTTATATTTTTGGTCCTGACAAATTCTTTCATGTTTGAGTTATGTTCTCTATATGCAGGAATGGATAGAAGTGATCTAATTAAATAATAAATAAACTACAGTATAGTATAGTGTTCTCTATCGACTATAGACTAGCTTCTCTATGGAATGCAGCTTTTTTACACATTTTCATATAATACTGCCGAATCAATCGGAAACCTTCCTTAAATGTGTTTTCCCTGACAGGCAGAGGTTTCGCTAGAAAACTCTGCATTTTAGGAAAATGTGAGACTAGTTCGAGCAAAAATAAAAAATAAAATAACTAACTCAAAATAAAATAACAGTTTATTCTTCATTTTATTCTTTTGTATTCTATCATATCTTTTTCCTACGATCTTCCTACGAATTTACTAAAATTGAAAAGAACTAAAAGCAACCGATTTTTCAATACCAAAAAGCCGATTGCACCGTTAAAAAAAAATTCTGTATCAATAAACTCAACGAGTCATTAAGCAAAATTTGTTAGTATCAACTAACTGATAGGGTCATTGACAGTTTTCGTCGGTTTGCGTAAAACAATCGACGTTAAACATTTCATTGACGATGGCACGTGTATCGGTGACGAATTTCGCTTGTCTTTCTACGTGACTGAAACGTTGCACACGTGAAACAATCTGTGCGTTCGAGAAC
The DNA here is from genome assembly GCA_033822845.1 of Tetrapedia diversipes. Classification (NCBI taxonomy): domain Eukaryota; kingdom Metazoa; phylum Arthropoda; class Insecta; order Hymenoptera; family Apidae; genus Tetrapedia; species Tetrapedia diversipes. The sequence goes on along the minus strand of JAOPTO010000548.1, from coordinate 110,351 downwards.
ACACGAGCATAGATAAAGTAATTTACACGTGTAATTGGAGTTTCTCGAACCGTTAACGCAAACACGTTCCTCACACAGTTCGTTGTTATCTATTGCGTTTTTTTAAACATCGTTTACGGCAATACGCGTAACACGAGTTCGTTAACATATCGTACTGTAATTGCGAAAGATTTATGAAATAATTTCCATACCGTTACAGAATGACGTAAAATCTTGAGGTGCCGTTTAGTGTAACGTTTCACGCGTTCACCTTCGATGTAATTCTAATAAATAAAGCGAATGCAATATTGTTTGCGTCGGCTTATCTCAATGATAATATTTAATATGCATCCACCATCTAACGTTTACGTGATTTAACTGTGTTTCACGTCACGGGTTCGCTGACGTGAAAATTTGAAAATCTCAATATTACTTACAATTATATGATTGAAATTATAGGTATGTGAAATTACAACTAAAGAATTAAATAGCTAGTCCTGTACCAATTGATGGGACAAATCCATTTGCAGACAATTGAAATTGTATTCTATGTTTCCAAAACGTTCAACATGCAATCTTGCTTAACCCAAAATTAATTTTCAATAATTCCGGTTTAATTATTTAATGTATTGCAGAAACTAGACTTTATTATTTTCGTTGCAATATAATTACAATTAATTATCGAAATCGTTCCTACAATAAGTAAAACAAGTGTAATTCGAATATCAGTGACGCATATGAATGCCCAAAATTGAAAAGTTTATACTGTACTAGATGGTACAAATCCATTTGCAGACAATTGAAATTGTATTCTACCTTTCCAAAACATTCAACATGCAATCTTGCTTAATCCAGACTTGATTTTCAATAATTCCGGTTTAATTATTCAATGTATTGCAGAAAGTAGACTTTATTATTTTCGTTGCAATATAATTACAATTAATTATCGAAATCGTTCCTACAATAAGTAAAACAAGTGTAATTCGAATATCAGTGACGCATATGAATGCCCAAAATTGAAAAGTTTATACTGTACTAGATGGTACAAATCCATTTGCAGACAATTGAAATTGTATTCTACCTTTCCAAAACATTCAACATGCAATCTTGCTTAATCCAGACTTGATTTTCAATAATTCCGGTTTAATTATTCAATGTATTGCAGAAAGTAGACTTTATTATTTTCGTTGCAATATAAATACAATTAATTATCGAAATCGTTCCTACAATAAGTAAAACAAGGAAGTATACACGTGATCCGGATATCAGTGACGCATGTGAATGCCCAAAATTGGAAAGATGGTGTGCGGCTACCTTTTTTAGCTGCTACTGTACGCGTACGTGTATCATTATCACGAGAAAAGACGTAGACGGGGAAAAGTACATAACTGGAAACGATTATCGCGTGCGTGACACGCGTCGCAGCGTGGAAATTGCACGAGACGAGACGAGAGCAGCGTGTTGCTCGCAGTCTTTCGTTCCGCACAAGAATGATCTCACGCGAATTAAATCCATCAGTCAAACGCCGCGTTCTTTAACTTCAAACGTAAGCTCGCCGACGATTTTTTGCTCGTTTCTTGTTTTCCTGCCCTCACCGTACTAATAAGGTTCATGGATCCTGCTACTATTAGCACAAACGTATAGTGTTCACCGTGTAAGCATAATGTTAATTTTGTATGAAACGGTTCTGTACGCAAGAGTGTAGAAATAGACGATTTAATAGTTCAGTACAGTATTCTTTTAAATGTCGAAAATAGTTTTCTATAAACATTAACGCTTCTTCCACTGACAGAACACTTCCTTTCAATGATCAAGGCATGAGTTTCGTTCTCGGAATATAGGTTCATTATATTCATTATGTTCGTTTTAAATAGTACACCTGAACCGAGCAGAAACCTTAAATGTGCCCCTCTGATTGGCAGGTTTTTGTTAGAAAATTTTGAATTCCAGAAAAATATCGAACAGGCCTCACGACGGAGACCTCACATGGGTTTCTACATTATTTGCAAGTTCCGGGCGTAAAGGATCACTACCCTACAATATGTGATTCCTCTGAAGTGTCTTATAGATTTCTCTATTTTTCCTCTTAAAAAAAGTGGAGTTCCAGTACTCACGTTAATGAGTGACATACGTTAATCAAATGCCTGGTAGTTCTTCATAATTTTATAAAGTTTCATACTTTCAAAGTAATGTAGGTTGTTGAATTTGTTTCGAAAGGATGTAATATTGTAAGATACAATAAAGAGATGTAGCATACATTGTGAATAAAAAAGTGTAGTGCAATTAAAAAAAATATTAAACTTGACTAACTAAAAAATCTCCCCTATTCCTTCATCGATGAAAAAAGTATTTATGCTAAATTACGATCCCTCTTCGTACCGAACAACCTTTGTAAAAACAGTATTTCATAGCCTTAGCTGTTTCTGAGATATTCAAGCGAGGACAGGTAAAATAGACATCTTCTATACATGAACGGTGCTCCATACACGAAGATTTCAACATATATCATAAATTAACTGACGTTAGGTTAAGCCAAGAGTACGATCTCATCCGTAGTTTTACTGCATACGGAAACGGACAACCTAAACGAGCTTTTAATTAGAAAATGGACCATAACGAACTCGTTCATCGTCAAAGATAAAACGAAAACTGGGAAAGGGTAGGAAAACGAGCGACCCAGATCCATCGGTCAAGATGTCCGCGTCGAGCGCGAAATACGTTAAACTGGACGGCGTGTGGGTGACGATTAGCCAGCCGGGCCAGGACATTTCACGTCAGGAACGATTAAGTAATTCCAGGCGATCGAGACCGCCTGTCATACTCGTCGAGGATATGACGGCGATCTGCATGCGTAATGCAACCTGGATGCGCTCAGCTCGTTAACCTAACGTGTTTCGTTTCTCCAACGTAATTCGTAACAGCGCGAGAGACGCGTTCGGTGTGGGTGTGCAAGTGTACGCCTGTGCCTCTGTTGCACTTGCCCGTGTCCTCGATCTAAATCCACGACGCGAATCGACGGATCCGCTAAACGATCGGCCGGCTTCATTTTCAAAGTGGTTAATGAACGATGGATCAGAAACGGTCTCATCCGTTCGAATATTAATGACCTCTTGGTCTGACGGGTGGGTACAATCAGTCACAAAACTTCGTGTACGTACTAAGAACGGAAGGTTCACGAGGGAAATGGGGGAAAGTCGATTTCAACCAATTTTAAGTTTAACATGCTTTTCGTATGCTTCCACGAGTGCTCTTTATCAGTGGTTGTGTTGCGAATCCAAGTCTTTTAGGAATTTTGCACGTTTAAAAAATTAAAATGTTGAACATAGCATTAGTGAAATAGTTTCTATTTTCTGGGGTTCAATGTTTTATATATTGTTTAAGATTAATAAGTAAAAGCTGAAAGTGATATAAATTAACATGTTCGTCGCCACGTCACCCGAATATGGGTGACGCTCTTTTTCTTAAAGTCAAATAGGATTTTAAATTGGAATTTTAAAAGGAATTTAATAGAATAAGCGTTGAAGTATAATATATATAAATATAAAATACATAAAATAAAAATAAAAGGTTAAAATTTTTACTGTTTTTATACTTTTTCACCCCAGTTTTCTATGCAATCGGATTTGGGCCCAGCAAGAAACTCAGCTAAATCACGCTGGGTATTAAACTGAAGTTAAATTTTAGTTATATATAAGTTAAGTCAAACTGAACGTGTTAAACTGAAGAATAAATTGATGTTTTGTTTCGATAAATGAATGTTAATTGCAGTCGGAACTTGAAGGTTAAAAAGGACCCTCTACGAGGTCTCATTATTCAAATCGGTCTCATATTTTCTCGAAACGCATAGTTTTTCAGCGAAGTCCGTGTTTATTGGGGGAAAAAAGAAGTTTTTGATTGGTTCAGCAGTACTACATAAAAAGGATATAAAGAACTGAGAAGTGTTTTGAACTGTATAGAGATAAAACATTTTCTAATTGTTATTCAAATAGTTTATCATATTAACAAATATTAGCTGCTAGTAATTTTTCTAATAGTAGTTGATTTAGTCAGTTAGCTTTCATAACTGACCACGTAAACATAATACCAAGTTTCGTTTCCGATCGTAACTATAGCAATTAAAACCGCAACGCCAAAGAAAAAAAACAAATTTTTTCTATACCTGAAGTACTATCCGACACGGATTTAACTTCAATCCCATGGCCACTTTTTGCACAGCAAAAACTTTCAGGTTGTTATCGAATAATTATTAACATAAGTTCTTTCAATTCCTATCTCTTAAATCAAACAGGCGTACGATCAAATAGAAAAATTGGAGAATTGATAAATGAAACTGCAGCTCTAAACTCAAAATGTCTAAGAATGAGCGTCGAGATGTTGTAAGTAGAAATTTCATTCGTCAGTAATTCTAATTCCTGTTTATTTATTAATCTTTTGAGAGATACTGGTACATACGCGTATATGTTTCGCTTTTCTCGATTCGGGTATAATTACAAAGGATGCAGTGTAAATTTTTATGAACAAATATTTACTAAGAAGTTTTCCAAGAAAACGAAACATCCTGCTTAATTATCAAACCTTCCTAAATCGTTTTCCAAAAGAAAAAAAAAAATTAAGATTATATCGTAAAATTGTCTTTTCTGGATTTGACATGAATTCATCGTGCACGAGGTTAACAGAACGCGAAAAAGGAAAAAAGATTATTGCTTGTTCTGTGAAAAAAGATCCCTCTTGAAGGAGTTAACGGGATTATTAACCGTTTAATGCCAGTGCACAAAAAAGTTCGAGCTGCCCCCTTTGGAATTCATTCCTTCGTCGAAGGTGACTCCAAGGCCTGTCGGCTGAACCAATGGGAATCCTAGACGCTATGAAACTACGCGAAAAACTGGACATTGCCTTTTACAGTCGAAACACCGCGATCGACTAGGACCACGGGCATGGTGTCCCGTTTTCTTTATTATACCGGAACGATACCACGTTCTAACGTCTTTGATATGACATTTTTTTCTTCGCAGATGGCAAATCTGAAAGACATTCTGGGAGCTGGTGAGCTTACCGATCAGAAGGCTGGCCTTTATCGGGCACTGATAGCAGAGTTTCTTGGAACACTGTTGCTGAACTTCTTTGGCTGCGGATCTGTCATCACGGGCAACGTTTTGACCATAAGTATCTCGTTTGGCTTGAGCGTTGCCGTTCTGATTCAGGGAATAGGACACGTTTCCGGTGGTCACATCAATCCCGCTGTCACGCTCGGGTTGATGGTGGTTGGCAAGGTGAAACAACGATCTTACTGTCGTGACTTTATTACCCGAGTGAACCGTGAATGTTTATGCAATTACGTATTTCTATAAAAAGATAGACAAAGGAACGAGATACTGATAGAGGCTAATTTAATTGCTGGGAGATTGCACAAATTTTTATTCTGCATATTTTGTGCATGTCGTGTACATTTTGCATTTTATTGCATACTTGGGTAATCTTTCTGTCGGAAATGTTTGAAATAAACTTAAATAAATTTTTTAAGCGATACAGATATGAAGATAACTTTTTATGAATCTCATTCAAGTTTGTTAAATCTCTTTCCTTTTTAGAACTGTACGTCGTTCGGTTTACAAAATTAATATTTTTTTTTTTCTGGAAATCATGAAATAAATTTTGTAACCTGCAATACTATCCTAGATTTATTTGTGTTATTTATTTCGTACGTCTTTTCGCGGAGGATAATATTTTACTTCACAGCATAAAATGTAAATTATATAGCTGTTAAATCCGTGAAACCCAGTATTGATTCAGGCAGCAATTACATTTATTCTTTGTACCCTATAGTACCGTGAAACGTATGATTACCTCTTGTGTGTCAGTCGAAACGATTACTAACGATACGATTTATCGATGATTTATTCAGCTTCTCTAATGTCGTTTAGTCACGACTGCTTTCGAGAAAACTAATTCACGATGATGTATACAAAGAACAAATACACGAGTGTAATCGTTAAATAATGACATAGAATTATTTAAAAATAAAAGCATTTGTCACGATGTTCATGTCACATCTTATCGATTAGTAACGTAAAATAAATTTAATTGAATATTCTTACGATTTAACTACCGATTTTAGTCAAACATTATATTTTAAAATATGCAGAATATATTAAAAATGTTAATGATTCAAAGGATTGATTAAATTTTTCTTTAACATTCGACTACAAAAGAAAAACAAATTTTTGTATAAGGTCTGATTTCATTATCTGTTTTCTACAAAAATGCACTTGTCTATAAAAATCTCCGATCTACTTGTGTTATCAAATTCTCTAAAATGCTTACTTTATTTTACAGGTGCCAGTTGTTAGAGGTTTACTATATGTTATAGTTCAAAGCGTGGGTGCAATAGCAGGATCTGGTGTACTAAGAGCATTGTCTCCAGAAAGAATGGAGAATAGTCTAGGCGTAGTGTCTCTTTCGCCAGGTGTTACTCCTGTCCAAGGTTTCGGAATAGAGTTTTTCCTCTCCTTTATATTGGTTCTGACCGTATGCGGTGCATGCGACCTAGCTAAAGCAGAGAGCATGGGAATAGCTCCCCTCATGATCGGACTTTCAGTGACCGTTGGCCATCTTCTCGGTGTAAGATACACTCTTATCATTTTATGCTTCTATAACATCCCGCCAATAGCAAAGTAAAATGTTTTCTTCGTGATTACACGATCGCGAAGATAAAATAAATGCGTACTTTAGTATCTTCTTTTCACGTTAGACTCAACTAAACATAACAAAGCTGCTTTTTATAACAAGTACAGAAAATCCGAGACTATTTATAAGATGAGATGTAAATTGTGTATTCTGAAGAACATTGCTCTTATGAAAATTACAATTTGATATTCTTGAATACTTTTTTATTCGTATTAAAAATAATTAATGAACATGAAGGTTCGGAAAATTTACTTGCGAATGTATTCGTTTGATAGATACCAAGAAGTGGTGCAGGAATAAATCCAGCTCGAACGTTTGGTAGCGCAGTTGTGATGAGTTCGTTTACCGATCACTGGCTATACTGGATCGGTCCGATCCTCGGTGGAATGTCCGCTGCATTAATTTATGAATTCGTAATTGGTCCAGCGAAACAATCAAAAAGTTCCAACCCAGGATACACCGTTGCCGCGACAGATGAAAAGGAGGTATAGTAAATTTAACGAAGGCGCCAGCATGATCGATACATAAAGAAAAGTAGTTCCTTTTTTCAATTAATTCTTTTATCGTCTTCTACTGCAACAATTCGCTAAGAAACTGTTATTTTATAAAAATATTGCAAACAAAGCAGTCAGATTTACTTCAAGGAATGCGACGTTTTTCAACGTCCTCGAATAAACTTTACTTTGGGCAAATATGAAAATTTTATCCGACAAGAAAATACGAAATTCTCGCCGTAGAATCTTTCTGTGCTTTTTTTCCTTCTTATTGTTATGCATCAATCGAAAATAAGCACGGTGGTTAGTCACACTGTACTTGTTTCTCTTGTTTAAATATTCAATCTCATCTTTGCCCCACAGAAGTTCGAGTACATAGACAGTGGACGCGATGGCTGTTAAGAAACGTCGACACAAAGAAAGATTCGAAGACAGGAATATCATTCTTTTTCTTTATGTCGTCGTAACACTATCATAAACGGTGAAACAATGGAAAATATTCCAAGTATTATTTTTGCAGCTACAGGGTCTTACCGCTAAGAAGACCAGCCCAGCTTGACGCTGTTAACCATCGCATTTCCAAAATGTCAAATCAGTATCCGCATAAAAATGAATTGTGCCCGAGTTCTTGCGAAGAAAATTGAAATTTTGCGAATCGAACGTTTCACAATCAGGATTTCGAAAACATTGTGGTCGATTTGTACATCTGTGCAGCGAGAATTTTATTTCGCGTGGTTAAACGAAAACATTAAAATAAATTTGCATTGATATGATGAAAAATATTCTAAACCTAAGCGAATACTTTAATAATACATTCGACAAAATTAAATTTATCAGATGTTTGTAATTTTACAAACTGTAATAGTGCTGCTTACTTGTAATTTTAAACTGCTCCTTCGCACTAGACTTCTATTACTTTATTGAATGGAAATTATTGCAAACCAAAGATCAATTCTACCAAACTAAAATTTCATAGCATCAACATCTTCTCCCTGTTGAATCGATAAATTGTCAATACTTAGCACCGTAATTTCAAATGGGACGATTAAACGTGGTTTTTGCCATGCTAATGCAGAAAACCATATTTAATGAATACCAATATAAATTATTCTATACTAATTTATGACATTTTATTTACTGGCATTAATGCCTTATAACTTAGATTACAATTATACAATCCTTTTACATAGTTCATGATCAGAATGTAACATGCAATATTTGATTTGTAAATTGTGCACAACGTGCTTTCAGTATTCAATGAATATTTATACATCCTTATTGGTAAATTAATGTCTTTCACTGTTATATTTTATAAACTCATAAGACATATGTAATTTCTTTTTATAGAATTTATATTAAATTGTCATTGAAATAATGTATCACATATGTATCGTGTTTTTATATATATATATATATTAATAATATAATGTATACCTAAGTATGTGTTGAATTCAAATGTATGGAATAAAATGTAAATGTTTTGTATGAAAGTATAGTGATGTTCATTATTTATAGTATGTGTGCGGTGAAGGTATTCCAAGAAAATAAGCGACACATTTTATTTTACATTTACACACCACACTTTGTATTTGATACATAGCTTCAACTGTTTATAGGATATTAATCTATGTACCACTTCCATGCTAATCTGGTAAAATTAACAATTATTAAACATTACAATAAGTTCAATTCTTTAAAGTACCTTATGTGTTCCCAATAGTGAAGTTGTTTCTGTATAACACTGATAAGAGGATATTATATAACGTTAAAGAAAAAAAAAAAATATCAATAACTGAAAGCAAAAAGAATTAAAAGTATAGTATATATACCGATGTATATACATCCGTTTTACATCTAGTATATGTATGGATAAATACTAGAGAATAAGTCAAATACTTACAAATAATGCCTAAATTTACATCTTTCAATATTAATTTATATTTTCCGATGTTTTCTCAATAACGAAAACAATAAATTCTTTGTTAGATGCATAAAATATTATCGGATTCTTTGTTATCTTTTAAAAAAAAACTTTTTTTCTAAGAAAACGTTCATTACTAGGCACTACTTCATTTTTATACTTCACTACCATCGTTAATAATTAACATTGTAAATATAATTATAAAAATGTCATACAGAAAATATGAAAGAAAAAAAAAGAAAGAAATTCAGACGTAATGTAGTAAAAATTAAAGTGATTTTAAACTTATGTGATTGATTAACAAACCTAGTGATAAAGCAGCCGGTGTTTGATGGTGTACAATGAAAACGTAAGGAGATCGAGTTTTGAATTTATAAAATTACGATTTAAATGTAACCATGATCGAATCAGAGCTTATCAGTTTAAAGCTTTATTTGGAACAATTCTTCTTGCTGTTTCATCTTTTCCCTGTAGTAGAGAGATTAACCTTCCATTTGTTGAAGCTTGTCTTCCAGACTATCTTGACTGTCATTAGTATCATTTAAACTGATTGTGTGAGTTTCGTGATCAAGTTCTATTACAGCATCTCCTAACTGACTCTTTTGTACCTCCAACACATTATCCGATGGTTCAAAAATATCTGTTGATTCTGAAAGATCTTGCTCGTCTAAAGTCAAATTTGAATTTTGTTCTGGTTGATCAATACATTGCACTTCTTCGGGGAGAGTTTCTATTTTAACCTCAGGCTCCTGAGGATCTGATACATCCATAGGGTCAGAAGTATTTAATTTAATATCTATTTCTCCTTCTTGTGATTCAGTTTCAACAATTTCCTCTTTTACTGCATAATCTTCCATATTGGAAGGACCAGCTTTCGATTTATCATGGAAATTTTTCTGGGAAGGTTCTCCAAGAGCAGATATTTGAGAGAGATTACTTAAAACTGTTTCTTGCATTTTGACTACAGAATCAGCTGAATTTAATATATTACATAATTCTCGACTCATTTCTTCCACTTCTGATGTTTCTTCTGATTTTACCACAATAATTTTCTTATTTCCATAAACTTTAGAACTAGTTATCAATGGTTTACCCTCTTTTCTAGCATTAGTAGTTACTGTATTTGTTGTTGTTGCTATTGCTAGTGTTACAATAGCTGGTTTTTGAGTAACAGGAATATCCTGAGATGTACTTTCAGATTTTATTTCAGTTTCAATTTTTTCTTTTTCAGTTTCTTTTTCTTTCTCTTTTTCTTTTTCTGGTTCAGGTTGAACATCTTCTACTTTTGTTATTGAAGGAGGAGTTGTTATAGATATTGTTGCTGCAGGAGTTGTTACTGGAATCATTGTAACATCGTTGTCATTATATTCTTGTTCTTCATCATACATACTTTGCTTCTTCTTTACAAATACTCTCTTTAGCGGTAGTTGTTGTTCATCGTCAGATTCATCGTGACGTTCTGGTGACATTTCTTCTATAGGTTCATACTCCTGCTGTTTACGAGCCTCTAATTCTTCGATCTTTAAACGTTGTTGTTCTACTCTCTTTTCCAGCTGTTCTAACTTTTCTTTAGTTTCTTGATCGCCTACAGTCAATGCAGGTTTCAATGCAGTAGTTACAGTTGTTTTTGTTACCGAAGGTGATGCACTTGTAGACTGAGATGTTTTTAATTCAAATTTCGGAGATTCGCTTAATATAGGATCATTATTTTTTATTGTCGTAGATGGTTGTCGTAAATCCGTGGATGACTGCAATACTGCTTGAACTAAACTTTGGTGTTTATCAAGTGGTTTTTTTACAACAACTCTTTTTACGACATTACCAGTTGGTAATTTTGCTAACTCTGCTGGATCTATTATTGTGCCATCAGGATTCATAATTACCTCTCTTGTAGTATCTCCCTGACGAATGATCCTACGAACAATTACCCTCTTTGTTACTTTGTGACCTGAACCAGTTTGAGAAGTACTACCTGTTGCATCTTCTTCTTTTAGCGGTGTACCAGTTGATGTCTCAGTGCTACCACTAGGTTTTCTTACAACAATTCTCTTTATTACTTTAACAGTATTTATAGCTTTTGGTGTACTACTGATAGGATTTTCAGACTTTATATCCTTCAAAATTTGGCCTTGTGAACTATTTTGTCCTTCTTGAGTTCTTGATTGATTTGTAGATGGAGATGATTCTTTATTTTGTTCTTGAATATTTTGGTGCTTCAGAGGAATCTTATGTTCTTTAAATACAGATGCTACAATTTTTTGAACTTGTGCTTCTGTTTCATCCACACGGGAAGACTTTGAAGATTCTTCACTTTGTTTAGACTGTGAAGGTTTTGTACTTGATTGAGGTTGGTTATTAGTTGAACTCGGTTTTATTTTTGTTTCTTGTACTTCTCTACGCTGGATTGGCATCAAAGTTTTAATTGTCTTTTTAATCATATTTCCATCTTTATGTCTTACATATACAACCTGTTCTTTTTGATTTTCTTCTTTTTCTGATCTCTCTTGTTCTTCTTCGCTTTCAGATGGTTTAGTGGGCTTTGGAAGTTTTTTCACAATATATGCTGGTGGTTCATAATCATCATCTCCATCTGAATATTGCTCCTCTTCTTCATCTTCATCAGAGTCCAGCTCAAGTTTGGTTTTGTTATCTGGCTGAAGTCCATCCGGTCCCATTTTTTCACCTGCTTCAATATGTTGCTTTATATGTGTGACATAATCTGCTCTATTTCTACATGATTCTTGACAAACATCACATGTTAATCCCATACCTGAGCGTTTTGTGTGAGTTAACTGATGTACTTCCAAACTCTCTTTACGCTTGAATGCTTTACCACAATCCTCACAGACATGACGTTTTTCCACAGAATGCGTTCGCATGTGTCGTGTAAGATGATGAGACAAAAGGAACGATCGAGGACATAGTTTACATAAATATGGTCGATGTCCAGCATGGGTTGTTAAGTGACGAGCTAATTTCGTACTTGTACGGAATGCTTCTTTACAATATTCGCAAACAAATGTTTTATCTTCATTATGTAGCACCTCATGACGTTCTAATCCTTGTTTGTATGTAAAACGTTTATTGCAAATGTTGCATTGGAAGGGTTTCTCCTTTTTATGTACTGAATCTTCATGTTTTTCTAGTTCTTCAGTTGTAAAGAACTCACGGTCACAATGTTGACAACCATAACGCAATTCATCTCTATGAACTTTCTCATGACGTTGTAACAAGTTTGCTCGTGAAAACTGTTTATTACAAATTGGACAAGAGTAGGGTTTCTCCTCTGAGTGTGTAGTCATATGTTTTCCAAGATCATATTTAGAGAAGAACATGCGATCGCATTCTGTGCATTTATAATTACGATCACGATGAGCTCTTTGAACGTGTAAAGCAAGAGCTTGTCTTAAAGGGAAAGTACGATCACATTGATCACATGCATGTACCCTTATCTCACCTGGTTCTAATTTTCGCTCTTCCTTAGTACTGTTTGTATCTTGATCCCCTTCACTACCAGCATCTTGTTCTTCTTCATAAAAATCATGTTGCTCTTCTTTATCTCTTTGTTTTTCTGCCTGTCTTTCTCTGTCTCTTTCTCTTTCCCTTTCTCTATCGCGATCTCTATCCCTTTCACGCTCTCTTTCTCTTTCCCTTTCCCTTTCTCTATCCCTTTCTCTATCTCTATCCCGTGTTTCCCTATCTCTTTCACGTGTTTCTCTATCTCTTTCCCGAGTTTCCCTATCTCTTTCTCGCGGTTCTCGTCTTTCTCTATCACCATTATCAACTCTAGGTTTTTTAATTCCTTCATTTTGAGGTCTTTGTTCTGAAGGTCGCTTATTATTTACATCTGGGGGTTCATTTGGAATTGGTGGAAATGGTCTTGGTAAAACACCAGTTAATGGATAAGCTCTTAAAGCTTCATCTGCTTTTTTACATTGAAGTTTAAACTTGTAAGATCTATCCAGATTCCAACGACACATGCTACAAATCATTTGTGGCATTCCATCAGCTGCGTACACCTTAAACACATAATATCAAAATATTAAAAACTGATATATGGACATTTAAAATTAAATTTATATTTGAAGATGTATCAATAAAATATTCACTGAAAAATAAAATTTTTATGTAGTACATAAAAAAATTATAAAAAAGCATAAGAATCATATATAATAATTTGTGTTTATTTAGATATATAAAACATGTAGTCAACATAAAGTGTAGTCACCAATCGTTGAATAGCGATTATAAATATGAAATAAGTATTACATTAAATAAAAATCTGGGATACTATGTAGGATTGCTTCCCGCCAAAAATTACTCTTAAATGGTGATGAGAAAAAATTAATTCATAATATAAAGAAATAAATATTATTTCTTAAAAAATATTTATTTATTTATAAATATCAATGGCAAAATATATAACTATCGTGGAATGAAACAGTCTACATTTTACCATCGCAGTGCTTAAATGAAGTTATCGGTGATACACAACTTCATCCCGTTAATCATATTGATTTAAAAATCATTATATGAAATATCACGATTCTTAATCATAGGTATGCTGTTTATCATTAGTTGTTCATATCTAAATTTATTTGTTGTATTAATAATTGAGACCTTTTGGCGATCGAATCGTAAGAAATTACTAAATTTAACTCAATCGGCAAGTACGACATCTGCATTATCTGAACTATTCACTGTCTATTGGCACAGTATTCATTTTGTTCGATGAAAAGTATCGATAATAACTGATAGTTCAACAAAGGTCAACATCTTTAACAAAAAAGATAAATACGGCGTAGAGAGCGTCGACATTAAAAAATACGCCTTTCTCAAGAATATGGTATGTAAGGTAGGCAAAGAATGGATCAGTGGCGGTCGATTCCGTTTTCAAAGAAAATAATTACCTCGATGGCGACGCACGACATGATCTGTAGGGTAAGCGGAACTTGAAATGGTTTACTATGATCCCTTTCATAAATGAAGCTAAGTGGTTCGGATTCCGTTAGGCAAAATCGACAGACTCGCCTAGACCGGAGCGGCGCCGGCCTATTCTCCATGTTTTCCTGGCTACCGTCCGTTCAGCAGACACCCACAAAGCACACACTCAACGCGTCTTTCACGTCGTTCCTTACCCGAGTCCTCTCGAACGTCGTATATTTATATTTTAACACACAACGAAAATAATAACGGTAAGAACGTTTAATCCGTTCGCAATATATCACTCATTAATCAAAATTCCAAGAAACGACGCCGAGCGTCGGTAAGCGTCGCGTCACAGACGACGAACGAGCGGGACGAGATACACACCGCTATGGCGCTATTATGGCGGTCCGAAAACTCGCTTTTCTCTGCGTGGCGTCTTTCGGGTTCTCAGACTCGCACACCTTCGGCCTTTGCACATCAGCGCCACCACCCCGTTCTTTCTTTCGTCGAAAATGCTTCGTAGGTAAAGTAGTACATTTCTCCTAATCTCATTATTGCGCTATCGGTATTTAAATGATTTACTATAGCGAAAAGTACATTATTTCTCTTTTTACAATTAAGCTTTCTAATACCTCAACTTTACATTCTATAATCGATTAAAGTTGTTTCTATCACAATTGTGTAAATATTTGCATCCAAAATTAAATTTAATTTGCGAATAAACGGCGAATCATTTGTCGGGGGTAAAATTTCAACGTAATACGTTACTGCTGAGAAATTCGTGTTACTATATCTCGATACAATTCAGGTATCGAACGAACATTTTGGTTATTCCATATTTGTATAAATATTTTACACTTTTTATTCAATTTTCATTCGACAAAGCTCGTGATGAGCTTCTGCTTTAAACCAAAAATACTAAGCTTCTTTAACAGGCGACGACACACTGCCACGAATTTGGATTCTCTGCGTCGCGATATCGAAACAGACGTTCACCTCCAACCAGCAGAGGATTTATTGGAAAGCCTGCAAACTGATCCAACGTATGGTCTATCCACGCCCGTTGCTTGCAATCTTTTAAACAAAAGCGGCCCGAACATACTTACGCCTCCAAAAAGGACTTCCGTTGTGTTGAAATTTTTACGTCGATGTTTCGGAGGATTTTCTTTATTGATATGGGTACATGCATGCATATACACGAGATACATGGGTTGTAATTTGTGATTTATATGAAGAGCAATAGCGAAAGAAAGATTACAAGATTTTATCAAATTTAAGAAAAGAGAATGATAGACGTGAAATTAAAGATTACCTGTTTAACGCTAGAACAATATCGGCAGCATTTATTTGCAACGAAAAAATCGAAGTGAAAATTATATGAAAAAAATACTTAACATAAGAGAAACCATTTTTTATATTTTTTATAGAAAGTCATTGTAAATTTTTGAAACTACTATATGGTAAATTTACAAAGCTTGTAGAAGAATTACGAAGGGGTTACTTTGACCACTTTGGTGGATATACTGTTAAATTACGATAATTTAAAACGATGACATGATAATTTTTAAATTGATTTTGTTAAATTCTTGATACCGTGTAATTTTATCACCTTCCATTTAATTTTACTAACTAACATAATATAAGTGATACAGTTCAGTGAACCACTTTTTAAATTTAAAAACAAGCAATCTATTTAAAATTGTTTAGGTGGGTGTGATATTATGTTTCTCCAACTATTTTCTGGAACACGCGACCTACGGCCAGACATCCGAGGAACACTTGGGACTTGGTGTCGTGTTTCTCGCTCTGATTTTAATTACAGCGATGTTCAGCCATTATCAGGAATCGAAAAGCTCTCGGATCGTGGAATCGTTCCAGCAGATGTTACCTCAACATACAAAGGTTCTGAGGGACGGCGAGAAAAAGGAACTGTGCGTTGCCGAATTGGTGATCGGGGACATTGTCCTCTTGGAAACCGGTGACCGAGTACCCGCTGACATTAGGATCCTGGAATGTCAAGGTAAATCCGTATCGCTGTGTAGTTGCAACCGTAACTTTCTTATTTCCCAACAAAAAAGTCCTCGCCTTTCTCTTCGTCGACGCTCGAGATATCTCGTTGATTTTGTTGTAAATACGCTCCACAGGACCTTATGGGGTGTTCGTATAGTGTATCATTCAAATATCCATTGTTTCTTGTACTATTAATCTTTCGCGTATTTCATAATTACAGATTCATAAAATTATTATTATACATTATTCCCTATGCTTGCAAAACGGCTTAACTAATAGCTTGAGCTTTATTAAAATCGTTTACGCCACGATTAAGGTCTCAAGGTGGACCATGTTTCGATCACCGGAGAATCGATTCCACTTTTAAGAACAGCCAAGGTTCTTCCAGTCAGCAACGTGATGGAGGCTAAGAATATGGCTTTCTTCTCGACTGATATAGTAGAAGGTAAGCAACGCCAGGAAACGAGTTCCTGCCTGTACATTTCTCAAGCATTTCCTATGGTTTCTCAAGCTCCTGTGCGTCGTTTCTTAAAGTTTCGCTAATTGTACAACAGGCAACGGAAAAGGAGTCGTTGTTACCCGTGGCGATCACACTGTGATGGGCAGAGTTGCTAAATTGACGACTAAATTGAAGGCGAGACCGACGCCGCTTTCGCGCGAGATCCAGCGATTCATGAGACTAGTATCGTGCTGGGCCTGTTTCCTTGGAACGCTGTTCTTCACTTTGTCCATCTCGTTCGGCTATACCTGGATCACGTCGATTACGTTTCTCATTGGCATCATAATCGCGAACGTGCCGGAGGGATTGGTAGCTACTATTGCTGTTAGCATGACTTTAACGTCCAAGAGGATGGCAAACAAGAATTGTCTGGTGAAGCATCTCGAGGCTATCGAGACACTGGGGTGCACCGCTGTTATTTGTAGCGACAAAACAGGAACGCTCACGCAAAATAAAATGACCGTAAGCATGCCTTGTTGTTTGCGGAATTCCTTAATAGCTCTTCGAGAATTTAACCTTCTTCTTTATTTCTCTATCTTTGCTCTGCATTCTTCAATCCTTTTTTCGAACTGTGCAGTGTGAAACAATAATGGATTACATTCAACTGGTAGTATGTTATAGTTAAATAAATAGTTTGAACGTATATAGTAGAAAATAAGTAATAGCAGGTGAGTAATAACCCATTCGAAGTGTACCATGTATATTTTGACCCTTTCATATTAAATTATCACGTGAAATATTCATATTTATACTAGATTACGGTTAAGAAAATTTGGAGAATATAAAACGTTAACACGATTTTCCTTTTTATTATTCTGCGACGTTTCCATGTTGTAATACTTTCAAACTAACGGTTACAAAATCAGTTTTATTATTTGCCGGCCAGGTTCGACACATGTGGTACGACGGAAAATTGCAAGAGGTAATGGCTTCTGATACGTGGAGAACATACTTTACGAATCCTGGATTTCATAACTTAGCCAGGGTGGCTAGCCTTTGTAATCGAGCCGAATGGGAGCCTTTACGTGAAAACGCGCCGGTACCACCCCTGAATAAGAGAAAAATTCTAGGAGATGCTTCTGACTCTGGTTTATTAAAGTGCATGGAGAAGCTTGTGAAAGGAGGCGCGGATACATATAGAAAAAGTTGTACAAAGGTGCCAAATTATGATCGTTTGAAAGTTGAAATTCTGTCTTTCTGGATTAAAATATCTTATCACGCATTTTTTTTCATCTTTTAAGATACGTACATTGAAATATTCGAGATTCCACACGTTTTTTACCTTATAAGTAAAGTTAAGAAATTTTAAGGGCTTCGTAGAGATCTAAAAACAGTCTAATTCAATTGTCCTGACTGCTTTTCAAACGATATGGCTAATTCAAAGCAATTAACTTTCAGTTCTCTCGAATATTTTGAAACGCTGGATACTTTAACTTGACAGGACAAAACGTAATCCAATCTGGTTTTCGTTTTGCATTCAGGTGTTCGAAATACCGTTCAATTCGACCGACAAATTCCAGGCCAACGTCCACATGTGTGACAAAAAATACGTCGTCTTTTTGAAGGGTGCACCGGAGAGAGTTTTGGAACGATGCACGACGGTGTCGTTCGGCAACGAAACCAGGAAACTGGACAATGAGACCAAGAACGCCTACACGGAGTCTTGTTATATTCTTGCGAATAACGGCGAGCGTGTGCTTGGTTTCGCTGATCTCGATCTCCCTGTTCTTAATTTTCCGCCGAGTTACGAGTTCAAAGATGATCCTCCGAATTTTCCTCTTCAGAATATGAGACTAGTAATGTTTATTTACGTGGAATAAGAGCTTAGTCACCACTATATACACTTACGCCAGTTACTAAAACACTTTAAAGCCTATTTTTATGATAAAAAACATTTCGTAAATCGGATTTATCAAAGAGAAACACGCTGCACTTGAGACGCTTTGAAAACGAAACGAAGCATTTATAGTATAACCTATTAAGCGTAGCAATGGCGAGTTGGAAAACTAAATATTTGCACAACGAGTGCAGATATTTATTCAACGTTCAAGATATAAAATAAGTAGGTTTTGGTATTGTATTATTTTTCTTTTTTTCTTCATATCAAATTCTGTTTCAATCACGGAATTTATAGCTCTTGCAACGCAGTATATGCGTTAAAGAACCTTCTCACGCGTTAACTTCACTTTTGTTAACCCAACCTGCAAGATATTACAGATAAAATCGTTAAGTGCAATTGTTTGCTTACAATATCATACGTATGTATCGATACTCTGTATCGTTAGATCGGATTGATATCGATGATGGATCCCCCGAGGCCAACAGTGCCGGACGCAGTGTACAAGTGTCGTTGCGCTGGGATCAAGGTGATCATGGTGACCGGTGATCATCCTGACACAGCGAAAGCAATCGCGAGTTACGTTGGCATCATCACCGACGATCATTCGGGTAACGACGGGATGAAAACTTCGATCGTGGTGACGGGGATGGAGTTGCGAAGCTTACAATTGGAAGAACTCGACGATATCATTAGACAGTATCCTGAGATCGTTTTTGCTAGAACGTCGCCGGTGCAGAAGCTGCAGATCGTCGAGAGCTGTCAACGGCTCCATTTGATCACCGCGGTCACCGGTGACGGAGTCAATGACTCGCCGGCATTGAAGAAGGCCGATATTGGTATCGCCATGGGGATCGCGGGTACTTTAATGCATGAAACTTCACACATAAATTAAAAAAATACTGCATTAACCCCTTGACTACGGCAGACTTTGATATGTACTGGTCGTACCATACGGCAGGGATTGAGTTACGATGTGCGCCGAGAACGGCGAATTTTTGGTGTCAGAAAGCCAAACTGTGTGAAGCGCCTATAGGCGCTCTCAGTGTCAGAAAGTCAAATTGTGTCGAGCGCCTGTAGGCGCTCTCAGTATCACAAACGCAAAATTTCTAAGCGCCTAAAGGCGTCCACAGTAGTCAAGGGGTTAATGTGCAAGTGATACTTAACACTAGATTGCCGGATGTTGGGTATATACCTATTTTGTCTGAAACGAGTCAATTTGACTCAAACGTGAAAATTGAAGTTTTAAAAGAAAATAAAACTTTATTTTAAAAAACGTTTATTCAAAACGATTTTTACATGTATATTCCCTTTTTAAAATACATTTTCTGCAATTTTTGTTATTACATTTAGCACAAACGCCCTCACTTCTGTTCCTTTCACATGGCACTTGAACTTGACAAAATCACAAGTGAGTCGAATTGACTCACTCCAGTAGTCTAGTGTTAATAGTAAATAATGGGTTGTCGGTGAAATGCTTGGGATCGCCTTGATGCTCCAAGGTACGCATGAATGAAAAAAAGAATTTGCTACTGCATTATTCCAGAAATGTTTTTGGTAAGGTATCTGTGAGAGTAAAGGAAGCCGCTATTAACATCTGTAATATTAATTTTAAACGAGAAAATAGCGAAAATTTAGGTACAGATACAGTTTAAACTTTATTAAACTTTATTAATAAATACTATTATTGTATATATTACAAGTACATGCATATTAATGCAGCAATGATATGCCAATATCGAATCTTTCAAACGTTTGTTTTCTCGATCATTAATAGGGTCGGATGTGACCAGAGAAGTATCAGACATGATTTTATTGAACGACGACTTCGCATCGATAATTACCGGAATCGAAGAAGGTCGAAGATTATTCGACAACCTGAAATCGAGTATCGCGTACATCCTGGCTAGTAACGTTCCAGAGATATCAACCTTCTTGGCATTCATCGTACTCGGAATACCTTTACCTGCGGGCGTGATTTGTGTACTGTGCATAGATCTTGGTACGGACATATGGCCAGCCGTTTCGCTGGCTTACGAGAAATCCGAGTCGGACATCATGGTCAGGTATTCATTATTTTATCCATAGATTCGTTGAAAACACTAAAACGTACTCAATGTAAATTTAGGAGACTCCAAATTTAAATGGCGATCGTAAATTGCAGGAAACCGAGAATTCCGCATTTAGATCATCTTGTCAATCGCCGATTGCTTTTCATGGCTTACGGACAGATTGGCATAATCGAAGCTTGCGCCGGTTTCTTTGCCTATCTCGTGGTGATGGCGGAACACGGTTTTCTACCGTATAGATTGCTCGGCTTGCGATCGTCGTGGGACAGCATCGTAGTGAACGATCTGCAAGACAGTTTCGGCCAAGAATGGACGTACGACCAACGCAAAACTCTTGAATGCATTTGCCACACAGCTTTCTTCATCAGCATAGTGATCGTTCAGGTGGCCGACGTGATGATCTGTAAAACCCGGCGAATTTCGCTTTTCCGCCAAGGCATGAATAATTGGGTGCTCAATTTCGGAATAATCTTCGAGATAATGGTAGCCTGCATCATTTGCTATGCCCCTTATATGAATCAAGTTTTCAAAACATTTCCGTTGATTTTCGAGTGGTGGTTACCTGGTGTACCGTACGCGTTCATCATCCTGATTTACGACGAGCTTAGAAAGCTTTGGATCAGAAGACATCGTGGAGGATGGTGGGATCGTGAAACTTGTTATTAAAAAACAAAATGTGCGATATGATTAAGAATTTTGAAAACGCGAACCTACAATTTAGTATGTTAAAGCAATTTTATAAGACGATTTTGGATAAATAGGATTTTCAAGGTAACCGTGACATAAACGAGATAAATCAAAGCAGTACTGCGGGATCAATAGAAGAGAGCACATTTTGGATGAAAATGGCCAATTAAAATTTGTATTCCCTACTGAAGATATGTCGTTCATACCGAATACTTTATGTTGAAAAATATTTAAACTACTGTCTTGTTTCGTGTACGGTTAACTCGATGTAGAGTTTAACGGAGCATTCGCTCGAGTATGCAGAAGAGCAATGGTTCTCCTTTGGTTCTACGCGGTCATCGAGTGTTGTAACCTCGTGGATGGAAAAGTGGGGGTTGCATATAAGACTCTGGGACCCTCTCGATGAGGCCCAGTAGCCTCTAGTCATCAATTCCTTCACGTTCGAAGAACCGTGACTTGATTCTGAGATAACGAAAATACCATATTTTTATCCAGTTATTCGCGTCCTCCGTCAGGATGAAGACGGAGGTTCTTTGTCTGCTGATCTGTTTCGGTGAGTAATGCTACAAAAGCGTACAGTTTAATGCTTACTATGCGAACAATGCTGGACTTACTTACATCGTGAATCATTTGAACTTTCTAATTTTTTTCCAAATGGATTTTATATACGACAGCTGATACGTGTAAGCTGTTTCGAGCACGTAAAGCATTTGAATCAGTCGGAATCCTTTCGTCAGAGGATAAAAGGATACAGTGACGATAAGTGATAAAGTAACATCTAGTTTGACTAGTGACCTTTAACCATCGTATTGTTTTACTTCTCTTTACTTAATAACGATGCAGATTTATGCACTGCTTCTCTGCACAAAAGCGTACCGTACTTCTGTCGCGTTTTCTACATTCTATTTTGCTAATATTCTCGACGATTTATTATATTTAATCAATACACGACAGTATGGACGTAATATGAAAATTACAACCTTAATGTACGTACATATTGTTCGTTCTGTCTCGAAAAATTCGCGTGATTCATTCATGATTTGATCGATACGTTCTGCAGAGATACATGATTCCTATCTGACCACGAAACAACTTACGCCATCGTTTGTTATTGAGAAATCGGCTCGCCTTTGCGCTTCTTATAGAAAGTTCAATTTCTCTAAATCACGTGCAGTTCAAACAATGAATTGATTGAAAAGTATCCAACGTGTATTTGCTGTCTGTTTAATTGAATACGCTTTCCAGCGATTAAAAGCATTCATTCGTTAGAATTTTCTATTTTTTCCCCGAAAAAATGGCTTCTTCTTGTAACAGTGTTTCCTCGGAGCTAATTCATGCTCAGACATCTTTCTAAAACAGTATTCCCTTTGGACTGCCGGCAAAATGATTCGATTAGTTGCGAAACACACGTTTTCTCGATTTCTATCGGTACAGTTTCGCGGTGAATTTTACTTTGCACCGTCTAATCGGAGATCTTCAAAACGTATCTGGCACCGCGTATATAGAGTGTTGGAAAGTTAACAGGTCTGAACGATTAAACGACATTTAAGTTCTGGCCGAGCAAACACACGCCGGAGCCGGCCACTTTCTCGCTTTCTTCCGTTCGCGAGGTCGACCGGCGTTTACGCACAACCGGCGTTTATTCAGGGACGCAAGACATCGGGCTGCCTTGAAAATACTCCGACCAGTTGACCCTCTCTCGCCATTCACCGTTTTTTTATTCTCTCCTCTTTGTATTTTTCTTTCTATTCAGATTCAGTCGTTATTCCTGATCGCCGACGCGAATGCATCCGCATTGTACAGCCTTAGCTTGCAGCAGGAAAAGGAGTAGGCATGGACTGTCGTTGTAGATTGCAATAAAAATTTTTGTGAATAAAAGCTACAATATAGGATCAACTAAATTGTAATCATGGCTGGAGTGCAGATTTTTATGCAAACTCATATTTATTTATGCAAACACAGTTAACGAAATGGAATCACATTGTAATTAAATTATTGAATGAAATTTAATTAATATTTAGGAGAAAATCTGTTAAACGAATAAAATTTAGTTGCACAAATTTGTTTCACACTTCAGGTATCATTATATATACTTTACTCGGGATATTTTCTACGTATTCACATATTAACACTTAGCCGATTAAATGGGGAGTTCTCCCATTTTGTCCTCAACAGAGCGCTGCAATTGATTCTATTTGCTTTTGTTATTAGTTAGTCTTAAACTAGTACTGTTCGTAAATTTTCCAAAATACAATTTTTAATAAATTCAACATCAGCTTAGGATCAACTAATAACAAAAGTAAATAGAATCAATGGCACTGCTTTGTCAAGGAAAAAATGGGAAATCTCCCCATTCGATCGGCTAAGTGTTAAACAGACTTTCCATAAACGCATAAAAATATGAGGTCTAACTGTAATTTTTAAGTAATCAAATAACGATATCGAGTAGTTCACCTGATGGACCCAACAATACCGTGTCTACCATGAAGACAACTGTTAGAAAACTGCGATCACTTAACACTATTCCTACCACAACCGGTCAAATGACCGTTTTTAAAATTTCGATTAGAATTTCCTATATACAACGTAATTGAATCGCCTTTAAACTTTTCGACTTTTTCTCAAATATATGTATAATACATTTTTCAATGTTCACTTCTTTCTTCATTGTTTATTGTCTGAGAAAAATTTGTAGTCTGTCTTCCCTACCGCGACCGGTCAAATAACGTGAAGCGTCGGTAGGAATAGCGTTAACTACGTTATCGTGGAACTCTTCAATCTGTCACCAATACTATTCCTAATATCATCGTAATCGTTAACCACATTTCAGGCGCCGTCACAGCCTTGACGAGGAAGCAAGAAGCAGCCGAGCAGAATCGCCGGAAATCGGCTTTACCGTCGTCGCATAAGAAGCAGCAGCAGCAGCAATCTGCGTCAGATGGGCAAGAAGAGTACGAGGACGAGGAGGAGATTTCGGAACAATGTCCCGAGCCGAACGGTTATTTCCCTGACGCGGAACAGTGCGACAAATACTACGACTGCCGGGACGGCAACGCTAACGAGAAGTTATGCCCGGACGGACTCGTGTTCAACGACTTCAGCCCCCAACACGAGAAGTGCGATCTTCCGTTCGGAATCGATTGCACGAAGAGGCCGAAATTGCGTAAGCGTTCGACGCGTTACAGCGTTTGTACCAAGCGTTTCCGGTAACCGTAACATAAACTCGATTGCAGAGAAACCGCAACCGTCTGCGCATTGTCCGAGAATGCACGGCTACTTCGCTCACGAGGATCCCAGAATATGTAACACGTTCTACTACTGCGTCGAAGGAAAGTTCAACATGATCACCTGCCCGGACGGTCTGGTGTTCTCCGAGAAAACCGGTATCTGCAATTGGCCGGACGAGGCGCAGAAGAAGGGCTGCGGTTCCAGGGAATTGTTCAATTTTACCTGCCCGAAAGTGGACGACTCCGTCGCGGCCACGCATCCTCGTTATCCCGACACGGAGGACTGTCAATACTTCTACGTGTGCGTGAACGGAGAGATACCGAGGAGGAGCGGATGCAAATTAGGGCAAGCGTTCGACGAAAGCACAGGAAAATGCGACTGGGCCAGGAAGGTACCCGAATGGTAAGTTCAGATACAGGAGTTAACCGTTTGTGTCCCAGGGGATATTGAAAAAATACTGTCGAGGAATCCCAAACAGCGCAACCGCGCTTTCTTTAAACGAGTACGAAAAGACCCAAGCAGCTCGATAGCGCTTCTTTTATTTTATTTCGAGAAATACCAAACGGCAATAGCGATTGTATTTAAATTTTTATTTTGTAATGTACTATTGCATTACTATAGTATTATCCTACCTATTGTAAAAAGGACTGTTTACATTAACCCTTTGACTGTGGCGCGCTCTCGGACGAATCCATCAATATGGACGGCGCGTTTTTCGTATGTCAGTCGCTACAACTGGTTGTCCACTGACTAGTGACCAAAACAGTACCCGGAAGTTTGATACCATTCTTAGGGATTAAAAATAATAATGACAAAGTAATAATGGCATATTTAGTTGCTATGTTACATAGGATAATAAATTCTATGTTGAATTAATCAGGTAAAACAATAATAAAGGTGTTATAGTAAAGAAATACACAGGACGTATATTTACGCCTTTCGTATATATTGATGGACTTGTGAAAACGTATATATTCGTCTTTAGCACTCAAAGGGTTAAAAGGAGCTGTGTCCTTGCTTCAGTAAATCTGAGTGCGCTTCGACAATCGGTAACTCGCCGTTAGTTGTTCATAACGTTCGAAATGTGCTGGGTTTTCTCGACATAAAATCTCAACAGCGCGATAGCACTGCTTGGGACTCAAACGGTTTAGCAGAACTGATTTATTAACACTATTCCTACCGACACTTCACGTATACCTATTCCTACCGCGACATTCCCACGTAAGATTACAAATGGTTCTCAGAAAATAAACAATAAAGAAAGAAGTGAATATTGAAAAATGTATTATACGTATGTTTGAGGAAAAGTCTACAGTTTAAAGGCGATTCAATTACATTGTATCTATGAAATTCTATCGAAATTTTAAAAACGGTCATTTGACCGGTTGTAGTAGGAATAGTGTTAAGGAATCGATGATTTTGTCATCGTTAAATAATTTAGTGGTTCAACTTAATTCTTGTTACGGCGATTAATAAAGGTATGTGATGCATGTCTTTGTGAAATTTCAGCAAAGACTGGTATAAAGGTCAGTTGACCGACGAGGAATTGGACGCCTTGGAGAATCCACCGCCGAAACCGAAACCTACCGGTGGACCTAGCAGAAGAAAAGGCGCCAAACCGACATAGATTTTAGGCTACATATACATAGACTTTAATGTTTACCGATCTACTTGATCACCACCTGGGCAATAAAGTATTTTTATCACGACCACCTTTTTCATGAGAAACTAACGAAGTTATTTTGTAATTGAGATTTGATATTATCATACAATCGAGCGACTCTGTTACTTTCGTGCAATATGAATGACTGTGACAATCAGTATTAAATCGAGCGGAAACTTTCACTTTTGTTCACATTTATTGATATTCTTTCAGCAGCAATGGAAACAGGAATACAAAACGTGCGAAAGCAATTACAAATATTTGCCTTATACGGTTATTGATCTTTTAAGTTTAAGATTTTTTTTTTTAAGACTTTTATAAAGTGATTAAGATCGTGTAATTTGTCAGTTATTTTTTTTTATCGCCTGTAGCACGTGCAGAATTTCATACTAACACTCTTTACGAGCGAATTAATCTTTTATGGTACTGTTAATACCGTTATTAGTATTTTGATTTTCTTTGGCTCCGACGATGAATTTAAATAGCGTGTAAATTTCCGTGAACAGTGAAAGTGATCGTAGGCTGAACGTTCTTCGCATTTCACTGGAATCAGTTGTAAAATCTGCTCGATTAAACATCGGGTCAACGCGCGATGCTTTCGCGACAAATTTGATTCGGCATCGCTTTCGTAATTACTGAGTCGGAGCAATTTTATATAACACAATTAAAGCGTTATCAGAGAACGCTATTTCTTGACTGTCGCAAAGCTAATTTCTCGCAAAAACCTAAACCAATACCCTAAAAAGGTACACGGCATCAACGGCAAATATCAGTATTAAAATATCAGCTACAAGTACTCAGCTAATCTTAATCGATCTCAGAAGTCGAAAGTAACAAAACGTGAGAGGCTACGGATTAAAAAGTTGATAAAAGTCACGTTACATCAGTGAGAAGGAAATAAACTGGAAGCGGCGAGAAAAATAAGAGGAGCGAACAGGACGCATAACTCAGTTAGATAAATGAAGAAAAAATCAACTTCATCCTGTAAATGACATAACTACACACCTATTACCAGATACCGTGCAATAGGCACCGAAATGAGTGATTAAAAAATTGATAAACGTACAAGAATCGTGCGATTCAACAGCTTGATAATTATCTACGTTTCGAAACGTTTCGAAGAATGCAAAGATCGCGGTAATCGTATCCTTTTTTTTCTTCATCACGAACCACAGCGAAGGACGACCAGGTGAGAGTACGTGTCCATCCTAAATGGCTAAGCAGCGAAGAAGAGGAAGAAGATGAGCAACGTCGAAGGCGATCGTGCCATGTTGGAGAGAAAGAAGGGTAAAAGCGCGTGGTTCGTTCGATCAATCTTGATTCCAGACAGTTATCCATCGATGAAAACGAAGCGAAAGTGGGGAAGAAACGTAGTGGGGA
The DNA here is from genome assembly GCA_033822845.1 of Tetrapedia diversipes. NCBI lineage: Eukaryota > Metazoa > Arthropoda > Insecta > Hymenoptera > Apidae > Tetrapedia > Tetrapedia diversipes. The sequence continues at coordinate 82,971 of JAOPTO010000548.1, read as the reverse complement.
CCAATGGGGTATACACCGTGGTGAGTTGCTGAAGAGCTGCAGTGTTTCGCGGCGGACACACGATTTCATTAGGGGGACCAAAAATTTGTACATAGATTTACCCGTTCCTTGGTGGACAGTGGTCGGAGTAATACTTGCTGGAATCGCGTGATTCACCTTTAAATCAGAGTCGAGAGAGCAGAGGATAAAGATGATCAGAGCGTCGTCCCTTGTAACGATACTGGCTGTGGTCGCGGCAGCGCGTAAGTAATCTCGTCACTTTCTAGCAATTTCGCGGGCAACGTCCACCGTGAGATATCTTCTTTTTACCTTTAGCTTGAAACTAGTTTGAAAGTTAGTTTTAAAGCTTTAGTTACTTTAGTTTTTTACCTTTACGTCACGTTGAAACTTACGTCTACCGATTTAATCGTTCGAACGCTTAAACGTACAACTTCTATATTCCTAATAACGATATTTGCATATTTTATTTCAAACAACAAAGCGTCGCAATAACGGTTCTTTACTGAGGGACGCATTTTTTGTTGGTGCAAGTGAAAAAAAATAGCTATCCTGTTTTAAATTATACCCTGGCGGCTGTTTTTTTTCTTCTGTAACAATTCATTAGGTGATTATGTAGCATGAGGTTTCTACGATTTATAATGCACTGTTTCGATCGGAAGCAAAAAACGGTGCATGCCAATTAGAGAAGAAAAAAAAAACAGAACGGTTTCGCTGAAACAGCAGACCTCAGACTTTCTCCTCGCTGCTCGGCACGTTTTGTCGCGCAGCTTCTAAAGTGATCGCGCCCCACGAATTTCCTGTATTCGCAATCGCAAGCGCAGAACCGGTAGAACCTCGTAGGCAACTATTTTAAATATCCGAGCCTCGTCGACCATCCTACGTAGAAAAATTGCTCGCGTCTCTGGCGTGCTCGAACGGTGTTCATTTCGTGCGGAGAGTGCGTGAGAGACGGTCGTGCTAAACTTTCTAAAGCGTAAATGTCAGATCTGCTCGCCTTGGTTGCATAAGTATCGCCCAAGCGGTTATCGTCCCTGTGCACATGTAAAACCGATAAATTACATAAAAGGGACAAAACAATATCGCAGACCGAGGTCCCCGACCACTTCTCCGTACGCTGTACACCATTTCTCGCCGGGCTACTTTATATGCTTCTTGAAGCGTGGCATCGGTTTCCGGTATATCTTGCTGAAGTGTGAACGCGGCAGGTAGCGTTGGAGAAATTTCTGAAATTTGTTCCAGTTTCTTTCTCCGTTTCTTCGGAATTCCCAATTTTTGCCAAGCGAAACGACTTCGGTTGCCCGAATTCACTTTTCGTCGATCCTGGTCGCTGAAACGATGACGTTCACCGTTAACGACGAGAAAGTAATGCTTAAAACGATAAACCTTTCGATCAAAGATATCGAGATCGGTCGAAGTGACGTTCGAACATTAATTCGTTCATTTATTATGGATTAAAAATGTAAGGATGCGTGCTTGAAGCATTAATACGAATACTGATACCGATATTGATATTTAACAATAGATTGCTGGATATTGGGTATACACCTATTTTGTCTGAAATGACTCAATTTGACTCAAACATGAAAATTGAAGTTTAAAAAAAAATAAAACTTTATCTTTAAGAAAGTTTGTTCAAAACAATTTTTAAATACATATGCTGTTTATAGATTTTTTTGTTACATTTAGCACAAACGCCTTTACTTTTATTCCTTTCACATGATACTTGAACTTGACAAAATCACAAGCGAGTCAAATTGACTCACTCTGGCAATCTAGCGTTAACACGTTCGATTCGACTGAGTTTCTCGCCAGGACCAAATCCGATTGCATAGAAAATTGGAGTAAAAAGATATAAAAAATTTTAACTTTCTATTTTTATTTTATGTATTTTATATTTATATGTGTATATTATACTTCAATGCTTATTCCATTGAATTCCTTTTACAATTCCGTCACCCAAATATGGATGACGTGGCGACGAACGTGTTAATTTATATCATTTTCATCTTAGTTAGTCACTTTTACTTATTAACATTAAACAATATATAAAACATTGAACCCCAATAAATAGAAACTACTTCACTAGTGCTGTGTTCAACATTTTAATTTTTTAAAACTGCAAAATTCCTAAAATAAACTTCTAACTTCAAACATTTTCAAATTCGAAATATTTACTATGATTCACGTATGATTAAACTTCATTTAGTTTAGTTAAGTCGTATATTAAAATTTACATATATGACTATTTAACGTCCGGGTCTGAACTAAGGTCTGAAAATTTGCGAAACTATCATATGCTAGGATTACGATGTCCCATGACAGGGGACAGCTGAGTGCAAAGGGTTAACACTATTCCTACCGACACTTCACGTATACTTATTCCTACCGCGACATTCCTACGTAATTCAGACTACAAATTTTTCTCAAAAAATAAACAATGAAAAAAGAAGTGAATATTGAAAAATGTATTATACGTGTATTTGAGGAAAAGTCTAAAGTTTGAAGACGATTCAATTACGTAGCATCTATGAAATTCTAATCGAAATTTTAAAAACGGTCATTTAATCGGTTGTGGTAGGAATAGCGTTAAACACGCGTGTATTTGAACGAGCAAACGAACGTTTCTTGAGCCAAGGCGATTCGTTTGAGAAGAAAAGAGCGGAGAAAATTTGATCGCTGTATAAAAAGAGCAAACTTTCATTTATGTGAAACTTGTTTAACGTTATAGACGGCGCGTTCAATTGCCCGAGTAAGGACGGACAGTACGAGGATCCGAAGCAATGCGACAAATATTACGAGTGCATCGACGGCGTTGCCACGGAGAAACTTTGCCCGGATGGGCTTGTCTTCGACCCTTTGAATCGCAAAGTCAACAAATGCGACCACGTATTCAACGTAGACTGCGGGGATCGCCTGGAACTACGTAAGACCGTCATAATTATTAACGATTTTTAAAAAAATTTCTTCGAATCGTCGATAAATCACGTCTATTTGAACGCTTGTTCCATAAATTTTGGTCCTTGAATAATTTATTATCTTCCATACCTTTACAATAATTACTTGTTCCTACTTAATTATCAACTCAACGTGGACTGTAAAGATTATATTAAACTTTATCAGATTATCATAATTAATTAAAATATTCGAAATCCTTTAAAATCATTTCCATAAATCGTACTTACTGCGGCTATAAAAAATATTTGTATAAAATCGTATCTTTAATAAAGCTTTTTTTAAATTTATTTTTAAGGTTGTACCAACCTTTTAAGAGTCATTAGCAACAGCAATATTTATACATATATAATATAAATTAAATCAGTTTCATCAATTTAATGTGCTACAAAAACTTGATCTGATTATTGCACGAGTTTTTAGAATTAGTGGCGTTTTTGACGTTTGCTTTTAATAAAGCTTCTTTTTGCTAGGTTTTGCATTTTACATTTAAATAATTTTATGCGTTTCTATCGAATTAATTAATATGCAGTACAGTGTATGGTGTATACAGAACAGTTTTCGTAGCTATTGTGCGTTTAGAAGCTCGTTCTATAAACTTCAGTCCTTGGACACTTTATTATCTTCCATATTTTTCACGACGAATAACTTGTTGAAAGTATACTCCCCGGAATAAAATCGAGATCACGTTGTACACGTGTCATTCGCTTCTGCGGTTAATGTCCTTGACATACAGGATACGATGACGACAGGTAACGAAAGTGCTTTTGATTCCCGTTATACCGTCGTTTTTTTTTTCTTCTCTTTTAATCCTCGCAGAGCCACCGCAACCGACCAAAAAGTGTCCACGAAGAAACGGTTTCTTCGCCCATCCGGATCCGTCTGTTTGTAATATCTTTTATAATTGCATCGATGGCGAGGCTATTGAAATTACATGCACCACAGGATTGCACTTCGACGAATACAGCGGCACATGCGTTTGGCCTGACAGCGCTGGTCGAGAGGTAAATTTCCATTCTGTGTTTCACAATACACAAGCTTCACGAAAGCTTCCACAATTTCTGTACAGAGGATAAGTTTTCACCTTTTAGAGTATTAATAATTATAGGATTATTATATATTGTAATTGGTGTATTAATAATTAATAATTATAGGAAGTTTCCTCTGGCTTTTGGATTAATTTCTACCATTTTTCAAAGCATTTAATTTGTAAAAATCTAAGTTAAGAAATTAATATTCAGTATTTTTTAATGCTATTTAATTTATAACGATAGAAACTTTTATGTAGACTTAATAATTTGCAAATAATATTATTTAATTGGCGTAATCCTGCATTGGTAGTGTACAATTACAGGAATTGCAGTTTTTAGAAATTTCCTCTGACTTTTGGATTAATTTCTACCATTTTTTAAAGCATCTAATTTGTAAAAATCTAAGTTACGGAATGAATATATAGCGCCTCTTAATGCCATTTAATTTATAACGATAGAAATTTTTATGTAGACTTAATAATTTGCAAATAATATTATTTAATTGGCGTAATCCTGCATTGGTAGTGTATAATTACAGGAATTGCAGTTTTTTTTTAAATAAAATAGTTATTTGAAGCAAGTATAGTAGGTCATGGGAATATAGTTTCCATTTTTAAGCTCTATATGAAATTGAGGAAGTTATGATTATGAAAAAATGAAAAGAGTATTCAAATTAGACGATAAAGGTGTGAATGAGGAGTACTTGAGACGACGAGAAGATTGAAAAAATGCACGATTTTTGGAAGATTGAGGAAAAGAGAGAATATGCGTATCGAAGGATAAATGATTGAGAAAACGCACGAGTGACTCATTCTCAATGAAGAGAAAACAGTTGAGAGTTAAGAGTGAGAGTTGAGAATTCGGTAGTGAGAATTGAGAGTGAACAGTTGTGAGAATCCACAGTTAAGGAATTATACTGAATTGTTATTTGATTGCAATTAAATGTGTTCATTTTATTACTTTTAATTTATTTCATTATCTGTTTACAATCTAACATTCCTACAGCCTAAGCATTCAGATTGTATTTTTAATTAAGAATTGTAATTTTCACTTTTCTACTGTATTTTTATTGCACTTTTATGATCTTCCTATACTTCTGTAAGTAAGTGATTAATTAATTGAATAGGAGCTTGACAAGTAGAATAGTTAACAATAAGTATAACAATACAGAAATGCATGAATTGAATAGCAATTGTAAATTAACCCTTTGCATTTAAAGTGGTACCAGAATTATTTTTATTGTAGCTTTATTATTGTAGCTTTGTTCCTATTTCATACGTTTTTATAAGTAAGTGATTAATTATTCGAACAGGAGCTTGACAAGTAGAATAGTTAATAATAATTATAACGATACAGAAATACATAGTGATGAATTGTACAACAACTGTAAATTAACTCTTTGCATTTAAAATGGTACCAGATTATTTTCATTGTAGCTTTATAATTGACTGTTCCTATTTCCTATACTTTTGTAAGTAAGTGATTAATTATTCGAACAGCAGTTTGACGAGTAGATTAGTTACTAATAATTATAGCAATACAGAAATATATAGTGATGAATTGTACAAGAATTGTAAATTAACCCTTTGCAGTTAAAATGGTACCAGATTTTGAAATACCAAGTGCAAATGATTAAATGGTGCTAAAATTAATAAAGTATAATAATAATAATAATAGCAGCAAAGTAATGGTAGTAAAGTGTTGTATTCAAAAATGTGCAAAAGTTTTATTATTTGGCAATTAAGAGTTTTCTTTCGAAAAGATTGAGTAAGAGTTTTGCATTCACGTTAAACGTTATTTCTTCAGGGATGCGGAGTGGTAGACAAGAAATTGAAGGATGGCTTTGAATGTCCGAAAGAGAGTCAAGTCGATACCAGAGGAATGGTCGTTGACCATCCTAAATTCGCTCATCCAGATGATTGCCAGAAGTTTTATGTCTGCCTGAACGGTGTAACGCCACGTGAACAAGGTTGCAGCGATGGAACAGTTTATAACGAGGAACAGCAAAGATGCGATGCACCTGAAAATGTCCCTGGCTGGTGTGTACAATTTCATCACGATCAATTTATGAATAAACAAATTTTCAAGCGTCAAACAGATTAAAATTCAATAGAACTATCAATGATTAAAGTATGCTTATTTGCATCAGAAAAATTAAATTGAAAATTATATGAAAAATACTTTCTTCTTCTACTTCATACTGAAAATCATGAATTTTCAAAAATGTGTTGTAGCGAGTTTAAAAAACTTTTACCAAAAATTACAAAGTGGTCATTTTGATCACTTTGATAGTTTATGAAATTATTTTAGAGGTAGATTAATATATTAATTTGAGGATGAGGGATTAACTCGTTGTTCAAATTATCGAATATAATAATTCACTTACTCATAGATCTTTTGCTTATCAATGCACATTATATTTGTAAAGATTAAAATTGGCTTAAAAAAAATTTTGTAAAATTATATTTTTTGCAGTGAGGATTGGTACAAGGACGACGACAAGAAACCATGAAAAGTGTTCCAAATTTATATGTCCCGCATCGGGATCCCGACATCATCTTAAAATCACGTCATCCTCGTTTAGTGTGCAATCATGTGTGTGTTTAGACATTTGAATGTTCATAAATAATAAATTCTATTTTATCTTATTCATGTTACTTGGTGGTATTTCATTTTGACACTGATCCTTGTCGACCTTAACGTCACTTTTCTATATTCATTAATTACAAGAAGAAGCTACTTCGACATGCATTTCGTTATTAAATACTCATAAATGAAACGCGAATAATATTTGAAACAGATTTAATTTCTTCGTCAAGATATAGACGTAGAAACACGTACACGAGAAGTGTCTTCGAGTTTTCTTTCGTAACCAACCAGCCGTATCGGTGGTAACTTTCTCTTGGATATTTTATTATTTTTTGTTCTTGAATTCGTCAGACAGACGACTTTCGTGTTAATGTACTTTTTAGAAGCATACGTACGCGATAACGGTATATTCTCTATCCGTAATATCCTCCAAACATTTCATTTTCACTCGAAATACGTAAAACTTGGGAATGAACTTCAGAATTGAGATTTCTCAATACAGAAATATTTCGTGAAAAAATGTTAGAAGCTTCTACAGACTGCTTGGCATATAATACAATAAAGAAAGTTTATAAATTTAACATAGCAAACTAGAGATTAATATTTTTCATAATTATTGCGCTTTTGAAGAAGGAAATACATGCTGTAGAACTGTGTGCCTAGATAATCGTTTGTTATGATAAAAATATTAACAAAGTTGGTTTAAGAAAAAATAAAAAGCTCATAAAAGAAGGTGCAGTTAGAAGAATTTATAAAAAAATGCCACAAATTTTGCAAACTTATTCAATTTACAGTCTTTTGAAGTGTTGTAAGATATCTAATTTTGTGTGAAAACATGTTAAATTTGAAAAAACGTTCTTCGTTCTAAGCGTCATAAAATAGTGACAGAAAATCGTACGCCAACGTTTAAATAGGTCATTGTAAAGAGAAAACTTTAATCTTCAATCTAACTGTAGTTTCAGCATCATAAAAAATTTTTTTAACGTCTCAGAGAAGTTTGAATTCGCACAATATTTTTGAAGAAAACATTCTTCGTTTTCACGATTATAACTAATCGTAGAAAAATCGTAGGGAAAATACAAGCTAAGGCCGTGAAAGTGGAAGATTCAACCTTTAAAACGAGCTAAAAGTGATTACTGTTTGACTTCTTTTCACGAAGTTACAGTAATTCAAATGTTAACAATTGTACGAATACGAGTGGGAGTAACTATCGTTGATGGTTAAATATGCAAGTTTTTAATAATTTTTAATGATCAGAACCATCCTTATTGTTTATTGTTAAATAGCTATAAAAGTTCATAGATAATTGCTGGAAATAGATCTTTTTTGCAAACAGAAAATTCGATCATCTTATGGACATTGAAATATTGGGAGAATACTATATATTTAAATTTTTCAGTTAATAGATATTATTTCTGATCGTTTCGCGTCTAAAATTAAAGAAAAACTTTCGGAATTAATCTCTATTCAATTTCATTACGATTTCCCGCTTTATTTTTTAATTAAAAGCATTTATTTTGAATTATCATCAGTTTGGACATCGTCCCACCATCTAGCGGTGGCTTTGGGAACTATCCGAATAGAAATTTCCGTTATTATAACGAATATCGTTATAAAATTGATTTGAGAGGGAACTGTGGGTCCTAACAAACGAGATACATCCAAAAATGTCCGGAATATATGGCTGCAAATGTGTTTTTTTACGAGTTGAAAATTTGATCAGTTTATGGACATAGAAACACTATCACCACATAGCGGTGAAAAGGTGGTACTAATCGTTCGTGAACCTGTCATACATAGCAATAAACAATTGGTTTTCTTAGTCTTTAGGTCATATTTTCGAAGTATTCCTGTCTTAAAATAAAGAGTAAATCCTTCTAACAATCTTATACACATTTTAGCTTGACTTTTCGATGGTGTAAGTGACGGTGTCGGTTAGCAGTGAGAACGCGATAATGCTTGCTATACAGGTTATAGTTGTTACAATGAATAGTGTCGTGAAATTGTTATCAGTGCCTATCTACAAATCTTTCTATATATGTATTATTTATTACAGCTCATAAAGATTGTGCTCATATTAGTTTTATTGTGATTGTTGCTGGAATACAAAAGAAAGAAGTGATTTCTAAATAATCATTTTTAATTAGGAAATGAGGCAGGAGATTCGATTAAAATTGAATAGGAACAAATTGTGAAGTGTCTTCTTTGATGTGAGACGCGAAAAATTAAAAAATGTTACCTATAAATCGAGAAAAAAGAATATAAATCTTTCTATGCATGACACGTGTACGAATGATTAGTACCACCTTTTCACCGCTAGATGGCTATAGTGCCTCTTGGTCCATGATATTAATTTTGTTATAATATTCGTTATGATAACAGAAATTAGTTTTGTGGTAGTTTTAGGATTCACCGGTAGATGGCGCCACAATGTCCGAAATGCTGATATTTTTTAATAAACATGTTAATTAACAAATAAAGAGAAAATTTAGAATAAAATCAGATTGATATCAATTTTATGCCCCTCTTCTTTAATTTGAGATGCGAAAAGTTCGAAAATATTACCTCTAAGCTGAGAAATTGAATTATATATACTTCCCCGTGTAAAGGTATATGGACGATTAGTACCACCTTTTCACCGCTATGTGGTGATAGTGTTTCTATGTCCATAAACTGATCAAATTTTCAACTCGTAAAAAAACACATTTGCAGCCATATATTCCGGACATTTTTGGATGTATCTCTTTTGTTAAGGCCCACAGTTCCCTCTCAAATCAATTTTATCACGATATTCGTTATAATAACGGAAATTTCTATTCGGATAGTTCCCAAAGCCACCGCTAGATGGCGGGACGATGTCCAAACTGATTATAATTCAAAATAAATGCTTTTAATTAGAAAATGAGGTGGGAAATCGTAACGAAATTGAATGGAGATTAATTGTGGAAGGATTTTCTTTAATTTGAGACGCCAAACGATCAGAAATACGACCTATAAGCTGATAAATTTAAATATACGTACTTCCCCGTGTAAAGGTATATGGACGATTAGTATCACCTGTTCACCGCTATGTGGTGATAGTGTTTCTATGTCCATAAACTGATTAAATTTTCAATTCCCCCAAAAAATGCATTTTTTCAATCATTTATGAACTTTTATGCTTGTTTCCTCTTTTTCAGGTACCATACTTCCATCTCATGTAAATTTTGTCAGGATTTTTTTTACAATAAGTGTTTTATTAAATTAGCGCGATTCTCGCATACATATAGCGTATGGCAATTTGTTCAATACTTCAACAATAACAGAAAAAAAAAGGTTTTAGGACATTTGTTTGTAATTGTTAAAGTTGTTATGTGTTTTGTAAACACTATACTTTTCCTGCATTACGATCTTTGTTTATGAGTTTTCGATTACTATAACTGATCGTTTGAATAAAATTTTAATCAACCTACACTATCGATTTAATGATCTAAACTAATGAAGAAGTTATTAATTCTCGGCTTTTTAGGCTTAATTTATAAACTTTTATTTATGTTTTAACTACTGAATGCCATAATCATCGAGGAACGTTATTAGCAGTCATTTAAATATTGTGATAAATTTAAAATAATAATCGTTATTACGAAATAACGTCGTCGTGCCCCTGTAAAGTAAAATTCAAAGGAAAATGGAGAAAAAGGGGGATGAAGATTTTGATAAGTCTTTTTTATTTTATTATTCTGTAATATAAGATACATTGTCCGACAAATGATTATACAGACGTACAATATCCAGCAATTCGTTTCTTCGTGTATTTTACAATGACGCCGAATGCACTCCCGCAGTGTTCAGTTTCTTAGCTATTTACAAATTATTAATTGATTCGTATATTTGTTACATGACACCAATTCGAACGACAGGTTCATGGCAACATTACAATTCTTTCGTTTCGTACATGCCGTTTCCTTCTCTCGCATACATGCACTCTCTCATTCTTTCCTACACGTGCACGTTTCCAAAAATTGATCGTTCCTACAAGGTATTTAATTTAAAGGCGATGATAATATGCAAAATCAGAAAACGTATAAGAGACGCATGATGTAGTTAAAGGTGAGAAATTACAATGTCCATTGCAAAATTTAATTTAAACGGTTTTAAATATTATATATCCCAGTGTTGCGGTATGAAATACAAAAAATAAGTGGTAAATTACATGGTAAATATTTGAATAATATTTTGAATAATAATTATAATAATATAATAATTTAATAATAATAATTTGAATATTTACATGGTAAATATTTGAACATCATCGTAGCACAGTTCAATGCAACGATGTAGAATTAAGATTAATGTTTTAATGTTAATTTGGTCTTCACCCTAGATAAATAAATTTAAATTAGTGTTACTCTGTAACTAATCATTCGACTCATAGACTACGAATTAAAAACATGTATATTTTTATATTTCCCTTGTTTATCTCAAACAAATTAGCGTAAGTTCAGAGAGGTATTATAATATTTTAATTAAAAGGTAGGAAAGTGGTAAAAAATTAAAGTTTGCAATCTTGGCAGGTCTCGAATTCGTAAAACTGGCGGGGTCGGTAGTCGAATGTTTAGTTATTTAGAAAATATAAATTAAACAGGAAATATCTACCAACGGAAGTCTTGTAGGATAAAGATGATGTATCATTTATCGAATATAATGATTTCGCCTCAAGAAATTATCCTATGTTCACGTGAAGGCGTATTTCCTTACTAACGCTCAAATAAATAACGTATCTAATTTTGATTGACAGCTTTCCTTTCGCTCTGTCATTAACACTAGAACTACCAGAACACTCAAAATGACCAATTGGTGATTATTCATAGCAACCTTATAAATTCACTGTAGTAAAGCTTCCAAAATTCACTATGATTTTCTGCAGAACATATAAATAAAGATTTGTTTCCCATATATTAGGTATTTTTTCAATGTAATTTCCAATTTAATTAGTCAAAATGACCAATTGGTGATTATTCAGAGCAACCTTATAAATTTACTGTGGTAAAGCTTCCAAAATTCATTATGATTTTCTGCAGAAGGTGTAAATAAGGACTTATTTCCTATGTACTCGGTACTTTTTCAATGTAATTTTCAATTTAATCAGTCAAAATGATTAATTATATGATTATTCATAGCAATCTTATAAATTTACTAATGATTTTCTGCAGAAGGTATAAATAAAGATTCATTTTCCATATATTAGGTATTTTTGCAATGTAATTTTCAATTTAATCAGTCAAAATGACTAATTATATGATTATTCATAGCAATCTTATAAATTTACTGTGGTAAAGTTTCTAACATTTACTATGATTTTCTGCAGAAGATATAAATAAGGACTTATTTCTTATGTACTCGGTATTTTTTCAATGTAATTTTCAGTTTGACCTCTTCCATGCAAATAAGTACACTTTAATTGTTGGTAGTTCTAGTGTTAATTCGATATTGATTTATCAAACGATCGAAACACCTTATCGCAGAATGTCCAACATACACGCATCACAAGCACGCGGCACATTTTCGATCAAATACGAGGAAAGTGGAGAAAACGAAAAGAAGTTTCTCGCTCGATACTTTACAATGAAACTTACAACGAAACGTTAGAGTTAGTATTAATGTCCCGTGATGTAAGACACGAAGATTCATTCTGTACAAAGATTTACACTCCGCAGAACAGGTGATACAAAAGTGCTGTAAGGTGACTGTTTCCTTCAGAGCGTTAACGAGACCACGGTTGTGTCGCGTGAGAAATCATTTTAACACTAGGTTTACGGTACCCGTCAATTTCACGGATTTTGGATTTCATGAGCAACATTTGCAAAAGATGGTCACTATTATTCTTAGCGATTTTTCTTCATTGTTATTAATAGAGTGATAAAAATACACCCTAATCTATTTCCCTGTCAGTTCTGCAATTTCAAATTCTGTACGATGTATACCTATTTCTTAACCCTTTGCACTCGAAAGGCAAAAATCTGAAAGTATAGAACACTGAAGTTAGAGAAATCAGAATTTATTTATCTTAATACTCACTTAATTCAGATAATGGCTGTTGAAAATTGTAAACATGACTATTTGTATCTGCAAACTTGCAAAATTGTTATCGTTTGATTATCAGTAGTCACCTCTCGAGATCAAAGGGTTAATATATGTATATTACAAACAGATATACAAGAAACGTCCATAAATTTCAGGGACCCATCAATTTCAGAGATTTCCAACTTCATGAGCAAAATTTGTAGAAACAATTGCAATTATTTCTAGCATTTATTGCTAATTTTTATCAATGGAAATATACAAATATTCTCAAATCTATTTCCCTCTCAGCTCTGCAATTTCAAATTCTATTTGGTATATACCTTATTCCTTGGTACATGTATATTGGAAATAGATACACAAGAAATATCCGTAAATCTAGTGTTAACGATGCATCCTCTTTCGCGTTTGTCGTCCTTCGATTCTCCAGTGTCAGACACTGCACGCGTAAATTCGCAGGATTCTTTACTTTGGACAAAAAAAATCGACCGAGAGTGAAAATAGAAGATTCAGGCCTAACGCTTTAACGGTACTCCTCTAACATTAACTAATTGTAAGTTAGCTATCGGTATTGGTATCGTACAACGTTTAATGTTATATACAAGGTAATATAGAAAAAGTTCAGCAATCGTCGCCAATTTTCTTTTTTTTTTCCTTTCTCTTATAAATATCGATGTCTTAACACTTAGCCAACCGAATGGGCAGATCTCCCATTTTTTCCTCGACAAATGCCATTGATTCTATTTATTTTTTATATTAATTAATCTTGAACTAGTATTGTTCACAGTTCATCAAAAGCATTTTTTGTTTTTCCAAAGTACAATTTTTAATCAATTCAACACCGGTCCAACACTAACTAATAACAAAAGTAAATAATGATTTGTTAACTAAGTTCCTGCCGTGTTAAAAAATTTTTTAAAAGTTCATTTTTTAATAAATATTAACAAATAATTAATCAATAATGTATTCTCCCTTGTTTACAATTTTTTCTCAATGATCAACAAGATTTTCAATACTTCGTTGGTAGAAATCATCCGATTTCGATTAGCTTTCGAAACAAATCGAAAGGGATGGAAATCTTTCTTTTAAAAAAAGAACGGCAGGAACTCAGTTGCCAACTTAATAGAATCAACAGCAATAGTTTGTCGAGGAAAAAACGGGAGATCTTCCCGTTCGGTTGGCTAAGTGTTAATCGAGACGAGTTACGATTACGGCATTATCGGTGGCCTCTTACATGTTAATTAGCGAACGGTGCATGGCTCCGAGATTGAATCATGCTCACACGAATTGTCGAGTTGTGTTCGAATTGTTTTTACGTTTTAAGTAATTTTGTTGCGTTAGGATTCGCTAATATGGAAGGACGGCAGAAGCAAATCCCGCCGATTCGACAACTGCGAACATTAAATCAGCGCAACACTGTTCTCATCTTTTCCTCCCTTCTTTCCTTCTTCGTTCGACAGGTCGGTTGATCTTTCGCTTGAGCAATCGACGAACATTTTCATTCGTATTCCGTTATGCTTGGAGATTTACGTTGTAGAAAACATGCAAATTAACACGTGTGCACGTCTACGGTACACGTATCGACGTATGTTATTAACACTTAGCTAACTAAATGGGGAGATTTCCTATTTTTCCCGCAAGAAAGACGCTGCGATTGATTCTACTTGCTTTTGTTATTAATTAATCTTGAACTAGTGTTGTTCACAGTTCGTCAAATGCATTTTCTGCTTTTCCAAAGTAGTATTTGGAAAACAAATTTATAATCAATTCTTAACCCCTTGGCCTACACGATATCTGCCAATTGCACGAGCTATAGTAAACAAGAAAGTCAGTCGTGCGCCATTGTTATTCAACTGTTGAACCGTGTACCTGAACTGGCGCAAAATGTATATTTTTCATGACATATATTTTAGTGCAACGAAAGGAATTGTGAAATAATAAACAATGTTCAGATACAAATAGTAATTTTAAAACGTCTACAGTGTAATCATAATCAAAGGAAAAATATTCGATGTGAAATAATTCTGTTCTAATAATAATAGGCGGCACCTTATGCACAAATTCTACACCACGAGTATTTTAGTGCAACGAAAGGAATTGTGGAATAATAAACAATGTTCAGATACAAATAGTAATTTTAAAACGTCTACAGTGTAATCATAATCAAAGGAAAAATATTCGATGTGGAATAATTCTGTTCTAATAATAATAGGCGGCACCTTATGCACAAATTCTACACCACGAGTATTTTAGTGCAACGAAAGGAATCGTGAAATAATAAATAATGTTCAGATACAAATAGTAATTTCAAAACGTCTACAGTGTATTCATAATCAGAGGAAAAATATTCAATGTGGAATAATTCTGTTCTAATAATAATAGGCGGCACCTTATGCACAAATTCTACACCACGAGTATTTTAGTGCAACGAAAGGAATTGTGAAATAATAAACAATGTTCAGATACAAATAGTAATTTTAAAACGTCTACAGTGTAATCATAATCAAAGGAAAAATATTCGATGTGGAATAACTCTGTTCTAATAATAATAGGCGGCACCTTATGCACAAATTCTACACCACGAGTTAGACTCGTGATTTTCGTTTATGGCACAAATTCTACACTACGAGTCAGACTCGTGGTTCGTTTATGCACAAATTCTACACCACGAGTTAGACTCGTGATTTTCGTTTATGGCACAAATTCTACACTACGAGTCAGACTCGTGGTTATAGGCCAAAGGATTAACACGCGAAGGAGAGTGTTCGGTTAGGTGTGGTACCGTGCGGTTAGCTAAATGTTAATAGGCTCACTGTCGATGAACTGTTAAAATAACAAAATCAGTCGATCTTTCACTTCGATTCGGTTTTTCACGTGTACTGTTATCAATTCGTTCTGTTTGTTCTTCGTTCGTAAAGAAGCACAGAAGAGTGCGCAAGTATAATCGTTCGGACGAGAACCGTTTTGCATAAGCTCGTCCGTTTTCATGAAGTGAAAATATCTTGCGGCGTAATTGACTGTTTTACTCGCGTCGATCGTATTACCGTTAAGTTCGATTATTATACATGGCGTTGAGCATCGAAGATAAATACTTTTCGAAAACGTTGAAACCTCGAGTTTTGATAAATCATTAACGTTTCAATTATTATTTCATCCTAAAGTTACGGTCGCGCGACTGAAACGGTGCGAATGCTCGATATTAAGCCTGCGAAATCGATCGATAGAGGAGGATCAATCAAGTTTTTTTACACTTTTTCTGAAAATCGACCGTCGTTTATTAACCAGAAATCTGCGGAACGTCTTTCCCTGAAACTAAAAGTCGCGTTAAAGTTTCACGGCGGCTGACGGGGTGTATACGCGTGCCATACCTCGAGCTAAGTCATATTTCCCTGAGGAGCGAGGGTAGAAACCAGAATCTAAGGGCGTAAAATCGGGAGACACGCGGGGAGGAAATCTTATGAAACAAGAAAAGTCGAACCTAAGGCTCTCTTTAACGAGAAATTCCTTTAACCTTCACCTCGAGTCGCAACGCAACATTTTTCTTGCTTTATACTTAATCCAGTAGCGACTCCACGATTTTTTTCACGGATACTTTATCACCTCGAAGAACATTACAAAATTTACGTAAATCAGAACTTAAGGAAAAAGAACTGGATTGGAGTTATATCTCAGATCTTGTTCGATGTTCTGCTCCAGATCGCATTTCTCTGTCCCTAACAGCATTTTATGATTTTTTTAATGAATACTTTATTACCTCGGAGAACACTACAAAATTTCCACGTAGAACGCAAAAAAAGAAAAAAGAATTCAATTGCAGTTATATCTCAGATCTTGTCAGATATTCTGTCTCTAGATCGCTTCTCTCTGTTCGCGACAGTACTTTACGATATTTTCATGAATACTTTATCACTTCGAAAAACACTATAAAATTTCCACATAGAATACAAAAAATAGAAAAAGAAGAAAAGCTCGATTGGAGTTATATCTCAGATCTTGTTCGATGTTCTGTCTCTAGACCGCTTCTCTCTTTATCCCTGACAGCGCTCTACGATTTTTTCACGAATACTTTATCACCTCGAAGAACATCACAAAATTTTCGTAATCAGAACGCAAAAAAAGAAAAAAAAATGCGATTGGAGTTATATCTGAGATCTTGTCCGAGGTTCCATCTCGAGATCGCTTCTCTCTTTATCCCTGACAGCTTTCTACGATTTTTTCACGAATACCTTATCACCTCGAAGAACATCACAAAATTTTCGTAATCAGAACGCAAAAAAAGAAAAAGAAATGCGATTGGAGTTATATCTGTGATCTTGTCCGAGGTTCCATTTCGAGATCGCTTCTCTCTGTCCGCGACAACACCTTAAATTAGCTCGTCGGTACGTTCAATAACGTTCACGTGGATCGAGGGAAAGTTACAAGTGGTTTTTCGCAACAAATTGTCCGAGCGTCAGCTTGGAGAAATGCGTGTACGGCCCCCCTCCCCTTGAAATGAATCGAACGAGTGCGAGGAAGTTCGCCTCGGTCAGCCCAGAGGATGGATCGATGGCCGGATGGGCTGGGTGCAAGCAATCGGGGCGAACTTTGTTTTGGCTGTCGGCCACGATCCTCTGTCGGGTCGCCAACCGTGCGATAACGATAACTCTAACGATCGCTCGAGCTTTAATATCGATCGTCATCGGACACCGTGTGAAAATCCTTGCTTCTCTGTTCGTCGCGCAACCGGAACTTGTGTCTTCGGTGTTTTTTAATCCTAGAGGATATTGGAACAACACGTTGTTCGTCGATCGGTTCAATTTCTCTTGTTTCCCCCTTGGCGTGAGAGGACTTTAATCTTTAACGTTCTTATGTCTTATGATATGTTACAAGAAACGGAAAAACACTCGTTTAGGTTGCTACTGCACGCGCTTCTTTTCTTGTCGCTCGTATAGAGCAGACTGGCGCACAAGTTTGGTTGCTATCCGATCTTCTGCAAATTGCGTTTCATTTGCTCTTTCTGACGAGCTTTCTGATATCAATTTTACAACACAACTTCGATTTTTTTTTTTTATATTTAACACGTTCCCACCGGACCATGCCGTTTTTTAAAGATTCGCGTATACGACCCACACTTTTACGATTAACACGATTTTACGATTATGATTCGACTGAATTTCTCGCTGAGCCCAAATCCGATTGCATAGAAAACTGGGGTAAAAAAATGTAAAAACAGCAAAAGTTTTAATTTTTTATTTTTATTTTATATATTTTATATTTATATATATTATACTTCAATACTTATTCCATTGAATTCCTTTTAAAATTCCAATTTAAAATCCTATTTAACTTTAAGAAAAAGAGCGTCACCCAAATGTGGGTGACGTGGCGACGAACATCTTGAACAATGTTTTTGACCTACATACGCCTTACAATTTTTCAGTAGTACAAAACGAAGATTAAAGATTTTTAAAAATTCTTCATTTTACAATAAGAACGGAAAGTTCAGTGTGGGTCTTATGCACCCCACGTGACACGGAACGTGTTAACAAATTATTTAAATATGCACTACTACATATTGGTTTCTTCAGATCATTGTAATAACAATGACGATATTAACAATTTCGTAATTAATATTATTTGTTTAAGTAAAATACTTTTACTGATTTTTCTATCGCTGGTCATCGGTGACCCTCTCATAGCATTCAACGTGTTAAATGAAAGATATTAAGGGCGAAAAACGGCATAAACAAATAATGGCACTAAACAAATTTCAGTTACCTTGTAATGATTATTATATTTTTTAATATCATAGTGCAATAAATTTAATTGACAAATGAAAGAAGATAAGTACAGTACACAATGGTATATACTGTTAAATGAAAAATATTAAAGGCGAAAAATGGCACATATAATGGCACTAAACAAATTTCAGTTATCTTGTAACGATTATTTTATTTTTTAATACCATAGTGCAACAAATTTAATTGACAAATAAAAGAAGATAAGTTCAGTAGACAGTGGTATATACTGTAAAATGAAAAATATTAAAGGCGAAAAATGGCACATGTAATGGCACTAAACAAATTTCAGTTACCTTGTAATGATTATTTTAATTTTTAACACCATAGTGTAACAAATTTAATTGATAAATGAAAGAAGATGAGTCCAGTACACAATGGTATATACTTTTTTAGTATTCGTAGTATGTATGTTTCTTTAATATAGTATATACTATTATGTTCGGTATAACGTTACAAAGAAAGCAACCGTGCAAAAGAGAGCAACCTGTGTGTCTTGTATATCTCGTAAAGTCTGCTCTATACTAAACGATAATAATATTTTACAGCCTAATTTACAGCTATACATTACATACTCCGTAATCTCATCTCTCTATCACGAATACCGATATTAAACAGTGTGGATAATTTTATACGCAACACTCTTAAAGATTAGGTTTCCTAACCGCAACAGTATTTTAGTTATTGTTCTTGAGCACAGAATTTAAACGTGATTTCTGTTTTCGATCGATTTTTGCGTCTAGTCGATGATTGCGCAAGGCGTATCAAAAATTATATAAAGTGATCGTTAAGATTGTTACCTGGTCTGTAAAATTATTGTACAAATAATGTAGTCAGAAATTGTATGATATACAAAACATTTCCAGTAAAAGATGTTTTAATTTAAATAGATATATAAAACTGTTATGTTAAAGTTATGTTAAAACATTGTGCGGATTCTTTCTAAAAAGTTGTATTTTGTTATAAAATATAAGTGTAAATACTTGCAATAGTAAAATTTATTGTTTCTTTTTTCTTCTTTTATCAGTATGTTGAGTTTTGCAAATAATGCTTGGCAGTGTTATTATAAATTTTAAAATAATTTTCAGACAATGCTTAGCATTTATAAATCGATAAATTCAATATATGTATAAACAAATGTTGCACGCACGTATAAATATTTAATTATGCACGTCTCATGTTGCACGACTAGACGCAACAATCTGTTAATCGTATTATAGACAGGAATGTGTTTATCTTGTGAGTGTTTAAATGCAGAAGTATAAAAACTGTTACGAGTTTATCTATCTAAATATGCGTATAGAAACATTGAGTTAGTTTCATGGTGAGTTAGAATGTCATTTCCGAATTGCAAGTATAAATAATACACAGGGTGTTCAGTAGCACTTGGAACACAATAAAGAGTAACAGAATTACTTTTCAGGCTTCGCTTTTAACGACAAATATTTGAAAGTCAGCTAGAATAATTTCAGACAAATCCTTTCTTAGATAAAAACGAATGTAGAAGATGTTAAGACATCGTAAGAATCATTATCAAATTACAACGGGCATTTTTTTACAGACCTTTGCGATTTGTTTGGATTTTTCATGGGCAAGCACAAGTATGCAAATGATTTATGCAAATAAATTCGTGTTTAAAAATTTATTAATTATATAATAAATTATATTTAAAAATTTTGTAACTGTGAATTTTGGATCTATTGAGATTCAAGGATCAATGCAGCAAGTAAAAACGTTTAACATCTAATTAAATTCTTTTCTTTATATAAATTACCGCATGGTCCACTTGCAAAATGTCACAGAATTTTTCTCCATAGCTTCTAGAAAATAAATTGGTAGGAACATGCAGTTAATTTTACTTGCGAATAATTATTCTGAGACTTCTTTAAATTTTTGTAACTAAGAATGTTATCTGTTATAATTTTCACCATTTTCTGTATTTATGTTTATTTAAAAAAATTATTGAAACTCGTGAATTCTAAAATTTGAAAACTGTTATTTCTGATCCCAGATAATTAAAACGTTTTTGCAAACGAGTCTTCTTTTTTATTATCGCATCCAGGTGATAAACTCGTGTACGATTTTGTGTCATTGGATGCACGTATCAGCAAAATGTCTTCATTTATCCTCACTGCTTTGACGACTGTTTAGAGGAAAACACGAATTCCACATTCTACTAATATGGAGCGAATGTTCATTAAGAGTAAACCAGGATTAACGTAGGAACGTCTGCAGGAAGTTTAGGAATTTCCTAGAGCATTTAGGAGACACTTCGTATATCCTGAGGATATCTTACTTAGAACTTGTGTAACGTAATTACCGGCTCTATTGAACATGATATTATATCGCCAAATTGGACCATGTTCATTTGCGTTGTCATTACTTCGCTCGATTCGTTTACGAAATCGAGTAAACGCTGCCACCTGTGTGTTTTCAATAACAAACCTTAATACGATGATATTTGCATTAGAATCTTGCCATTTTGCATGTTTAACCTTCTTTGCGAATATTTTAACGCATTCGCGACCGGTAAAATTTTTCCGTTTCTAATGCCGAGTATCGGCGAAAATAATGAAATTCTGAAACTGTTTGCCGCAAACTTGTATCGTTAGAGCGAGGATAAAAATAATAAAAATTGTTTTGAAATATCAATGCTGCAATAATGTGTTGTTTAAAATAAAAAGATTTTTATAATTAGTATGCTTGCTTTATAGGTAGACAATGGAACACTTATTATTATTGTACTAAATTATTATTGACGTGAATTTACGTTAGCAGTCGCGAATGTGCTAATACCAGCATTTAAATTCAACACTTATCTGAACGATTGACAGTTTCATAAATAATTTGAATAATTTCATACAGTTTGTCTTAAAAATGAAGCATAACTAAATAAACTGAAAAAAGATATAATTTCAATTTAAATACCTGTTTTGAGTAAAAGGTTTTTGTCTGTTTCAAATAAAGCGTACCTAAATAAACTGAAAAAAAGATGTAATTTCAATTTAAATACCTGTTTTGAGTAAAAAGTTTTTGTCTGTTTCATCAATACTGGAAACGACATTCCAACTGTTTCCCAAGTTCGCTGCGTACTTTCTTTGAAATTGCTGCATCTTCCGAGTTATGCGACGGCGATGCGACATCTTTACGTTGCGCCTCGCACGCGTAAACGCTTATTCGCGACGGTCAACGTTGAACTTGCCGACGATCCCACGCGAAGACAGCCTCCATCGATCGTTAACGATCGATCCGTTCGTCGATCGAACGCTTAGAAACGCTCTCAAAACCGAAGAACCCTTCTGATCCGCGAAGCATCAATTCCTGTTACAAAAGAAGGACACCTCGTAAATAAACGTGCGCGAAAGCTGCTACACCCTCAAACGAGACCGATCTCGAAATCAATCATCAAACGATGAACCCGACAAACGTGTTTCGTTCAGTTTCTCCGTTGTTCATCGAATCCGCACACTATGTCACCGCGATAGAACGTTCGTTACTTCTCCATTTGTAACGTATAACGATGCATCAAGAGGCTCGACGCGGACGAGCGACATCTTGTCGCACGACCGTGCATCGGTCTTCGTTGTTTTTAATTGGAAAAACAAGGAAAGACAAATGATTGTTTGTAAAAAAGTCGCTGGTCTGCATCTAGCCTGAAGGATGCTTATCCTTGCGTTCCGCGAAAGTGTCCTGGAAACAAACCCATCCAACAGGTCCTTCCTTCCTTGCTTCGTTACTTTCTATTCTCTATCAAACGTACGGTCTTGTTTGGTTGGAAAGAAGACGAAGAAGCTTTACATTTCAGTGTTCTCCTCGGCCTCCTCGTCGACCTTAGGCAACATGTAGACACCAGGAATCGGCGGCACGTGATCTTCGAGCTTCAAGATCGGCTTGCAGTCCCTGGTGACGTCCACTTGATTGAAAGAGTCCTTCAGGATATTGATCTCGTTCTCGTGGGCGAACAGGTTGGTTGGCGGCTCCGTCCCGCATACGTCGTTCTCGTCGGCGCTGCTCCTATGGCACAGGTTGCCAGACGGAAATTGTCACGAGGTCAACGCGAACGGATCGGTGGACAGCTCGTCCACGCTCGGGCTAGCTTTCACCGGCTCTTGCTTCTCCGACTGATGGCTCAGCCTGTGGACGATCTCGTCGTGGAGGATGTTGAAGCACATCGCCGTGAGCGCCATTCCGGACATTATGTAAAAGGAGCAGAACCAGATGGTTAGGTTCCTCGACTCGTAAAGGCTTTGGCGGGGGTAGGAACCGGGTACCATGTCGCCGAACCCGATCGTGCTCAGGCTCATGAAGCAGAAGTAACTTGCGTCTATGATTGAACACGAAACAGTAGATTTAGTTGTGCGACGAGAAGCTGTTATTGATTGTATTCGAGTATAAATTGAACTTTTTATGATGGATTCGATTTAACCCTTTACACTCTAACCGTATCCTCTAAAATTTTCAAGCACGGAGTACATTAGAGAATACATTAAAATGTATTCAGTATAAATAAATGCTGTTAAAATATTTGATTGGTATTATTTGATCACTGACAGTCACTTTTCGAGTGCAAAGGGTTAATACTGCACTGAGTTGGCCAAAAAATAATGTTTATACTAAGTTAATATTAGCCATTATTACTGGTTTATCAGTAAACGTATTTTGATTGTTAACTTGTTAAATTTTGATTGTTAACATTGTTAACATTAGATTATTAACATTAGATTGTTAACATTGTTAAATAATAAGTAATTATCTAATAATGCCATATATATTATCTATTTTGTTGTGAAAAATATTACTTATATATGAATAAATAGATTAGTTTCTTTTTATCCAAAAACTTTATTTATGCGAGTACTATTTATTGTTGGCAAGAAAAAAATTTTGTGGCTCTTTAAAAACTTTGAAATTTTGTAAATTGTAATTTTTGACTCTTCCGACTCGAAAGGTTGCCGATCCCTGCGTTAGGTGAAAGATTCGATAAATCTGTTTTATACGTACCTATGAAGGACCAGCCGTCTAATTTGTGCAAGGTGAAAGCTCCCGCGACGATGTAACAGAGCATCGCACCTAGACAAATGCTGATCGGCGCGAGTATGGTAACGTTGGGTCTGTCACCGGAACCAAGACTCGACACTTCGTCCTTCGGGCTGGTCTTAATCTCCACAGTGCTCGCAAACGTCGACGCGTTCGCGCGGACGTAAAACGGCTCCTGCAACTGCAACTGCTGCTGCTGTTGCGCCATTTCCTCTTGCTGCCTTTTCTTCCTCATTCGTCTCTCTTTCTCCTGCATTCACGCCAATTTAAAAGCAATTTTCGAGATCGATACACGAGAAAGCGGGGGGTTGGGTCGTTTTTTTTCTCCGTGTTTAACTCGGGAAATCGCTTTCAAAGAGTTTAGCTCGGTAAGACGCACGGGAAAGCTTGATTCTGTATCGCTTCCTGCAGGAGTGCTCTGGGAATCAAACTACTAACATGTGTCTCTCGAGCATTTAATCTCTCAGACTAGGTGCAATGAAACGAGAACTCAGTTGAGATCCGAAAATGGATTAAAAGCTTGAAAGATGTAAGGTTTCGCACTAGCATAACTTATGGATTACGTATCATTTCACTGAATTCTTCTGTTTCGTTTGGATGTGTGTGTGTGTGTGTGTGTGTGTGTGTGGGATGAGTATATTCAAACAATAAAACAAGTATTTACATGTAATATTAATATCAGTAGAAACATAAGTAAAATTATAGAGTACATTATCATTCTTTAACCCCTTGCCTTATGATCACAAGATTTAGTAAATGTTATTTAGAACAAAATTTTATTGTAAACTAACAATAAGATTACCAAATATAATTTAATTAACGTTAAGAAACGTGATCGATGAAAGATAAGGAGTTAAACGGTACACGTTAATCCTTTCATAGTCTATTAAAACAAAGAGCCATACATAAATATGGCGGCTTAAAAAGTAATTACTGCAGTGTTATCAAAGACTTTTACGTTTCTCTGGTTACATTAAACAAGATACGTAATTTCAACTCTTTATATATAAGTAAGCTTTGTAAATTATATTACGGTGGAACGGTTTAAAATATGAATCTTACGCTTCTGTAACCGACGGATTCCACGAATCTCTACCGTATTAAATTGTGAAAGGGTTAACGCTCGCGTCTCAGAATTCTCGCAACAATTACGATTCGTGCACTCACCTCCATTCGTCTTTCGTCGTAGCAACAATAGCCGCAATTTGAACAAAGGCAGCAACAAAGAGCACGCGTGAAAACGCCCCTGGCACACCTAGATAAAAGGCCCCCGGCACTTGACAAGTAAACCAAGGTCAAGGGGATGCCGAGACTGGCGTAGCCGGTGGTAGCAATTTTACCCCATGTAGATTTCGGCGCTATACTTCCGCAGCCTGAAAAACCATTAAACATTTTTCACTCTGAAAGTATTAACCCTTCGCACTCGGCTGTTCCCTCTCATGGGACATCGTAATCCTAGCATATGATAGTTTCGCAAATTTTCAGACATTAGTTCAGACCCGGACGTTAAATAGTCGTATATGTAAATTTTAATATACGACTTAACTAAACTAAATGAAGTTTAATATACGTGAAGTATTAACCCTTCACACTCGAGAGACGACCGTTTAATGATACTAATCTCAAAAATCATCAAATTCCAAATATTTATTAAGATTCACCTATATTAACCAGTTAAGTGTGGCGACCTCTTTTTAAAGCACCCCCCCTCCCGCCCCCAGTGTGTGTCGCGATAATCAGGCGATGACGGATATAGTTATAAATCCAACTCAAATTATTTATAATTTTCATTTGTTTTTTTTTTATTTCGTGTTGACCTCTAAACATTTTAAACATATTAAACTTTACGAATATAATTTAGTTTTCGCCAAAATTACAATTTAAATATCAAATTGTAACAAAATTTTACGCATTACGGATATAGTCGTCAACACACACTTAACTGGTTAAACGTCGTTAACACTTTATCGATCGGAAGCCTGTTAATCGGCTTTTAGATGCTTACAATCAGTCTGTAAATTTTATAATGTTTCCTTACACGAAGGCGACTGTTTCGTATATATATTGTAAAGAGATATTAAACTATCAATTACTCGATGAAAATCGTTGTGATCAATTCATTAGCGATGCATCCGTGCCAAAATGAGCCGATCGAGAGTGTGTGTGCAATACGTTACGCGATCGATAAAGTGTTAAGCAATATACTAAATTCACATGTATGACTATTCAACCCCTGAGTCTAACTAATAAACAAATTAATTAAAGTCTGAAAATTTGCGAAACTATCATTTGGTGATCAACAGTCATCAGTCGAGTGTAAAGGGTTAAATCGTTTCATATTTCGCGGGGACGTGATTTCGAGAAGATGCATGGAGCGTTTCTAAGGCATGAAAGAGGAAGATGATTAAGGAATTTTAGGTGAACGTGACTAAGTACATTGAGTGAGGGAGGTTGAGGGTCAAAATGAAATAGAATGAACGCGGAAACGAATATGGGGTGTGAGAAAAATTCGCGTGGAACAGTCTTGTGGGAGTTTTTGAGAAATTTTTAAATGAAAGCATTCAAATTTTATGGAAGAGAGTTCATGTGTGAAGAAGTCTTGTTTAATAAATAATATTTTGTAGTTAACTGTGTCATTTCTCTTCTTATACCTCTAAACCACATCACGTGGGGTTTTAGCAAAAGTAGAATGTATTATAACTCCTTCATATCTTTACAATAAATATTCCTTAAATGCGATCTTATTGGAATTTTTCTGCACTCATAAATATGAGATTTGTTGTTCATACTATTTAGAAAAGGAATTTATAGCGTTCTCCGTATAAAGGAATATTTCATCCTTTTACACTTCTCAATATAATTAACAATTAATTATTTTAAATGCCATAGGCTAAGTCTATGATTAATTAAGGAACTATTATTAACTTATTTCTATACTACTATTGTTGCTACCATTTGATCTACGAAAACATTTCAATGTCTTTAATTCACAGAACGATAGTTACTTCCTTTATCATCTAACCGAAAGAAACAGAAAGTAGAAGTATAAAAAAGAAAACCCAATAATCAGGATTCGCGACAATTAATCGTAATATCCAGAAACAGAGGGTTGCCGCGACCTGTTCGAATTTGCATACAGCGAACAACAAGATCCATAAACGGATGCTGGTTAATATCTCTCGTAAACAGATCGAAAAAAAAAGAAAGAAAGAAAGAGAACGTAGCGCCCCGTGAAAATGAAGAGTCGACGGAGAAAATGGCGGCGGGGAGAGGCAGGCGTTTCCCGATAGCCGGAGGAACG
Source organism: Tetrapedia diversipes (assembly GCA_033822845.1). Lineage (NCBI taxonomy): Eukaryota > Metazoa > Arthropoda > Insecta > Hymenoptera > Apidae > Tetrapedia > Tetrapedia diversipes. The sequence goes on along the minus strand of JAOPTO010000548.1, from coordinate 56,224 downwards.
GAATCGGAAAAAAGTGGAGGCGCGAATCGATCGGGCCGACGCCGCTTAAGATAATGGATCGCCTATTGGAATTGCTCTGGACCGTGCATGATAGCGGCCTCGAGTGCATTGCCGATGGAATTGCACAGCCGCGGAAATCTCGCGAAACTACGCGAAAGCCTATTCGTCACTGTCGTTCCGCCTTATCGTTCGCGACGCGACGGTGTGACCCTTTCTCGTGTCCGTTATCTGTTACCATTTGTTAGGGACCAACGGCAGATTGTCAAGCCGAGTTTTATTGGTCGAACAGCCGCGGTATATGGACTCGATGCATCCGGTGGCTGTAACAAATCTGTTGAGCCCCTCGTATCGAGTGTACGTTCCTTAGGTTCAAGGTTGTTTGCTACGCTGCCATGATTTACTGCCTCAAATTTATTGATAGAAACAGCACCTGCTGAAAGGGAATTTGCATGCAAGCATGGCAAATGGAACTCTTTTTCTGATGAAGTTTTTCATTTTATTTCTAGGGTGCAAAACTTTGATACACCAATACCCCACTTTGCGTCGGGGTTACGTTCCAAAAAAACACGACGCAAAGTGAATTAAGATTTTCTATAGCAAACCATGTAAAGATCGAAGATTGAAACTGAACTCTAAAATTAGCAAAACAAAGTGAAAATAAAACTGTATTAAAATTACGTTGATTTTCGGTTAGAGGAGGAATTACCTAGTTTTTTTGGCATGGCGCAATTAGAAACAAAAGTAGAGCTATCTGTTAGAAAACAAGAAAAAAATTCAAGACTCGAATACAAAACAACGCAACCTCGAAAACCTAACGACGCGCAATGGAAATTAGTACTAATTGAGCAGCGACGCAACATCGAAAAAACGCAAAACGAAACGACACAAAGCGAGGTATTGGTGTAATTGTGTCAGAGATAACAGCCGAATATGCAAAATAGCCTAATCGCGACATCTCTGGTTCTGTAGAACTTTTGTTTTATATTGTGTGCCCCCTATATGTTGTAATGTGCGAGGGTGCGAAATGTGTGATCGTCTTTTATTCATTATAAGAGCGACAGTCGTGTAACAAACAACCAAGGAACAAAATATACAGATAGATCGTAAAGGTGTTTTATTCAACTACGCAGTTCTAAAAACAACCCCCAACAAATTGTATACAATTATTCTTAACCTGTGGAGTGTCGATAGCTTCTCATTGAAAATATGGTACTTGAAATATTTGTATGTAGATTCAATCTATTGAATTGTGTGGAGCGTACTAGGTTTTCGATTAGAGTCAGGCAGGTGAGAAACGGAAGTGAAACTTATTAAACTTTCAAATGTTAAAAGTTGAAATATTAGATTCTTTAGATTCTTTATTAGATGAAATTTAGATTCTTTAAACATTTTTTGCTTGCAAATTAAATTATTTGAAAGGTGAACTACTAAGGTACATTATAAGGTACACTATAAGGTACTTTGATCAGGCAGGTCTCGTTACGTAAATTGTCAATTCTTCAATTCAATTTCCGGTACTTGTTATACAGTTACGATAGATTATGACAGAAAGTATTTCCGAACAACCAGAACGTTAACTATAGAAATATATAAGCCGATGAATGGTGTAAAGGTTTAATATCGAAGTTTATAGTTCACTGTCAAGTTTTACCGTGAGTTCTTTTCTGTTTCGAACTTTCTTCTTCCGTCGAACGAGTTACGTGCTCGAGGACGCGGAGCGAAGACAGCCACCTTTTATTAAAATGTTCGATATCGCATCTGCGGAGTCGGTAATGTAACGCGATCGCTGGGAAACGATATTGAAAACAATCTGCGATATTCAATAAACTCAAGCGCGATGGAAATTTTAGGTGACATCGAAAATTCTGCGTCAAGTTTTTCACATTTTCATTCTGTTTCTATAAGTATTCTAGTATTGTATTTTATTTCTATAAAAATGTTGCTATTCCATTATTATTATTATTTTATTTTGTCTATTTTATATGTACCTACGTGTATGCGAACGTAAACTAATTAATCTGGGATATTCAATAAACTCAAGCGCGATGAAAAGTTTAGGTGACATCGAAAATTCTGCCTGAAGTTTTTCACATTTTCATTCTGTTTTTATAAGTATTTTAGTATTGTATTTTATTTCTATAAAAATATTGCTATTCCATTATTATTATTACTTTATTTTGTCTATTTTATATGTACCTACGTGTATGTGAACATAAAGTAATTAATCTGTGATATTCAATAAACTCAAGCGCGATGGACTTTTTAGGTGACATCGAAAATTCTGCGTCAAGTTTTTCACATTTTCATTCAGTTTCTATAAGTATTTTAGTATTGTATTTTATTTCTATAAAAATGTTGCTATTCCATTATTATTATTACTTTATTTTGTCTATTTTATATGTACCTACGTGTATGTGAACATAAAGTAATTAATCTGCGATATTCAATAAACTCAAGCGCGATGGAAATTTTAGGTGACATCGAAAATTCTGTCTGAAGTTTTTCACATTTTCATTCGGTTTCTATAAGTATTTTAGTATTATATTTTATTTCTATAAAAACGTTGCTATTCCATTATTATTATTACTTTATTTTGTCTATTCTATATGTACCTACGTGTATGTGAACGTAAAGTAATTAATTCTCGGTATAAGTAATCTAACATAAAAGTCTGAGAGAAATTTAATGTTCTTTTTATTAAAAAATATTTTCGTATGCTTGTTAATATGGTCATTATATGATACAGTTGGGTTCAAAGTAATCGCAAGTTAATCAGAGGTGCTGAAGAAACTCAAAGTTTGCTGAGTGACGCATATTCATGTCCGATTTTCTTAATGTAAACTGAATGCATACGAGATGCTATGCATATTTATGCAGATTTTCTGATTACAGTCACGTAGCAGACTTCCGTACGTGTGTTAATGCAAAAACTCGATAGAGGTTTTGAACATTTTTGTAATACCACTGAAAAATATTAATATATACAAGAAAAAAAAAAAGATATGGCGAACAGGAGCAAAAGAATTTGTAATATTTACGAGAACGAATATTTCAGTAATTTTACATTCAAAAGAATTTTATTTTTGTTATGAAAAAAGGTATCAGTGTTTAATAAAATGCACGGTGATTCATGAAATTAATTCTGCAAACTCGCTATTTCATTATTTTCCCGATAAATATTCTTCTTTGTACGTTCTACGTTGACATTTTAATTAATTTAATATTCCTTTAGTAACATAATATTTTAATAAAACAACGAAGTATTTGATCAATTTCATAAGTTATTTTATGTACCTACGTTTATCGATGACCAAGTAAACGATGCCTTTTCATTTCATTTCTTTGTTTCTCAGTTTTAATAAATTTATGAAAGCACCACATTTATTTTAATGTTAACGTTGACATCGTGTATTGCAAATATTTCCCGAATATTTTTATTAAACGTAACTTTTCATATTTCTGTTGGAAACCAAGTTTCCGATGTGATCGGTTACAGTTAATGAAACCGGATGCGAATGCCCCTACCCTTGCGGATTCGAATCCATTTGGACGGAGAGTAAAGTGAGACTTGATAAACTCATTGGGAACATGTCCAAGTTTGACAAGCTGTCTTAGACCAAAACTTGTCCACAATGACCTCGTTACGCTCTAGTTGAACTCTCACCCGTTTCGAGATAATGAAGACTTCCTGTCTGACAAGTACAAAACTGTGGGTCAGGTTTGTTACAGCTCTGTTCAAATACTGGGTGAAATTACTGAAGTATCCAGTTGGAACACTATCAAGATATATTTGACCCTTTGCACTCCGCGTCATCTCGGACGTATTGAATGGACGTATTCTCGATTCCTCAAAATCACTATTTTTTTTATATATCTCGGTAACTGTACCATGTTTTGATTTGACATCTTGTGCCGTTTTAGCAGAAACCTTCACAGAAACATGCATTTCTGAAAAGGTTGCGCTGGGATAAGTTGATTCCCCGGAATCGCTAATAAATTCTAATGTTCTCTGAGAGGGGACAACGGAGTGCAAAGGGTTAATGTTTGAGATAAACTATATCGTGCGATAACTTTTATTAATTAATTATCGTCCTAGTTTGAAACGTTTATTGGTTCTAAATTAGTGAATAATTTAAACGTATGAATATTAGAATACATGAAAATAAATTGTAATCATAAGTTCTAAACGTAATCATTTTATTGGGGTTCCAAAATTAATTTTTAATCATTTTAAGTTAAATATACAATTCATGCCACTTAAATAGATAAAATCTTTTTACTCATCTATTTTTGAATCATGCAAACGCAAGGTGTGTTACATTATAGTGTTCGAATCTGTTAGTTTCAACTTGTGCGACGAAATTGGATCGATAATAACAACGTACGTACTATCAGAAATCAATTAAACGTGTTTATGCCACGGTACACAGAATATATTGATAGTCGAACTTCTGCGGAACGTTGCAGAAAACGTAGCACAACGTGATACTACGAAGTAAAGTTCGCAACAACTGTTCGTGACGTTGTTGCGTCTCTGCAACGACCATTAAATGGTTTCTGAAGTTCGGCCACTTTTCGAAAACGTAGTTGCAACTAAAAGTTCGCATCCGTTAACGACTCCTCCTAAGAATTTGAAGCGATATCTTTAAATATCGCTATGATAGCAACCTGGATACTTCAATTTAACGCGATTTCAAGAAAATGCGACGGTTTAAAGCTGGAATCTTTTTGAAATTGCATTTCAATATTTAAATATTTTACAGAGTGATATTTGAACAATTACATGGTTCCGGATTAGAATTCCGCAAACCATTGTTTTAAATTTATAGTTAATCCAATAACACAATCGTTGGTTATCAATTTACAGCGATTCACAAAATGAATCAAATTTTTATCTGATCCTTTTTGTTCCTATCAAATCCTACTGTAAACTTGCAGTATAATTATTTTTCTGTTTATAATTAATAATTATACTTCACTGAACTAAAATGCATCAACACGTAATAAAATAGAAATTTTGCAATATTTGTTTCGTTAATTTTTTACCATTTCATTTTCTGTACAAATATCAATTCTAATTGATCCAATAATCCAATCACAGGCAATCCCTTTATCTCAAGGCGAAGTTAAATTCCGTAAACCATTGTTTTAAATTTATAGTTAATCCTATAACACAATCGTCGGTTATCGATTCACAGCTATTCACAAAATTAAACAAATTTTTATCTGATACTCTGTTTTCCTATCAAATCCTACTATAAACTTGCAGTACAATTACTTTTCTGTTTATAACTAGCAATTACATTTCACCGAACTAAAATGTATCAACACGTAATAAAATAGAAATTTTGCAATATTTGTTAATTTTTTACCATTTCATCTTCTGCACAATTATCAATTCTAATTGATCCAATAATCCAATCACAGGCAATTCCTTTAACTCAAGGCGAAGTTAAATAAAACATTATTCAAATGCTTGTTTCGCTCGTCTCATATTATTGACGAACGAGAATAACAGGGAATTCTACTTCGGATGACCAATTTCGTATATTTTCACTGAATTTCTCTTCAAACCGCACCCTCCGCTGTTCGCCTTGTCGCAAACAGGCACACGAGCACGGCTAATTGTTCCTGCACTACTTTGGCGGGTCACACAGCCGTTCTCTCATAGCAATCAAAACACTTTTCTCGCCTGAATCTCGGCGAACGAGCAAACAACTCGTCATCCGCCGCTTTTCAAAGAAAGCATCGCATATTATATTCAGGGACAGTTGAATGGGGCGAAGAGGGGTGACGCGCAGGAGGGCGGACAAACCGGGACCATGTAACGAGATGACGGTATCGTGACAAAAAAAAAAAGAAAAAAGAAAAAAAATAGGAAAAAGGTAACAGACACACGGGACACGCGAAGCGGAACGGAACGAGAAACGGAAGAGACTCCGGGGATTATTTATTTTGCACGGTGACCGCAATCCGCGGCTGCATTTTCCGCGAGACGACCGACCAAACTGTCCGGAAAACGAGGAGAAATTACATCGGTAAAAATAATAGGCCGTGGCCGCCATTGGCTCAAACCGTAACCAATTCACGTGTGCACAATGAGCAGCGAAATGATATGTTCCCGTTTCACGCTGTATAACGAAGGGGAAGATTTTTTTTACTCTGTTCCTCAATTTTCATTGTTTATGAAAATGTCGAAAGATAGAAGAATCGATGGCTGGCAATTTTGGAGAGTGCCAATTTTTCGTAATCATTAGACAGGCGCGAAAGTTTTGTCAAGACTAATATTTTTAGTATTTTTAGTACTTATTTCCTGTTTATTGTCGGTTTGTTTAATGGTAAAGCGGGATGTCTGTAGCTATTCTATAACTTCATCGAAAGTTAATATCTAATTTTATAGTATCGTAATTAATTTTATAGAGTAAGAGAAAGTGAGGGATGGACAGTGACAATTCAGGCCTGCTTGGGGAAAACCCTTGGCGACTCGTGAGGCTCTCGAAAAATGCCCAAATATGGTCATGTTTTTGGAATATGCCCAAATATGGCCATACTTGAGGGATTTTTCTGAGGTGCGTGGTGTAAGAAAGGCCAAGGGTTAGCGACAGTTTTCTCTGGTCAAAAAGAGCAGAGTTGAATTAGACGTTATACCGTGTAGAGAGTCGTGCAAAGAGTAAAATTTGTACATAATATTGTAACTATATTTCCGTAATCATAGCAATAAATAAATATTATTATTATAATTACTACAATTTATTAAAACGGATAGCTGAAGTTACATGTAACATAGTGATTGACAAAATTTTTGCATCCACTGAGTTATGCAGAAAAAAAGTTTGCATTCGTAATAAATTTTAAATTTGATAAAACTTATAAAGTGAATATAAACGAATGTTACGATATCTGAGCGATAGTAGTTATTATTAAAAATAATTTTTATTGTCACTATAAATCGAGGGAGATTTTTTAAGAAGGATCATGTTCAGAAAATGTTAAAGATGAAATTTTCATAGAACGAATTACAGAACATTTGAACGAAAGAAGAGGAATTAATGTTCGAATTACTCTTTCAATTCATTCCTTTCTCTTCCACGAGAACGGACGCGAGGAATAAATTAGGACTAAAACAAACTATGCGGGAATGATGTAACCAAGGGAAGAGATAATGCTGCGCTGGGAATAGATAGGAGTCATTTTGTATTTCATGTGGATTAGATTACACAAGGGAGAAAAAGTTTGGCGACCGGAATAATGTTCTAATTGATGAAATTTAGATACAGCTGACGCAAATGATTAACAGATATATATTATGAATAAATATACCGTTCTACGTGAATTAAAAAACATTAATGTCTGTTATTGATAATTATTTTCTTTTCTATTTGCATACATAAAAAATACATTTCCACTAATTTGAATGAATAATTTAAATTAATTCGGTGTATTTAACGTAGTTCGTTTACCTTTATCTATTGCTCTGTTCTTTTTGTAGTATATGGAATTGTTAGCTAATAAGTATTATGCTATGTACAAGATTGTACTATTACTGTGAAAAAGATGCTGAAAATTTTTAAGAAACTAAGCTTAAATATCAAAATTATTCACTGCAGTATTTTTTTTTTATAAAACCGTACAATTATTGCATTTCACAATTAGTCCCATTTTTCATGTAATTACATAAATCTTATCCCATTAATAATTAAGGTGATAATTAGTTAGCTTTATAGAAGTGATTAGATGTAAAATACATAAACTTGGAAGCACCCATGAATTTAATAAAAAAGGAAAAAAGAGGTATGAAAGAAAACACTATAAACGAAGAAATAAAGAATGAAGTATAAATGTACGATTTGTTAATACAGTTTTGTTTGTTATTACGACTAATAGATACGCTTACGTTTTACGTTCGTGTAATTAAGTCACGCTTTACAAAAACATTATTACCCAGAAACAGAACGGTGGAGTACAGTGCGTTAAAAAGTTTTCGATACGCCATAAAATCAATTCTACGAGCTGAAAACTAAACGCGCGTGTCTCCAAACAAACACGACAGAACGAAATGTTTATTTGCTTGTTATTTAACAATTTCGTTGGCAACCGTTCGCGATTTCGGTCGAACTTTATTTTTCATACCTACCCCCAACAAATATCCCCGTCCGTTTCCCGGCACCCGATTCGACGGGGACACAAAAATCTCCAATTTTTCTGCCGCTTAAAAGTGCGATGTCGTTAATCACGTTCCAGGCGTTTCGTTTTATCATGCAAATACCAGCGATTACATTATACTTTCATTCGAATACGTAAACGTCTGCATGGGCGAGACGGAAGAAGAGATTCAACGGAACGGTACGTATGTACTTGTGCGGCACGGCCATAAAACTACCCTTTTGGACATCGACACGACACTTCCATGGACGACGGACCCGCGGCTCGTCCCCGACGAAACAATACCAGGTCGAAAAACTCATTTCCGAGGACACATCCGGTGTATCAGCGTGCCGCTCCTCGCAATCAAAATCCACTCACACGCGATGATTTACGGACGCGGGAACGAAGTAAACGCTGAATAGAAGTTCCGTTGATGAAAGGGTTACAACTTAACGGATAAACAGTGTTTACACTTTTGCTCGTACGTATAATATCGAAGAAATGGATACGATGGTAAATTAAATGGATATTTCAATTATAATACTTATTTAACGTTAGAAGTTTATCGAGTGAGATATGCGTAAGTAAAATATCAGTGAATTTTATGATATTAAGTAAAAGAGGGATGTTCCGAAAGATTTTTGAAATATTTAGGATTCATTGTGAATGAAATTGTCCCACTGCTCTGACAAAGGTCAAAATAGACACTCAGTGTATCACATGAATAGTTAAGTAGGCAAAACTTTTGTCGTCAAAACAGAATACGGTAGAACGTCAATTATCCCAAAATTAACTTTGTAAAAAAGAATCACATTGAATACTTCTTTACTTTCAAATTTTCTAACAATCTGTGATTATTTCTTTGGAATATTCTCTTGTTGAATGCATAAATTCCAACAAAATTGTCTATCAGAATAATTACGTTTCTCTACTAGTTCGCGTAACGAAGGTTTCACCGTACGCGAATTCTTCATCTAATGTCTCTGAAAAAGATTTCAATAATTTCCCGACGATTTCCAAGATTCACCCAATTCCTTCGCGACCTCGTGCGTTAGCGAACCCCGGCTTCAGTTGTTTAATTTACCGCTCGAAGTGATTTGCATACGGCAGGACGTGCCGCTTTCCTCGTCGCGCAATAACATCTCGAAGATGAGCCGTGCGCCCGCCCCGCTTAGGCGACTGAATGCGTTGCACCGACTAGAGTATCCTGGGGAAAGGAGCGAAACAACCCCCTTTTCGCCATCCCCCATCGCCACCCCCGCGTGTCGTCGTTCCACGGGAACAGGTTCGTCGGGATCCCCCGAGGTCGTAATGGTAAGTCCCTCCACCGGCGTACCCTCCACGCGAGGACCCGAAATTAATAACGCGGCCTGGCGCAAATACGGCGCACATAATTAAAGCGATATTACGATCTGGGACAGCGGCGGCTGGTGTATCGTCTACCAACCAGCCGGCTGCCTTCGCGAGGATGTTATTTAGCTGGTCGCTGCTAGCTGCTCGAATGCAAGATTGAAGATGTATGCATGTCTAGGTGGGTGTGTGCACTTATGTGTGGGGGGGCTTTGATTTTGGAAGTCGAACAGAGCTGCTCTCGAATAAGGAAATCGTATCGAAGTCCTTTGTGATTTAACACTATTCCTACCACGACCGGGTCAAATGACCGTTTTTAAAATTTCGATTAGAATTTCATATATACAACGTAATTGAATCGCCTTTAAATTTTAGACTTTTCCTCAAATATACGTATAATACATTTTCCAATATTCACTTCTTTTTTCATTGTTTACTTTCTGAGAAGAATTTGTAGTCTATCTTACGTGGGAATGTCGCAGTAGGGAATAGGTATACGTTAAGTGTCGGTAGGAATAGTGTTAAGCGCGAGATAAGTTGGAAATATTGGTTTTTGCTTAGGAAAATTGAAGAAGTGTTTTTGAAAATATTTCTGTCCACGAATTATGGGACAGTCGGTAGGTTTATGGTTGGGAAACGCTTTTGAAATGGTTACAGAATGAAGCTACCCCTCGGTTAGGAAGAATATTAAATCATACTTTGGTTTTGAGACTGATTTCGGAATATTTTGTTTGAAGTTTGCAAGTACCACATGACTTATGGAGGGAAGTGTAGGTAATAGGATGTAAAGTAATTTATGAATTAATTTATGAAGCTGGAAGAACACACTTTTGATGATTAATGGAAGATCTATGTTGAACATGTATTTCGTATTGTGTCACTTTTATATGCTGTGTTTCGATTTTGCATTCATACAACATTAATAATCTTAGACCTTGTCTAAATATCAGAATCCAATCTAATGAGTCTGGATCTAAAGAGGGTGGAATGAATGAATATCCAAGAAAAATAAACGATGAAATCATAAGCAATACATATAAGAGCAGTATTGTATCGTTTTAGTATTGATAAGTAAGAGACGAACGAGAAATAACTGGGAAAAATGCATAAAGTATGATGAAGAGATAGACAAGGAGGGTGTAGAGATCGAGAAATAAAATGAAATAGAAAAGATGTGGGAGAGGCACCGGGTATGTTTGAGACGGTGTACGCCGCTGATGTATGAGATACTTCTGCAGGGATGCTTCTACACGCCGACACCGTCAAGGAAATGTTACCCCATAAAATATACCTCGCGCCTTGGCTTATGCTACGAGCAGGCAGGCAAAATGTACTCCATGGAAACGCACACCCTTCGGCTGAACGTGTTGAGGGTGACACGGTGGGGGATAAGACCAACGATAGGGTTGAAGTATAAACCACTCGGGGCTCGTTTGATGCCTTCGTGTGTATACAGTCAGACCCAAAAGTCTTGGTATACCTAAACAGTCTTAGATCTTCGAAATAAAAAAGAAAATACAGGCTTTGAACATTTAACGGACAGCGACCCGTTTGTTGGATGAAATTAGACAGATTTTGAAAAAGTGTTGGAAATATAAATAAACTACACATGATAACTCTATACTAGAATTCATATCTGTGTTATTTAGTAAATAAGTATTTGTAACAGGGATTTCTTTGGTTTTAACTGACAAACGAATTAAATTTCATAAAATTTCCAGAACGTTTATTTCTTATTTTCGAAAACTGTGAAATTATTAATACTAGAGTTTTTACTTAATTCATTTGTAATTTTTCATAGGAGTTATATAAATTTACTGTGATGCACTTTTGAAAATTCACAATAGTTTCCAGTAAAAATCTAAACAAACGTTTATTTCCCTTACGTGAAACATATTCCTCATATAATTCCCAATCTGATTTATTTGCCGGACGTAAGCATACATTTCAATCACCGGTAGTTTTAGTGTTAAATAAATTTTTCGTATTCTAGTTTATTCCAGTTTCATTTGTTTTTCTATTTATTAAAGTTTTCCCCAACAGCATCATCCCCGTCGACACATATTCCGCGGACTCAAGCACGCGGTTCTTCTGTTTGATAGCGTCTTCGAACGTGGACAAGAATCTCGAGAGGTGCACGAAAATTCTACGGGATTCCTGAAAAATTTATAGCCTGGATGTTTACCGACGCGGAATTCTCTCAGACCAAGACAGGACGGTGTAGCCTACTTCGTTTCGCTCTTCTGGCGCCGGGTGGCGAAGGAGGGGGTTGCTATTAGTAGTAATTACTGGAACAATAAGTCTCTGCCTAATACTTCCTCTCTTGCACCCCTTTCATCTTTCACCACCCCAGGACGACGGCATTCTCTCGCCGCCGTCGCCTGTCGACGGTGTAAACTATCCTCCAGCATGACTCTGCTACATCTCCTCGAAACTTTCTCACACGAACGGCCTTCGTTCCGGCTTTAGCGGGAATTAAACCGTGAGAGGGAATTATCACTTGCAGCTCAATATTCTCTCGCCCTCTTCATCCCTGTGTCTCGGCGGCTATTACACGGTGCTGCTCAAAAATTTGGAGCGCGTCACGATTTTCGAGTTTTCCTCAGCGAATTTGTGATTATTTGTGACGAAACCATGATAAATTGCGATTATAACATCTGTATTTCTTGCGAAAGGATTTTTGTTTTGTTTATTATTGTTGGATTTTCACGTGGTCAAGGATAATATTCTTAGTTTTAATGGAGAAATGAAAGCCTTTTAGATTTTAATATTTAATAATAATAATAACATGGATTTAATTAATAATTACAATAACGTTTCGTTGTTATCTTTCATCTTGATTTTATGCAATTTTAATTTTACTTTCGTTTTTTCTTTCTTACTTTCTCTCTCAGATCACAAAAAACGAATTGACCATCATACAATTCTTACCAACATACTTTCATACACCACATTCATACCAACCATTCACACTAATTGTTCTCAACAATTATTGTTTTATATTAATTGTTTTCGCTTTGATATTATTCTAGACAGCAATTTCTTCTAAATAAATAATCCAATGTTTAATGTAGAAAAAGAATTAATATAAAAATGGGTTTCACGATCAACATAATACTCTTTTGCCCTCGTGAGGAAATTCATTTTATGAAGTGGAAATTATTTCTCAGGAATTTTCTTAATATGATTCCAATTTTTATCTTAAATCACAAGTAGTTAGAATTGTGTATAAAGAAACTCGTTTTAATTGAATACCAATGAGTACTGTAAACTTTCAAACAGAAGTATACGTTCGAGTAAACCAAGTTTTATTAAAATCTAATTATTTCTCGAATTGTAATACATTTTGTAAGAAGTGAGTCTCAAGTAATCTTTTGTATGCGTCGAAAATGCAAACTGTGTTTTGATACTGTTATACTAATTTTGTACACAGACCGTTCCCCCTTCAGTTTTTATTTAGTTAACTGATGGCTTTTGTAAGATTTTTGGAATAATAATAATAATTATATTTATCATTTTAACAAATGAATATACTTATATTTATAACTAACTGTGTCTTAAATAAAATGTTTGTAGTGCAGCGAAAAATAGGTCAAACAGCTAACAGCGAGTTACTGTTTATAATTAATGATAAGATTAAGAATAAGCTACACGAATAAATCTTATACCCGATAATTTTTTGCATTCGTGAAATTTTTCTTCCTTCTACCTTGAGAAGTATTCCAACTAAATTTTCCAAGGGGTATCCAAGTAGCGTTCCAGTTTCAAAGAAAATAAGCCGGAAAAATATCCTTTGCCGTTTCAGCAAAGATACTTTTACTAAGAGAATTACATTTTCCTCTCAGAAATTTTGCACAGCCCCGACCCCGTGTAGCAGAGAGTCAAATGTGGTTCGTTAACATTTATACACTGTGAAAGAAACTTACACTCCGCCCGGGATATATCTTATTACGCGTGAAAATGGTCAAATAGTTGCCAACAGAATAGAATGTTACCGGTTCCGCGGTTGGAATCGCAGATTTTAATTAAATTCCCTTCGCCGCGGCATTTTTTAATGAGCTTTATCCCTAATAGAAGCGAAAACTCCTGGCACCCTATCCTCTTTGTGTCATCCGTAATGAATGAATATTGGCTATGGAAATTTTTGTTGAAACAAAAAAAAACCGTACGGCTACGCGCGGGATGCATCGTTAATGAGATTTTGCTACTTCATTAATTATCGAAAAGAATCGAAATTGTTGTTTCGCGGCCTTTTTTTCATCGTTCCATCGCTTGATTCGTTGAACTGATTGCGAGTGTTCGAAAGGAGTTACCATTCTGTTGATTAACGGATAAACATTTGTTTGCTCGCAAGTATTTTCGAGCAACGTTTATGCGAGCTGAAATTCGATGACGTTAATTACGCGGAATTTTTATTTAGCAATAAACGATAAAATCACGTATTATATAACAATATCCTGATATTTTTGTATCATTTTTCACTTCAGATATTTATACTCAACTAAAATTAATAAAACATTTTTTATACGATTTTATATAAATTAAGGGGTGATGAATAATTAATATTCTTGATTGAATATGCATATCGAAAATTGAAAACACAGCAAGTAGGCACATCGGGCAATAAAATGATTAAAAAATTTACGTATAATCAGCAGCTTAAAACTGGATTAAATTGAAATAAATCAAATCACAAATAATGTGCATACAGATGGAATATATTAATTGCAATATCATAATTATATGTTAAATATTACATTATATAATATTATTATTAATAACATTATATATTACTTACACTTACAATAGTTATTATAATAATAACATTATTAATATTACTTCGTGTATTGATATTGCGACAGATATAGTGATATTAGGTAAGAAATCAATAATTAATATAATGGGTAGGTAAGCGATACCAATCAAATGTTTCAAAAATATTAATGTTTAACATTCTTTACTATTTTCTTTAATCTTTCAATCTACTCAAAGTTGTTAAAATGATAGAATATAATTTCAAATGCATATAATTTTCGAACACTTCGAAAGACGATATGTTTCATTAAGAGTGTCCGCCTCAGCTGCCCCCTTTGAAACTCTCTGGCGAGCTTCGCGAAGATGTTCATACTTTTGATCGACATCTGAATGTCGCAGGGTAACGGTATTCCGCTATAGAGAAACAAGTTTTCGTTGCGATAAGAGCAAATCGATTTTCTCAGAACACTCTCGGTTCATCTTCTTCACTTCACGTTCATTAGTCTCCGTCAGGAGCTGTTGTAAATGCAGCTGCGGCGGTCATGTGTCGATATTATTAATAGCCGATACGATACTCTGTCGTGAGAGAAAGAAGCATGAAATTATGCACCAGTCATGTTTTAAATATCATGCTTCGTTATTCCGGAATAATCGAACATTTTTTTTTTGGAGCTTCGTTAAAATCGTTCGAGCAACTTAAATCTCCGTTGGTGTTAAAGGAAAAGATTATGTTAGACTGCTAGTAGGGATCTCTGATCAATGTATAGATCTGTGTGATAGAAATTTGTTGAATGTTAAATATAAAAAAGGAAACAAGGGTTTTGGATATTTTATGGGATTTTAATAATACATTGTACGTATTAATATCTACGATAAGAGAAAATAACAGTGTTTCTTACATTTGTTTATCAGATAATATAAATAATATAATAAATCTCAAGATTTTGTATTGAAGTATACCAAAGTTTAATTACTTTTTAAGATTTTGTCGAATGTTTACTATAATAAGTATTTTACTTTTTAAGTTTCCAAGTCTATAATTGTGCGTGGATATAGCCAAAAAGTAATAAATGTAGCATTTTTATCTGCTTACAAATTTCGATGGTCGAATTAACTATGTGTACAGTGACTTAGGAAATTAATCAAACACTTTCCTTCGTTACAATTTTTATCGGAACGCAACTACTAACTACGAGTTACATCGACGATTGAAAAGATCAGAGAGTACTAAGAAGAATATTTAATGGAAAGATAATTAAATGGTAAGTTCACACTTGGTTTTGGAACAATTTGATCGATTCCACGAATTACCGCAATTCCTCAATTTTCGATTCGGCATTATAGAGTATTTATAAAACCAGCGACGTTTTGCACGATCTTCGTTCCATTTCGCTGCGCACGAAGTCTCATAAAATGACTGTTCATATATCGTGACCCGTGGATATTGCATCTTTTTTTTTTCTGCCTCTACAACACGCTTTTCCCTCTAATCTTGCTCCATCCTTTCCATCAACTTTGACGAGCTGTTTTCTTCGTGGCGCCGGTTAACGTCGGCCAATAGTTTAGAGGGGCTTAATATTTGCTTTGTGTTCGGATAACGTGTGCCGGTGTATGGGTACCTCCTCGTTATCGGGAGTGTGTGCACAGCCGGTGAGATACTCGTCGACAGTGGGGAGAGAGAGAGAGAGAGAGAGAGAGAGAGTGGAAAAACGAGAAAATCGCGCATCGAAAGAGGAGGAGGGAAAGAGTGATACATAAGGATAGAGAGGAGAAAAAGGGTGGTGAGAAAATGAAAACGTGGGAGTGGCAGTAAAATGGAACAGCACAGAATTTAAGGGAAAAAGTGAGTGGAGGAAAAATATCTGCGAGGGTGAAATAACGAATATAAGCACACGTTGTTTATATTCTGATTGCACATTGATTTTTTTTTGTCGATGCTAAAGCTGCGCACGAGTGGGAACTTTTTAAGACGGTAAACACGATTCACACATATTTCACGCTATGTTTAACGTTTAGGAAAAACGGTTATTATGAAGGAAAGAAAAGGATAGTTCGTGACGAGTAAATTGTGGATTTTTATGCATGTTTAGAGAGATAAAAATTATTAAAAAATTATAACCGTGGAGAATGTTATGAGTAGAATATGTTTCACAATATTTGAAAGGTTAAGAAATGCATATAAAGATATTTATTTTGTATTATTATTCATTACTAAGGATAAAGTAAATTGATTTACGAATGAGTGAATTTATTCGATAATTTTTTATGTTAATCGGTCACAAAGGATATCTCGGTAATTTGTTTCGCTTTACATTTCAATAATTTATAGCCGAAACTAGGCGGCAATGGTGAATTAGCTTTTGCGATAACTTTTTAAGAGCGATCGTTAAAGAACAAATTGCAGAGGGTTGGCACGATCAAGATCAACGATTACTGACGTAGGAACGATCAAGGGCGGTATTTATGGGCTTAGAAATCGTGGCAACCGACAAACGATCGTTACTGCCTCCCGAAGTGTATTTACTGCTTCTAGACTACACTGGAGCTACGAATCAGGTTCTGTTACAAGCAAGTAAATTAAATTCTTCGTCGGTACGTACGGGAGTAAAGAAAATTTTATATTGATCGCGCATTTAATTTGGAAATGAGATTTGCATGGAACAATTACTAATCCACGATTAATCAACATTTTTGTAACACCGTTTTTCTTATAAATACACAGCTATGTATTTGTAATAGAAGTAGAATTGCAAAATAATTCTTCATCAGAATTACTAATTTGGTAATTATTATTAATTGACTGTATCCAGTTCAAAGTACAGGCACCCTTCGACTTTCGCACACAATTGGTTCTTGAAAGTATGTGTGAATGTTGAATGTTCGAAAGTAGAGGAATGTAAAAAAATACACCAAGAACTGTGTTTTAAAATATTGATCGCAACAACATTATAATCTGATGGCTAAAGTCCGATGTCTACTCAGAGGGGACATCTGATCACGAAAGCTTAAAAAGTTGAATTTTTAAAAGATTGCAAAAGTTGAGAGGTGCCTGTATACGTATTTGCAAACACTAATCATAACTACTTGGGAATACTCGTAACAAAAGCGAACTTTAAAAAAATTAAATTAAAAAGAATCTATTAATATTGAAATTAAGTTCTATTAGATTGTTAGAAAAATTATGCTGCAGAAAACAGTGCTTGTACTATTTTTTTCAATATTTGAATTCGATCGAAAAATGTAACCGCATTATTTTGTCAATTTTGGAAGTCGCTGCATGAAACGTGCGAAACAAACACGTCTCTGTCGATGAAATTCGTCGAAGGAAGTGTGCCAGGGTGGGGGAGGTGCGGGGTTAAAACACGCGATAAAAACAATGCCATCGATGGCACACAAAGAAGGGATCACCGAGCCGTTTCTGAAAACACATTTACAATTCGCGCTGCAGAGCGTGATGTTGCAAAATTGCAACGGTAGAAAGCATCCGTGCAGAAAACGCGGAAATCGCCTCGCGCCGGAAACTGTCGTGTATGCGATACCGGTCCGGATTGCCTGAGAATGCCTCTGAATGGCTTTCGTAAAAGTGGTTCGAGTCACTATGCGCTCGCAAATCATTTGTTTGCGATGCTTCTTTTGTCGCACTTTCTTCTATTTCTGGATGCGAACGTTTCACAAGCTGATTATTTGTTCAATTCTATAAATGAGCATCTGCTTCTTTTTAGGTAGGGATGCAGCAGCTACGAATCTTTTTCAAGCGCTTATGAATTTTCAACTTCTCCTTTTACGCAAGTGTAAGAGAGATGGAGAGCATAATAGTTCGGTGACTTGTTTTTGGTGGATCGTGTGGTACGAGTATAGATCCGAAATTTTGTAAAAATGTTACAAATTTTTGCTTTTTCACGATATTTTTTATTATATTATTAATATCCGAATAAAACATCACAAATGTCATATATTTATAACAATTGAGAATTTATACGATGTCTTTCAAAACTGTTAAGAATTATAAATACTTTAGTTGAAATTCATTAAACGCAAAAAATTGACTAGTAATCCTGTTTTACATTAAAAATCTGTTACATGTCATATATTTATAACAATTGAGAATTTATACGATGTCTTTCAAAACTGTTAAGAATTATAAATACTTTAGTTGAAATTCATTAAACGCAAAAAATTGACTAGTAATCCTGTTTTACATTAAAAATCTGTTACATCTGAATCATTAAAAGTAATTAAACAATAAAGACTAGTAGGTGCTGCAATAATTTATTACATGAGCAATTAAAATTCAATAAACTATAATTAACAATGAAAGTACGATTTATATTAGTGTACGAAAACTTTTTACATCGACCATGTATAATTTCAGTTAGAAACTAGAAACAATTTAATTATAATTTATCGAATTCAATAAATCCGTGAATAACTCTATTTTTCGATACAAATCGGCTATATTTATAAATTTTAATGATTATTGATAATAATGTACATCAGGTACTGTAATAAATTATTGCATAAACAATAAAAATTCCATAAATTATAACGAATAAAGAGAAATAACGAAATTTTATATTTAATAAACAGTACAGAAGGCCAAAACAAAGGTAGTTCATGCATCAGTGCACTTTGCGCTCAAGTACACTGCGCAACTCGGAGATCATCTTCGAGGGCATCAGTCTTTGTTCGACCGTCTTACCGTGCACGTAAACATGTCAATATGTTGCCGAACATATCTTGACTGTCGCGCGTGTAATAACGGGTTCGCGCGCGTACCCGCGAGTATCCGCGAGTATCCGCGAGTGTTTTATCGTTCGTTAACGCGTGTGTTCGCGAGTGGATAGCAGTGTTCCGGCCGGTGTTACGAGCGTGCAGCAGTGGTTACGGTGGACATCATTCCGGGTTAGTAAATGTGTTCACGCTTGACTTATTGCATGTTCCGCGAGTGTTTACGTATTAATTAGTGCACGTTCCGCGAGTGTTTCCGTATTAATTATTGCACGTTTCGCGAGTGTTTCCGTAATAATTAGTGCACGTTCCGCGAGTGTTTCCGTATTAATTAGTGCACATTCCGCGAGTGTTTCCGTATTAATTAGTGCACGTTCCGCGAGTGTTTTCTTGTTGATAATCGTATAATTTTGCGAACGTTTTTTTTTTAATTATTGCATGCTTTCGTGAATGTTTTTTTTTATCGATTACCGCGTACTTTTGCAAATGTTTTTTTTTAATTAATGCATGTTTTCGCGAATGTTTTTCTACCGATTACCGCGTACGTTGGCAAACGTTTTTATTTTGATAAATGCACGTTTTACGGGCTATTTTTTAAACGTTTTCGTGCGCATTATATTTCATTTTTCCTAATTAGTTTTCAAATCTTCGCGTGCTATTCTGTATACATATTCGCGTACGTTTTTCGTATTCATGCCTGTAATATCTTTTGAATTTTCGTATACGTCTGCATGAGTGTTTGTGTCGGCATTTGCATGATTTCACATATCCTCTTTTAAAACTCGCTCGACTAAAATTCTGATTAAATGTTCACAGGGCACTTCGAATGGGGTACTACATTTTGAGCGGTTCTGCGGTTCCATAAGATGTTCTGCGATCGGTGAGTCGCATGCTTTATATATTTTTTATTAACACTCCATATACAATTTTAATAATTTGTTTAATTTATTCGATTTATCGAAATCTGAGTCGGATTTCATTTTATTTTATTCTATTATCCTGTATTTTATTCCAGAGTTGTTTCATTTGTTTCACTTCGTTTTACTATCGATCCGTTTCATCTTGTGATCGAATCTTCTTCTTCTTGGTTATTCAATTATATTTGATTTCGCTCCACTCTGTCTTAATCGATTTCTTTCTACAAATATCATCAGACTCATTTCACAGATTCCAACTAATAATTCTCTGTCAAGATAACTTTTTTGTTCTTACAGGCAATTGAATAGAATTTTAGAATCAACTCTGTAACATAGCTTTAACTAATTACAGAATAGCTCACATAGATTAGTAAATTATATATTATGTATTATACCCTATACATATATAATATTATGTTACAAAATAATTGTATGAATTTCAGACGAGTCTCGTTCGTTGCGTAGCCACCTCCCATAGGTGAGACTCGGTAATTGATGTCGGTTTTCAAAGAATGCATGATCTTTGGAAATCTACGTCAAGCTAAGAGCTACGCATGGTTCGCGATTCAATTTAGAGCTTGCATATTTTTGCTCCCGGTCTTAAACCGATTGGAGTTCGATCAAATTATTAAAATGTTTCTTAACTTTTGCATAAACTTTCTCTTTTGTTCGAAATCCGTCCGCCACGTTTTATGACACTGTCAAATAACTTATTCACACAATTGGATTAATCCATCAGTGTGAATAAGTTATCGCGAAATATACTAACAGTTTAATATGCTTATATATTCTCGTATTGCAGGTATTTAATATTTACTATTTTAATTTTAGTTTAATCGTATTAGAATTTTATTTATTCGATATTTCTCATTCGTAATTTTACTTTCTTCCTTACTGTTACGTTTCATTGTATTCCATTTTGGTTGTACATTTTTCCCGTTCTAATTCATTCCGAAGCTTGTTACTTCATTTCTCTCTATCTGTTTTGTTGTATTTCGTGTTTCGTTTATATCAATGCACTCCGTTGCATCTATCCTGGATTTCTTTGGAAACTAATATCAAGCTAAGATCTGGGCTTGTATTTCAAAATTCATAAGCTTTTCAAAAATTCTTCTTGGCATTTCGCAATAAATTAGATTTTCAATAATATTAGAGCTTTCTGTTATACATTTTTCGTTGTAGTCTAATACGTAGACTCTCATTCATAATTTATTGAACAATGCGAAGTGTGGTTTATTCAATTCAATTATATGCTCGTGATATTTAGAGCATGGAGTTATGTTGTCTTACTAACCATACGTTTAAAATAAAATATACAAGTATGCAGTGACGACTTCTAGATCGGAATTTAAATTCAAAATTCATTCTAAACATTCCTGAATTTCTTCTCAATTACTACAATTACAAAATTAAAGATTGAATTTCGAATGAGATCTTTAGATAAGTAAGTACTCGATTGGAACAAACTGCTACAGATCATTGTCTTCATTAAATAAAGCATTTGAGAACTATGAAAACGTTACAGCATTCTCGTAATACTTCGTTGTGCTATTGGTATGAGAAACATTCAACTGTTTATTCTAGGTACATTCTGCACAAGGCTGATATTTATCGAATGCGATATCTGCAGAATAGAAATTCCATTTACTGGTATTTCGTAATGCTCGCAGATGTATGAGATATTAAAAACCAACAAATTCGAAGGATAATCAAATTTGTCACTGATTTAATCCGATATCGCGTGTAATTAACGAGTAACTATGTGTTTGACTGTGAGAGTAACACCGATTTGTACACCAAAATTAAATTGCTCTTAAACAACATTATGGTATCGCTTTTAAATGCGTTATTTTGGGCGATTGATTTAAAGACAGGATTAAATTGAGCAAAGCATGGAAAATTTGAGGTTGCTGATAATTCGTAAACGAAGGATTAAATTATTAATGAGTTTCGTATTTTTAATAAGATAAAAGGACCGATTGCATGGATTATCGTTTCTTTGATACGAAAATTCATTCGTTTCATTTCGTACAAATTTTGATTACGTTTTCGTTTGCCTTGTATTATTCTTTTGTATTTAAATGATCTAAAAATGTATAAACAACCACAGCCTACAGATGACCGTGGTTTTTGATTCATTGGATCATAAATTATTCCGTCCAGGTATCAATCGATCGTCATTTCACCGGCGCTTTAAACACACACGGAAGAAAAATAGAGACAGAAATTTGATTTTTGTTCGCCGACGAATTGCTTCAAGCGAAAAGCAATCGAACATCGTTTGTATTTGTGTTTGCAATGTACTCTGGCCAGGTGGTCGGGCAATTCGGAATAAAATTTTCTATCGGCCGTCGAATATCGCGACGCGATGGTCCCTGCGCGAACAAAATTAATTTTGACAATAATATCCTCCCCCCCTTTTCGTTCTTTTTCCCCCCGCCACGAGTCGAGTAATTAGACGAGCTCATATGTTCGCGTCCGAATATTACGCTCGAGGGGCCGAATTACCCAGGAAAATGGGATTTATGGCAATATAACGTTGTTGGTGTAACGAAACGTGGCTAAAGCTGAACAGAACACGAACTTCGTTGTATGATTTTTCGAGCCGAAAAACAATTAAACTTCGGTGCAGTGTCTAGTTTGTGATTAAAATTTGTCCACTTGTCACGCATACTGGGTTACACTGATACAGTATTCAGGCTAATTATCACGTTCGTTTGGCCCTTCTTCCCATGTAAAACGAGTTTCGTTTCTCTTGTATTTGTATAGAATATAACTGTGTATTTCGTTAAGTCCAGCTAAATTGTAAATCCTGGTTAAATCCGTAGTTAAGGTTGCGATAATATTTTCGACAATCCTATCTTCTACCCATAATAATATTAAGCTTTTCAATTATCTTTTTTGTGTAAGTAATATTAAAATAGATAATTATTTAACGAAAAACCAACTCATATATCATTGAAACTTCACGTCAAATAAAACTACAATTTTCATATTGTAGATTTGATTAGGAGCATCAAATAATCATTTAAAAATTGAAGATTTTCATGCAAAAGTATGCTATCTTTTTAATTTTTAATAGCAAAAGAGCTCTATTATTTAGTGCGACATAGGTATAAAATAAAAAAAAAAAAACAGAAACTACATACAAATAAACATAAAAGAAAATTGATTTTCTAATCTTCCGAAAAGTTTCTCTAATTTAGTTTCATTTTTGTTGCAAAAAGAAGGGATAAATTTCTTGTCAAATGGTTTCTCATGCTTTTTCACATGATCTTCGATGTATCGTACAATTTGAGGAAGATCGTACGTTAATTCCAGGGTCGTAACACGAAGCAAGCTATTTACCAACAATAATACATCTCATTCCGTTTCAATTTCTTTTTATTCGGATATCGTGCTATGCGTTTACCACAAGTATCATCTGCATAATATTCACTCGTAAATCTAGAAAAAAGCTCACCGCTGCACTGGCCCTTCATCGTAGCGGGCAGGAGGCTGGCCAGATGATCCCAGGGATTTTATTTTCAGGATCCCCAGGGGGATAACGTGGAGAGGAGGTGCCCGGCGTCGGGACGCGGGTGAACGGGTGCGAGGTATAATATCAGCATTAATTATATTACCCTTCCCGTAATAGGCAAGCCGCTTTAGTGCCTAATTATTTCGTGATTGGGTCATCCCTTTCGAGAAGCTAACGCCTACCCGTCGAATAAATTGCAACCTGCAATATTTCCTTGATGCTCCCTTCTAATGCGAGCGTCGACGTTCTTGATATATGCTTTCTGTTTAACGGTATGCGCATCAGCAGCGAACGAGAAAGGCGATCTTATTTTTTGGTGATTTTTCATGGTCGCAGTATAATTTCTTTTTTTTTTCAAAGAATTTATATTTACGTATCTACTTTTACGACAATGCGAATGGTTCCAGCAATCGACTCTTATGTAAAATGTAACGACGTCTAATTTAAGATAACATGTAATTAACATTGGAATTACAAACGACAGAGTTTGACGATGTTTGAAAATTTATTTTACTTATACAAAGTACTTTCGAAATTTAATTTCATCGACTCAAATAAATATCTCAAAGTAAAATAAATTTTTTTCACTCATACTATCTATTGGAAATTATGGAAGTTTTCTGAAAGTGTACCACAGTAAATTTAGAAAGCTTCCGTGAAAAATTACGAATTGGTCATTTTGATCACTATGGTAGTTTTAATGTCAAAGCGTTCGATTAACACGTTCGTCGCCACGTCACACATATTTGGGTGACGCTCTTCTTCTTAAAGTTAAATAGAATTCTAAATTGGAATTTTAAAAGGAATTCAATGGAATAAATATTGAAGTATGATATATATAAATATAAAATACATAAAATAAGAATAAAAAATTAAAACTTTTGCTGTTTTTATATTTTTTTATCTCAGTTTTCTATGCAATCGGATTTAGGCTCAGCAAGAAACTCAATCGAATCACGCTGGGCGACAAACGTGTTAAGTTGCGTTGAATCTTTTCTATTCTGTCGTGCTGTTAAAAATGTCGAAATGTCTCACAATTACTGGAACCTATATCTGTACGGTTTAGCAAATAAACGAAGTTGCTTTTAAACAATTCTATTCCTCTAATTGCACGAAATTTCGTCTTCCTCTGTTCACCCTGTTCAACGTTCCCGTTTCAATACCCTTTAAACGTTTACGATATCAATTTAAGTCCGCGAAAGCTGTTGCCTTTGAGCTGCAAGTTTGCGGAAGGTTTTAATGGAAAGCCGCAAAAGCGGGTGCAAGATGATTTTCTAAGTAAACCGCATGCCACTGATCAATACGTAGAACTTGGTCGAAGTGTCGTCGTGTTCGAGATAATACGAATATACACAGAGAGTCTCCTCTCGCTTTTCCCAGAACCAACTTTCCTCCATTCAACCCCTTGTCTAACCATGTGGCAGCGACTACTCGTCTTCTTTGTCCAAAGTTTACTTATTCCTCGTCCGCCAGGGACAGATCGAAACACGATTCGAGAACGGAGTGTGAAAACTTGATAAAATATGGCCCGGCTTCTCGGGAATAAACACTTTTACCGGACTACTTTCATTTTGCAACTTCATGCATGCAGTAATGGATGAATCAATTTGTTCAAAAATGTTCTTGTTTTTGTTCTTTCCTATAGTGGTAAATTTCTTGAGGGTGGATTCTTAGTTTAATATTATAATATTTGGAATTACTTAAAGATAAATAGTATCAAAAATGATAAAATATCTGTGTTAAAAGTTTAGGGAAGTTGTGAGAATACAGATAGAATTATTACAGGTAGAATTACAGATAGAATTAGTTATTGTCTGTACGTTCATTTTTATTGTTATTATGATGGAATACTATTTATTGATCAGCACAGAATTCAAATTTTGTATATCGTGCTATTCCTTATAAATTAGTTTAACACTAGAACTACCGACAATTAAAGTGTACTTATTTGTATGGAAAAGATTAAATTGAAAATTACATGAAAAAATACCGAACACATAGGAAACAAATCTTTACTTTTACCTTGTGATGAAAATCGTAATCAATTTTAGAAGCTTTATCACAGTGAATTTATAAGGTTGCTATGAATAATCATCAATTGGTCATTTTGGTAGTTCTAGTGTTAATTTCGTTGACTTTTTGTTCTTAAATTTTTGTCCGCTACTGTACAAACGTACGTCTGCTTTTATACGAGGCTGCGATATTCAAGGTGACCTCCCCTCCCCCTTCCGACTAAAAACAGGGATTATACGTAAAAGACGTGAGCTGTATTCCACCAGCATGCGTCGTAAAAACGTAAGCTGGCTAAAAACCATCTCCTCCTGGTTGTTTTTACAAAAGGGTTATCCACCAAGCAGAAGATAACGGCTGCAAGCGGCACCGGTTATCAAACCGATCATGCCAACCGGGTCTCGAAGCTGAAACGGCCTTCACTTGCCTTGAAATGCTCGCTTCAAGCTCGAAGATAAAGTGGTTGCACTATTTACCTATACTTGGGACGTTCTGAGCTTGCTCGTCTTCCGGTCGCTTCTTTTTCGAAAAGCTTATCGGTAAACCGTAGATTTTTTACACGAATTCATATTTTCATAAGTAGAGATCCGTTTTACACTGATGATATTACTGTATCCAATTTACTTTGGATATTTTGAATATTTTTCTGCATACATTATGTCGATTCAACGAGATTTCGTATATTTAAAAGTGCAACGAATGCAAGATAAATTTTTAGTCTAGCTATGCGTTATCTTGGTGACTTGTATTAAAGTTCGAATTATTGGTGAATGTTTAAACGTACGTTCACAGAGATGAAACGTAAATAATTAATTTCTAGACTAACCTAACCTGAACTTAGCCTGAACCAACCTCTCAACTTTCCAAGAAGATTTAATACTTAAACGGAGGAGAAGTCCGTGTGTGTTAAATGATGAGTTTCATCTGACCAGAAAAGGGTTAAGTTTGCGTGTAACTTAGGTTTCATAATAAAGAAATAAATTTCTATCCACATTATATTAGAATTAGTTTATAGAATATGAAAATTTAGCGTCATACTTTTTAACACGTTGAATGCCACGCCAATTTTACAAGGTTTGCCGTTGGCGTCACGATGAATTTTTATTATATGATACATACACCGTTGAAATATTACCTACAACAAATAAGTGTAACTACTTTTAGATATTTTTTACTGTATTAATTTCTTTACACCATTGCATTAACGATGGTAGTAATGAAAAATTGATAAGTATCGACATTTTTCTAAATTATGTATTTCTATCAATTTGAGCGCGCCGATCACCGATGACTCTCGTGGCATTCAACGTGTTAACTAATAAACACCCAATATTTTCTAATAAAGTAGTTTACTAAAAAAGAACTACTTTTACCATCCCCCCTTCTTTAACATTTTTATTTTTAACAAGCCACAATATTATAAGGCATGAGAATCCAACACCTTTTCCCTGCAGCGTTTCAGTAAAGTTTTCCGCCCTCTTTCCAACGATTTTCCTCCTTCTCATAATTAATTTCCTCCCCTTCATCAATATTTCAATTCGTCGCTCTGCAAATTAATCTACGGGCACGCGCGAATCGTTCGCGTGGAAAATCCTCCATCAAACTTCTAAGGCGAATGGAAATCGACAGGGGCGGAGGGGAGGGGGGACGCGAAAAACTGTGAGAAGAAAGAACGAATAAAACGTTCGCTCGTTCGCGCGAGAACACAGCGAAAATTGCCTCCTCTAATTATGTTTCGTTTCACTCTGCGCAACGTGTATTTCGTTTCCCAACTTTCCTCCCCTTTCGCCAATTCAGGCACGGTTGTACGCGAACCAATGAACGCGATGATCAAAGAGAGCTTTCGAATCGAGTGCACAAACGTGTCTCTCTTTCGCTCTCTCTTTCGCTCTCTGTGTCTCTCTTTTTATCGCGCGTAAATTCTTTTATGAAACAAAAGGTCAGCCCCGATTTACCTCGCGTCGCGACGGACTCCGTCGACGTACACAATCGTCAGGGTTTTTGTGAAAACCGTGGCATTTCGCGAAACAAAAGAGTCGAATCACGATCAATCATGGTGTGCGGATAATCAAGCATGCTTTCAGTCAATTAACAAAATTTGCATACTTGTTGATCGCTGGATAAGTTTCATGTATCTTAAGTTTTGTTTGGATTTATTGAATTAGAGAGACTTATGAAGTTTGATGGAACGATCGAGCAGAAGTTTTTGTGGAAATAGTGACTGCAAGCTTGCCCTGTGATGAATTGCTCATTTATAGGTTTTTGAAGCTCTCTTATTAATTGACGTGATTTATTGGTAGTAACTGTACTTAGAAGATGTAATAAATACAGCGTTTTATAAATTTCGTAAGTCATTGTACTTGAATCGAAGTAATTTGTAATTACAGATATACGATGTGAATTTCTTACTTTAATTTTCAGAAGATTATTATTCAAATCATATCACGAAATTTTACTCATTTTTATACATATTGGAATGAAGTATGATAGAATATTTGAAATTAATATTTTGATTTTTACGTTAGAAAACACGATGTTATAAAAATTTGTCCATCTTTCCACAGCTTACGGTACATTATTGCAAAATACAATTGTTCAAACATTGTTAAATAAATTTGACGTTTCTCCTCGTAAATATACCGCACCGAAAATGTCATAAATATGACTGTTCGCGAATTCCACCCAAACGCTGCACTTGATTTCAACGTTTCTATCTACCAGTGGCCATTGTGGCGCTACAGAAGACCGACAATTATTTCTGCGGTTAAATCAACAAATGTATCATCATAACAATGTTATTGAAACTGCAACGAGATAAAAAATTTATATTCCAGAAATTGGGTATTCTTTGGTCGCGTTAAAGCTGTAACCCCCTAACTAAGTTTCCTGTAAATCGCAAGTAAACCGTATGAAACGCGGAATTTTTAATTTCAGCTGAAGTGCACAGAAGCACCATTTAATTCATCCCTTAAATGACACGTTCACCAATATTTCAACAATTTTGGGGCTCATTCAATAAATAAATTACCACAAGTTAGCGTGTACTCGTACTGAATAGAGCCAATGAAAAAAATTGGGACGAACAACAATAAAAAAAGAAGTACCGACAGAGTGAACCATATGAAACGCGGAATTTTTAATTTCAGCTGAAGAGCACGGAAGCACCATTTAACCCATTCCCTAAATGACACGTTCACCAATATTTCAACATTGTTGGGTCTCGTTCAATAAATAAATTACCACAGGTTAGCGTGTGCTCGTACTGAATAGAGCCAATGAAAAAAATTGGGACGAATAACAACAACGAAAAAAAGAAGAACCGACAGAGTGAACCGTATGAAACGTGGAATTTTAAATTGCAGCTGAAGAGCACGGAAGCACCATTTAACCCATCCCCTAAATGACACGTTCACCAATATTTCAACATTGTTGGGTCTCGTTCAATGAATAAATTACCACAGGTTAGCGTGTACTCGTACTGAATAGAGGCAATGAAAAAAATTGGGACGAACAACAACAACAACGAAAAAATAAAGAAAGAAGGAACGACAGAGTGAACGAGCGAGCGAGCGAGTTAGACAGAGAAAGTGGTAAGGGAGGAAGTAGGAGAGAGAGAGGGATGCAAACTGGCTGCGCCGGAAGTAAAAAACAGAGCTACGGGCAAGAGCGACACCGTTCGCTCAAATCATTTCGACCGGGCCAGAAATTCGATTTGATCCCGAGTGCTGCCTTTTTTTTTTGTTTGCCTTCGCGTATACCGACAGTGTATTTGACATTGGCTGAGAAATGTGCACACCGCGCTTCGAATTTTCCAATCTGCGCTCGCCTGCCATTTAATTCGTTGCACGGAGCAGGGCGCGGGCGCATTTTTTCCTCCCCCGGTCCAACGGAATTACCCCCGGTGACCGCGCGATTTATATAACGACGAACGATCTACAGCCCTGTCGGAAAATATTAGCGAGACAGCACGCTCGCGGAGAGTTAAGCGAGTTTGACAAGAAATTAATGAGACCTTAAAATGGTTGCCCTATTTAGAAGCTTTTGCTATAAACAAATTATGGATGGATGAAAGTTTCACCCATTACAAGCAAATTGATAAAAAAATTGTTTTTTTTTCTAATTAATATTCTTCTTGGTAACTTTTAAAATGTTTTGATCGATTCATGCGATTTATAGCTAGCTATAATAAAGGAAAGAAGTCGATCACATTTTCATCAGGATCCATAGGGTGTCTATGTTTTTTAGATACTTAGAACTATGTCGTGAGGCATTGAAGATGTTCAAAATAGAATTTTCAGAAACGGTGGAAATCGTAGTGAAAATTGATTTCTTTATTAATGGAATCTTACATGTTTTAATTCAAAATACTATACGTTTCTAATAAGTCGAATCCAACAAATGGGTAAACCAATTTCACAAATGTGCCTGCGATTACGAAAGTGATCTAAGAGAAAAATTTAAAAAACGTTATCTTCCTAATTGAATTCCATTGATCTTAGCCAAATCACAGACCATGCAAATATAAATTGTACTTGAAAATTGTCGGCTTATATCATTTTCATAATTACCAACGCAAATAAATACACGTATCCCAATATATATATTTTTGCTAATATCCTGTCATAAAACTTTTGTGTAGCGGTCCCATAATTTGAATTAATTACCGCGTTTTATACGAAATGTCCTGATACTTGTGAATTGAAGCGTATGTACGCGCATACATACGTTTCATAACGAAACAAAGCCCAGCAAATTGCTTCATGCAGCCCCCAATTTCTCCGCTGTTCGGCCGAAATCATTTTCATCGTGCAACAATGCGGTCTTCCCTGGCCGCGAGCGTGCGTGCACACGCGCACGCGTGTGTGTGCGTGGCATATTATAAATCGCCATCAGCGAATAATTTCCTTTGAAATTCCTCGGGCTTCTGGCACGGCTGTCGCCCGTAGACGTCGAAGATCGCAATATTTCTCCGTTTTCCGTCGGAAACTTCACCGCCGGCGAAACTGCATCCGCGGTGGCGAAAAAGAGGAGCACAGGGGGAAACTTATTATGCCACGCTGCTTTCTGCCACGGTTTATTTGAATATTGCTACGTGACCGTACTGCTGCATGTCGGTGGTTGCGCGTGTGCCCGTAATGGTCGCACACCATCGTGGATCCTTTGAATAGTGTGCGTGAACAGCCACGTATACAGCCACGGACAGTCGATCGTGAAGAGTTCACGAACACTTATCGAGCTTCAAATATTTAATAAACGGCAAGGTTCTCGAATATTTTATGAAGATTAGGAGCACGAATTTTTCTTGCATTTGTATAGAAGAAAATTGGAATAAAAACTAAATTGGAGTAAAATAAAATTTCGCATTTCTTAGAACGCTAATTATCATATGCCTATACCTACTTGTTATATCCACATTTTTTTTTAGGTTGAATAGGGATTTTAATTATTCTAGGGTAAAAGTTAGGTAACAGGTAGTAGACTATGTATTTATATGATAAATCTAAATTTCCAATGAAAAATACATAATTGCATATAAATAGAAAGATATAATCTTACACTTACACGTTTCAAAACGTGTCGTTTGCAACAGTGTCTCTTTAATAAATTACTAAAACGTTCACTCGTATACGTAATCAAATATATTCTATAATTCCATAACGAGAGTTTTCAGTTATAAGTTACCACTGAAATCATCAACGACAATTCACTGACATTAGCTTTAGCGGACAACATAGATCATCAACAACTTCAACCCTCATCATTAAACCGGCGACAATGATCTACGCATACTTTGACCAACCATTAAACGACAAAGCGGTTACCGATAAAACAGATCCTACCATATCTATGCTAAGCCCTATCTCAAAGATACCGAAACACGTCCGTGAATCGCTGCGATTATCTGCATTTCCCCGTTGGTTGTGTATTCGCGAGATCAGGTCGAACGCAATAACCTCGGCGAGCAAAGCACACGGAAGTGTCGGGGGTTGGAGGTAGGACGGGGTGTGTTCAGCTACACGATTTGTGACAGTCAATAAAACCCCGTGTACTCCGGGTGGGAAAAGGTTTTAACCCCCGCGAGCGCTGGATGTGAAAGCTGGCAAATCTTCCCTCTCTTCCTTTTTCTCGCCTGGCGGTGTCATCGTGTCCGAATAATGGAGGAAGGCGTCCGTCGACGCCTCGATCGTATCGCTTCCGTCCTTCCTCGCAGCTGATTTATCGGCGTTCCGTTCGGGGCTTCGAATTGGCTTCGATAAAGCTGGCTATTTTTGAAATGTTCGAGGAACGGCAGGATCGTTCGTTTAGCTCGCGAAACGCTCGCAAAGACAATCGCACGTGATATCGCGTGTACCGGACGTGGCTGTCTGAGCGCGTCGCAGAAATTGAGGAGTTTCGTAGAGAAAACTGGTTACCTCTATTTTTCGGCACTTTCAATACTGGAAATGTGTTCTAACAATAGCAAGAAATATTTTTTTACATTAACATTATGATACAGTAATCGCTCCTTCGTTGCACTTTCCATTTCGTTGAAATATACCAAACCTAGAAGTTAATTCGATGTCTTTATGTAGAATTGTTTGTAAATTCATAGCATCGAAACCACCGTTTTTCTTTTGTGAAATAAAATTATCAAAAGGAATGGCAAATATTTTGAAGATTAATAGATGTATAGTCGTTTAATAAACAAATGTTAAATTTCTCGAAGAAAGGTATCGAAAATTACCTTCTAGACCTAATATAAGAATATATATTACGGTAATTGATTAAAATATTTTAATTGGAAACTGTACATTTGCAATAAAAAAAAAAAAGAAATTGATTTAATAACTTGATAAATTTTGTGATCGACTGCGTAGAATAAGTGAACGTGTATAGGTGAGTTACGAACACAAATGCGAGGATTTATGCCCAACGAGCAATATGCACGCCCTCGTTTTATCGTCCGATAAGTTTTATAACTTTTTGCCGAAGTGATGGAGAACTAAAGGGATCTATAATATCAATGACCACTTCTCCCCGACCCATTCCATCCTTTGTCCTTCTTCTCTCACTTTCTTCCACCCTTTGCACCCTCTCCACCCCCGCTCTTGCCCACTTTTGTCACGCCTGTGTCTCTTTGACTCTCACTTTGATTTACCGGATTAATTTCCTCTGTAGCCGCCACTTCTCCGCACCCACACATGCACACCTTATTTCGTGCTATTTGATTCTAGAGTTTGTCAGAGCGTGATAAATTAATTTCTTCTCGTTTCTATTAGCACGCCATGCCACCCCTTCACGCTCCACCCCTCGTTTCATCCACGATGGAATTGTTTTTGCCCTTTTAGAATTACGACTATAATGTAATAGCATTACTGGAGGAAGTTGGACGAAGCATCCAGTTTCTTCGTTCGAATTTCGTTAATTTTCACAGAATTTTAACGGTTTGTTATGTAGTATTAATTATTATCGTTGGTTCTGCGTGTCTTCGAGTAAACTGATACACAATTTCGACTCGAAGAATTCTTTTGATACAGTCAAGATAATAAGAGCAAAATACACACGCGTGTATCAAGTATTATTAAGATTTTGTTATGACTTTGGAGAAAGAAAGATTTACGTTTTAATATGCATTCGCAGAAAAATTGAGGGAAAGAGAAAAACAGTGTGAAGCAGTACTCTGAAATTCTCTCATTTTCGTTGAAGGCATCACAGTGTCTCGTAGGTCACTTCTTACATCATTGTACCTCCGCAGGTGACTTTTTAGTGACCTTATTACAAAGTGCACTTACTCCGAAAAAGGGTGTGCATATTTCTGCGCGCAACTAACTAGACTTCGCGATGCCAGGCGAAACTAAGCAAAACTAGGGATAAATTAGAAACGTAAGTAAGAAACTTTGAAATAACAGTATGTTGGCGGCATAATATCCGAAGAGTACAAAATACTTCAAGAATCTATTTGAATATTTATTCACATCTTATCGTTAAACTAAAAATTTCGAAGTTAGGTATAAGAAAATTAATAATTCTTTATTTCTATTTCCCAATTCATAATTCCAATATAATTGTGGATAAAATGATTAAATGAATAATGATATTATCTGAATAAAAATTTCAAACTTAATGATTCTCCAAATAAAATTTATAATAATCACATTTTCTGCCTCTCCCACAAGAATGATCTTAACATTTTAAGAACATTTGCAAATTTTAAGTTTTCTTATCGCAAAAGCATGAAATTTACGAATCTATATCTTAGATTTCACAAAAATGTAAATTTAAATAACAAATAATAATTAGGTACTTTTACTGAATATTCAGTATTTCTTCACGACGAGTATACTCGTCATACACTACTAACAGGTAAAAAACAATTCGACGAATCTCTAGTATTCCCTTTTGCGATTACACCGCTAAAAATCAAAATTTAGCACTGTAAATTAATCAAAGAATAATTACAAATGAAATGTTTGTATAATCTTTTCTATTTAACGGGTAAACACCTTGATTAACACATTCTACGCGATCATGCACGTTATCGAATATTAAATATTCTTTCCATTAATGTCCACCGTAAGACAAAGGCGGCCCCGATCGCTATTATCGATCGAGATTCGATATTTCACAGCAAGGACAGGTTGTTAATCAGTGTTCGACCAGGCATGCACACGGGACAAAGGACAGTGTCGGTGTTAACAGAGTGGCAGGGTAAAACCTCCATCTAGCTGGCGGAGCTGTCACTCACGGAGGCGGTTCCGATGCTAGGATATTGGATTGTCTTGTTACACACCGTCCTTTCTCTTCCAACCCCTTCGGAAGGGAAGGAGATTCTAACCTTCGCTTACAACCCACACGACGAAAAGTGATACGATGCGTGCACACTTTGCCTTCTGCCAGCTATCCGGTGTCGATCGTACGAAGGAAAATCGGACCTGTCAGTTCCGGAATTGCTTTGGGGGATCCTTTCAAAGGTTTCCGGTCGTCCCTGGAACGATCATACGCTTTTCCTGTCAGCACGAAGGAGGTTTTATGTACCTCGAACGGGTTATAATTATTGTTACAGAAGATATTTCTGTTGTTCGAATCGTTTAGAAATAGTTTCTATTTTGTTATTATTGGCCCATTTGTTTGTAGGGCAATTTAATGTTTTTAGCGTGGCATTAGATCTTTTGTTTCTTGGTTACTCACTCTTTTGTTCTTCTTGCTTATATATATTCAGTGTAGGTATTCGTTTAATTATTATTAAAAATTAAATTAATTATTATTCGTTTAATTCGTGCGATGTAATGTATTTCTTCATTGTATTTATTTATATTTGTAGTTATTTCATAATAACTACTCAAATATTGTTTTACTAAATTGAACCAAGCTGGACTCGTGTTATGAATTTTTCTTTTTATTTATTTAAATACTATTCTGTATTTGTGATTCTAATTGCTTTGTCACAATTATTTTCATATTTTTATCGATATTATTTAAGATCGTGCGGAATTCGATACACTTATCGACAATCAATGTTATGAATCTAACAGGTATACAGGATTAATGTTACAACTTGATCATCTCAAATAATTCGTGATTCGTTTATCGCACAGAAAAATGTTCCAAACAAAAATGTAATATTTTAACATATCAGGTAATTTTTATTTCAGACATTTTCTTTGATAATAAATAATTCATAAGTTATTTAAAGAGATTCACCTTGTTCCAACAGCGATTCAGACATTTGTCCATTGGCTTTCAATTCTGAGAATTATATTTCTTTCTGAATCTGCGATCTAACTTATATTTAGATTGATTTAGGTTCCACTTTCAATCCACTTTAAATGGAATCGTACCGTTTCATACAATTTTGGTAGGTACTTCAGAACGCAAGAACGAGTGTTTTGCTGAATTCGACGAAAAATCGTTAAACGAACAGAACGAAATAATGGATTCCCTTTTTCGGAGATTAAATCGGCCTTTTGACTTCTATACAAATGTACAGATAACATTTATCGAACTAGAACGATTGTTCAATAGAAAACCATGCCGAACTCGAAAGTCCAAAACAAGTATTTTTGCGTTTGAAACCGTTTTGCGTTCGCGAAATAACAAAGCTGTTGAATAATTTTAAAAAAGCAAATGAATAAACCATGTTTTGCAATTGAAAGCACACACACATACACATGCACACACAAAAGAAAGTAGATCGAGAATTGAAAAGTTTCCAAGACATTACGCGCTGTGTCGTTTCCTCCTTTTCACTCGAACGAAACTCGAACGAAATTTTCGTTATTTGGTGTCTTTTCAATAAAAATCCGGCGTGCTTTGCCGATTCTAAAGATACACAGGCCACACAGAGTGGCGATGGCGAGGGCTTTAGAATCAGAAAAGGTGGCGTCTGGCTTTGATAGCTGTTAGGGTGAAAAATGTTTTACCTCGCAACGACGTTTGCAGAAGGAATGCATCCTACACACAGGGTGTCCTACTTTTTAATCTTTCAAACTTTAAAGTCGAACGTTATCACTTACACGTCGACGACATCGAATATTTGTACGATCAAGATGACGGTAATTCAATGCCAAATATTATAACACCAGATAAAGTTTAAAAGCAGAGTGCTTAACGAGGGAGTTTCAGCAAGGGAGTCGAGAAAGTTGGTAAGAAAAGTTTAGGAGAGAAACTAAAAGGACCAGGTGCTTAGAACGGAAACTAAGTATGGTGTACTTTAAGAATTCTTCTTGATACAGCACTTAAAACTAGTTTTGTCAATTATTCTGATTAAAAATTATTTAACACAACATGTTTAATATCAGAATTATTAAAATGAACAAAATGACCAATTCGTAATTTTGCAGTTCTAGAAATTTACAACTGTGTATTGTTTAAAATTTTCCATGATTTCGTGTGAGAAGTATAAATAACGGCTTGTTTCAAATATAGTAAATATTTGTTAGTATAACTAGAATTAAATATATTTCACTTACTTATTTAATCCTTTGCGCTTGAGAGGTGACTGCTAATCACCAAATGATAGTTTCGCAAATTTTCAAACTTTAGTTAGTTTGTTTATTACTCAAACTCAGAGATTAAGTAGTCATATATGTAAATTTTAGTGTATCGCTTAATTAAGCTAAATGATGTTTAATATAGGAGAATTTTAGTAAATATTTCAAATTTGAAAATTTTTTAAGTTAGTATCATTTAGTATAGGTGTCACTTCTCAAGTCCAAAGGGTTAACAAAAATTTCTGACCCGAAATTTTCAGTAATTCAGAGATAGCTAAAGCATGTTCTAATGCTAGAAATTTAATTATTATTTATATGCTCTTAAAAGATGAAACAAACAATTTATACGAAAATATGATCTTAAGTATACTAGAACACATGGAAAACGCAGAGGGAACACGCGTAAACGTTATGCTACTATTCTACATCGTTTTGAGAGTGCTCGGAACAAAAGGGGGGTTCAGGAAAGGCGGGTTAATTATCCGTAGCTCATTATCTTGGTGGATGTTGTCATCGTGGCCGCGTAAACGCGATGAATCCATTCTAATTTCTCGTGTCTATTATGTACGCACAGTACGGTTGGGTCAGCTGAGTCGAGAAACCAGGCCTCGAAAGATTCTCCGTTCACATCGGCTTTAACCTGGTTTCACGTTCCATTGCGAACAGAAAATGGTGCGAATGGTTGCAATTCTTGCAATTTGACCTGGAGTCGAACTTCTGCATTAAATAATTTTTTTTCCCACAAAACGACCCATTTTTGTACGAGATTTTTATTAATACGATTTGAAGATTGTGGCAGGAAAGCAAAAGTATATTCGATGATATTTTGTACGAAATATATATGCATATTTGTCACTCTACTACAGTTTAGGATAATTTAACTTAAACAAGGATTTCACTTGTTGTTTGAAAAGATGAACATGTGTCAGACATATTACTTTGTTAATTTATCAATTTATTTATCACTTGAAACTAGCAGTCTTTTTGCTTCACATGGAAAGTTGTGACTGACTATATCTATATCGAAGTGATCAAAAAGTAATTTCGAATTTGCGTAACAGACGATGCTCTTCCATTTCTCGATAATGAACCTTCTATCGTCTCTAATCTACAAAAGATAAATATATTCTAATTATCGACACTTCGACGCGTGATCACAAAAACTCGCATCAGTGTTAACTTGATTTCACACTTTAATAGGGACAGAAAATGGCACGAACGCGATTATCTTCGCAATTTCTGCAGTTCCATCTGAAACCGAGCTTTCTCCTAAAAATCCAATTTTTACAGCTGCTGTAAAAGTAGGTCACACGAGAGCGTGTTTAAATCCAATTCTTCTCAATTAATTTCACCAAAAAACGTCCTTAAAGTTACCTTAGGCCAATCGAATATTTCTCAACGAATGATTCCCAGGCAATTCTAGTACGATCAATGGTAAATCAATTTCTCTGGTTGCCTTCGACTATTCGAAAGGCCAATTTTGCTCCTACGTCCTGAACAAAGGCCGTCATCGGTACGAAAACGGCACCCCGGCGAGATTAGTGTTAACTTGATTTCACATTTTAATAGGGACAGAAAATGGCACGAACGCGATTATCTTCGCAATTCCTGCAGTTCGACCTGAAACCGAGCTTTCTCCTAAAAATCCAATTTTTACAGCTGCTGTAAAAGTAGGTCACACCAGAGTGTGTTTAAATCCAATTCTTCTCAATTAATTTATTCCAAAAACGTCCTTAAAGTTACCTTAGACCAATCGAATATTTCTGTACGAATGATTCCCAGGCAATTCCAGTACGATCAATGGTAAATCAATTTCTCCGGTTGCCTTCGACGATTCGAAAGGCCAATTTTGCTGCTACGTCCTGAACAAAGGCCGTCATCGGTACGAAAACGGCACCCTGGCGCGATCTGATGGCTCCTTATAGAAGAGCAAGCTGCACCGGAAGCCAAGAGGAACCCGGCAGAAGGTGTTCTTTGGGTTATCTCGCGACAATTGCTTCGCTCGTCCTTCGAGGTTTAATAATGACCCCTCGGATGTAAAGCTTCTGTTACTCGACCACCGAATCGTCACGGCTGCGTTTGCCATGCAGTGGTATATTTGCCGCGAGCAAACATTCAGCGAGTTTTTGACGTGTCATCGCTTCATGGAATCCTACGGAGACCAGCGAGGATAAAGGAGGAAAAGGGGGATGGAGCCACCCCCTTGGTTCCGTGTCGAGGTAATATTCACTGTCTGCTGGGACTTAAGAAAATTCTGTAAAATTTCTGTGGCCCCAACCACGTGTTTCTGTGATTCCACTTTTCCACCGAAATTTTTAACACGGCCAGGTCTGTTTCAGCTGGCAAATCATATGTTAATGTGTTGAGTGCTTGCTGTAATTAGCACACTCCCGTAAGTCGTCGGATATTTGTAAATTTTTAACTTATGACGTTAGGCTCTTGGGGTGTTTTAGAAATGGAGAACAATTAAATGTCTTTTATGATGTAAATAATATTAGTAAGTGGGTCAAATTTGTAAGGTTTATTTTATAATTGTAACATTAAGTTTTTCGAGTTTTCCGAAATATAAGAAAAAATATGTGGTATACGTTACAAATTGAAGCTTTACTGAATATTAAATTATACGGTTCTTTTGAAGCCCTGCATTTTGCTTCAAATTTACACAAGTTTGATGATTTACGTTGCAAGTAAGGGTAAATACATTTAACTTCGTCTATTCTGATTCAAATCATTTTTAATTCAACAGCAATTTATATTTTTAATTAGTTTATATGTTTAATTACTTTTAAACCCAAAATATAGGTTAACACAAGGTTGTTCATGCATTAAAATGTTTTAAAAGGTTTCGTTTATAAAATATAAACACGATAAAAAGTATCCTGTTTCAACATTAAAATTCATAAATCTGGTATTAGTATTAACATAATTTTTTATGAGTGCACCAGAAACATTAAAATCACCAATGAACTTTGGATAGCTATTTTTTTTGAAGCTTATTTATAAATAACTTCATACGAACAAATTTCTAATAAATAAATTACATAGACAATACTATCTTTACGAAGTAATCTTGTATTGATTCTCAAGAGAAATCATTTCTTTCGTGGAAAACAAATTTTATTTTATTGCTCGTTAACGCTCTATCGAATTGTCGTACATTTTAATAATGATGGTCGCCGGGACCGCATAAAAAATTGTCAAGGCAAATAACCAATTTCTAGATTATTCATGGAATATAAAAGTAGCGTGGATAAAGTTCCCGCGCGATGATAAAGTCGTTTCCCTGAAAAGTTTAGCTGAATTTTGCTTCGCGTAGGATAAAGCGAGGCCGTTTCCGAAATATAAAGATCTTCTATTCTCTTGCATTTTCTTCGAAACCGACGTCGTTATCGTAGGAATTTCAATGGAACCCGGTTCTGTTTTCCATTTC
The DNA here is from genome assembly GCA_033822845.1 of Tetrapedia diversipes. Lineage (NCBI taxonomy): Eukaryota > Metazoa > Arthropoda > Insecta > Hymenoptera > Apidae > Tetrapedia > Tetrapedia diversipes. Next base: position 16,399 of record JAOPTO010000548.1, on the reverse strand, counting down.
ATAAGATTTCGAATGAAATTACGAATTAAGCAGATATAAATGAATAAAACATGCGGTGGCTCGTGAAATGGTTAGGACATGTTATTTTGATCAAATTCAACTGTAAATATACCGTTTTATCGTTTTTCCAATGAACGTTCCTTTGAATTGTTGCTATTAGTTAATGAAATTTACATTTAGGGATTACATTTGAATAAAATAAAAAATGTAATCGTGATGAAAACCAATCTACTTTCTTTATGCAACGAATAGATTTTTAACGCAGAAAACTTGTAATACTCTTTTATATGAAATATATATTTAAGATTTTACAGGCGAAGCCACAAATAATTTTTATGAATTTTGTCAAATAAGAGATAACTTTTGCTTCAAGCGAATTAATTGTTGAAACAACGCGATAATAGTAATAAAGACTCGCTCCAAATGTATTACACGATCTCTGTTAATTTCAGAGCTAACATATTTATGCTTGCAAACGAGATTCAGTACGTATCCGCGTCTTTCACAGCGGAGACGCTAATTACGGGAATAATCAGGGAAAACCATAGACGCCTGATTTATTCAGCCGAGCTTAAAGTGTAAAGCTGACTCATATCAAACATTTGAATTTTAGGTACCCACCAGTCGTCTTATCAAATGCTCATTATAACATAATTATCCGAATCTGTTAAAAATAAATACACGAGTTATATATTTAGACAACCTTTGCGAAACATAATTAGTAAAATCAACGACGAGCAAAGTGACAAGTTGTGTAATTAATAAAATTGAAGAGTTTGGATTTTTATCTCAAAAATCATGTTCACGATCACACTTGTTCTATTTTGAAAGTTTAAAAATAAATTCCGAATGTGAACGTTATTTTATTCGCCTTCTGGTACGCGAAACGAAGGAGAGAGAAAATATAATACAGTGGCTTCAAAAAGTATTCGTACACTATGTCACAAATAAATTCGTTAAACCTTGCGATTCTGAGTCTGATAGAAGTATTTGATAAAACTTTGTGAGTATGTAGATCGTAATAGTATACGTACGAATTAATCTCTTCTTTTCATCTAAATGTCATTTTAACACTATTCCTACCACGACCGGTCAAATGACCGTTTTTAAAATTTCGATTAGAATTTCATAGATGCAACATAATTGAATCGCCTTTAAACTTTAGACTTTTCCTCAAATATACGTATAATATATTTTTCAATATTCACTTCTTCTTTTATTGTTTATTTTTTGAGAAAAATTTGTAGCCTGTAGTGGGAATGTCGCGGTAGGAATAGGTATACGTGAAGTGTCGGTAGGAATAGTGTTAAAACGAACGAATAAAATGTCTTTGTTGTAACAGAGGAGAGTGAAATTTATTAAATTCGGAAATCTGATTTATAATACGATCGATACATTTGTTCAATTATGAGATTTGAATAGTTCGATGTTTTGTAATGAATTAATTGGTGCAAATCAATCGAGGCTTAGTAACTAGACCGGCAAGCAAATCTCATTATGAATTCCTACGGAACAATTAATGCAATTATAACGTAATTACCAGAGTTCAAAGCATGACTCGTTCATTAATTATTATCACGCTGACGCCGGGCTGTTATACGCGACACGATATAAAACAATGTATCCGTAATCCCACGAGATCATGCTCGAAATTCATTGTTCAATTGCGATTGTCAATGGAATATCGTGGATCTTCGACGAGTCGGGAAATTGATTTATCGAAACTTATTTAAATGTTAATTTCACTCAGAGTCGGATATTCATCCCGAGTTTGTGATTTTATTTCTTTCGTACGCGTAGCAAGGAAAATCAAATTATTTTAAATTAAGAAGATTGCTAGTAGTAAAAGATAAAAATTAAGAATAAAAGATAAGAATACTTTTTGTTATTGCATATAAAATTCTGAAACTGATCAATACAGAAATTTTCGATATCTATTGATTAGCCAGGAATTAAAGTTACGAAACAATATATTTGTTTAAATTTCAATCGCAATATTTCAGCTTCAGTTTCTTAGAAAATGTAAAATTTTTGAACGTATGATCATTCGATAACGACTGATTAATTAATTGTAATTCTGTTTTTAAAAGCACAGAGTGCTCACATAAAAAGATTCAACAGAGAGTAGTAAAAATTGAAGTTGAAGAATTCTAAAATAATAATTGAATTTATCGAGTAAACGAAGGGAGATGAAAGTTATAAGGAGTGTCCATCGGCGGACAGAAAGGTCTGATCTTGGTGGTGATCGTGCGGTAATCGATAGTAGCGATTGAAGTTTCTTTTCTCTGCGACCGGGACGAAAGAAGGAAAAAGGAACCGAAAGATCCGTGGGAAAGATAGAGGGATACGGGATCCAGAGAAAAAGATGTCGAAAAGAATCTTCATTCTTTAACGTCCGACACGGATTACGGTGATTGATATAAAGAAATTGAACGACTTTCCTCTGATGCTCTATATTTATCGTTTCAATGCCAATAACGTCAAGTAAACAATTATATTTGGAACACACGATGTAATATTACACCATCGTCAATAAATTTGATGAAATGATAAGATTAATCATTTGCACTCGAGTGTTAAAGGGTTAATGATACTTAGGTTCCACTACATTTTTTTATGTTTTTAAATTTCATTACAACATGGTGACTAAGAAAGGTAATGGGATCTAGAATGTCAGAGAAGAACAGAACGATTGCTTTTAAAACATTGGTCTCGCGGATGTTAGTATTAAACAGTATTAAACAGTTAGTATTAAACTCACAGCTAAATGATATTTTTAACATTTTTTTAAATATGAAACATACATTGAATTCTTATCATTAATATTTGTTTTTTTTTCGTAAAAATACCAATTATAATCATAATTACAATTAATTTTTAGTGATACACGAAAAAATATTATTTATTGTATTTTAGAACATGATATGCAAGACATTTATTCAGAAACATACATAGTGACGAAAATTAAGCAATAATCTTCTGAAATAAAAAAGAAATTATCTTTTGAAATACATGGATTGAAATTAAAAATAAAATTCTTTTCACCCTATTTTTAATTCTCAGCTATCTATATAAGAAAAAACAAAGTATACAGAGCTTTGTTTTCCAATTTTTGTCAGCAAGTGTATATGCTTATATTAAACACATAATTTATTATTTACATTCTAAAAATGTAAGAAGAAATGTCTTATAGTTTAGTTTAGTTTAAAGAAGTTTTATAAATTGTGCATACAATTTTATACAATTACATTTTGCAACGTTTCGCAATCTCATGCATATATCTGCAATATGTCGCGAAGTATATGTCTTCCGAATTTATGTACATTCTACGACTATGTCAACACGTCCCTTGTTGCTAAGTAAGCGTAAAAAGTGGGAATACTCCCCTCGCCCCTGTGCCATCCCCCGGGACTTCTTTTCGTAGACACCACAGTATACAATTTCACGTTAGCATAGTAGTGGGACCCTCTCGACCAATAATACGCAACGATTTAGAATGCGTGTGGGATGATACGACCAATCATACCTAAATTCCTTCGAATGGTCATTTCACCAGCTCCCTACAGTACACAGCTCTCCCTCTTTCGTGAAACTGCTCGAATGATCCCCCTACGAAAAATCTGCAGGGTCGTGAAAGCACGCCGATGCTCGACTATCGGAATAGCAAATCGCGTATCCGTTCCACCCCCGAACACACTCGAGTCCGCTGTTTGTTCTCGATCACGTCCACCACGCGTTTCCCCCAGTCTTTTCGCTTTGACATCGATTTTGTATCGGACAGGTAATTACAGGTTTCGAGTTATCTATGCGAATCCATCGACGGGACGTGCCCTGGATTATTACCGCACCGCTTTGTCCACCACGTTTCTTCCCGGCCCTCTCACGTCCCTCCCTGTTTTCCTGTCCACCCTGTTGAACCGTTCACCCCTTCGACCGGTTTCCTTTTTCTCGTTTATTGAGAAGCACTCGCGATTCTGCAACGATTTTCTTTTGTGGCTACTATGGTACGCTTATCGTAGAGTAAAGTGACTTGATTGAATCTTTATGCACTTATGGATAGTTTGGAGAAAAGAAGTGTAGAATGTGGATAATATGCAAAATAGTCTTGTATTGAATAGCGTGCGATTTACGCTCCTTTGTTTATGTATGAATTTATTGTACAGTTTAAAAGGGCCAATGGTCCGTTTAGTTATGAATAAATAAATATTATAAATAAAAATTGTATTCTGTAACTGTGCACGATATTAGAGATTAAAAGATTGTTAAAAAACTAGGCTATTCTGTTAAAACACTGAAATTATTTCTATTAAGCGATTCTGTTAAAAAACTGAAATTATTTCTATTAGGTGATTCTGTTAAAAAACTGAAATTATTTCTATTAGGCGATTCTGTTAAAAAACTGAAGTTGTTTCTATTAGGCTATTCTGAGACAACACTCTAATGAACACAACAGTTTTCAACATACTTTTACTTAATCTTCCGTTTCAATTTTGTTCCAAGGAACCCGAACGATGTCAATGAAAAATTGCGATCGACTAGGCACAGTCACCCACGAAATTTCTCAGACGTTTCCCTTTATGTAATCTCTTGTTCGCGAGAAACTTGAACCACGTTACACAACGAAGAAGCATAAAACGCGTCGATAAATAATTAAACGGTAAGCGTTCAACTGTATTTCCAGCCAATCGATCAGTTTCACGAGTCACCGCAAATACCAATCGAACTGAAACGTCGAATCAGCGTCAAAAGGATCAGAACGGGCTTCGGTTCGAGGTTCAACCTAATTCGAGCCGGGGAGGTAAACAGCAATCTTCGCGAGACGCCGGGGCATCAGGCAAAATAAAGCATTCGGTATCGAAGAACCGTGACTCTTCGAGAAATACATCGTTACACAAACCCTCGTATATTTCCGCGGACAGAAGAATGTTTCTGGTCCGATTCAGCAGAGGGGTGAGTGACCTGTCCTGCGGGAACCGATGCGGATCGGTCTGGGCGCCACCCAGCTGCGAGAGAAAGGGGTGAGTTTATTTTCACAAAGCCGCGATATAACTTCCAGACCGACGGTGTATCTCGAAGCATTAAGAAAGCATTCGCCTTGGAAGTTTATCGGGTCATGGGTTCGATTCCTCGGTCTCTTCAGCCGTGTCGATCCGGCCCTGTTCTAGATTGCGACCGGCTGTGGACGGAATAACAAGCAGACATGATATTTCTTTTTTTTTCTCTAATCTTGATCCTCGTTACACCGCGATGCAGCAGTTTCGACCGTTTACCGTTATTGTAGAAATGTTAAACTGCAGGTAGATTGTAAAACGAGTGTATTTAACAACTAGCTTTTGCCCGCGCAGAAATACTTGGGAATGAGTTTTGCAAAAATCTCATACACGTAAAATTACCAGTTTTCCAAACTTTTAAGTTTAATTTTACCGAGAAAATTAAATACTAATTTTTATAGCGTTTGCTTCAAAATCAGCGGATTTTCAAACAAATCTTCATCCCTTATTTTACCCCTTTGGGGTTGATTTTCCAAAAGCGTTAAAACACGTATTTCTTCATTTCTAACCAAAAAGTTAAATACCAGTTTCCATAGTGCTCCAAACAACCTTTCAACCCCTATTTAAACCCTTTAGGGGTGGAATATAAAAAAATCTTTCCTTAGTGGATGCCTACGTCATAAAAGGAACTCATTATTTAAATTTGATGTTTTTAGTTTCAGTAGTTTAGGCTCTGCGATGATGAATCAGTCAGACGGAACATGCCTTTTAAAATGTATAGATAAGCGATGACTAAACCAAAACTATTAGATTTTGAACTCTACTTCTCACTCGTAATCTTTGCAGTTTAGTAATTTTTAATCCCTAACTTTAATTTTCGACGAAGTTGTATTAGAATTTTTATAATTATTTCTTCCTTTCTAATTCTCTTTCTCTCGATCGATCGATGGATCCGGTCATGTTCGTTGAAATTTCTTCTATCGTCCAGCTGTTTTAAGAAAATCTTTTTTTTTTCTTCGATATTTCTATCGTTCAAGCGTACACACCTTTCTTACCTATTTAGAATTACACTCAATGTGCTATTAAAAATATTAACCTGCGCTATTAACAAACGTTCATCAGCCCTCTATCTTTAACGAATGTCCTACATCTATAGTAGGCATTTCTAAATTTCTGAATACACAGTGTATACTATTGCCAAGTGAAATATAACTGTGAAATAACTGTGAAATATAAAATACAATCTACCATGCATTCGACGGAACAGAACATTGTAATTAACAATTATCAACAACTACAACACGCTTCAATTACATCCGATTTAACCTAAAAATGATATCGTCGACGAATTTTAGAATACAAAATAAAAGAACAAGTGACGACACTTGTCCATCGTTAAAAGTTTTCACAGCACCACCAGATGACGAAAATCACTCGTAGAGCATCCAATTTTTTCAAACGTATCTACATCCCTGTCAAAAAAAAATATTGCGCCAGCCAACGAGAAAGCAAAAAAAAAAAAAAAAAAAGAAAAATCGCGGAAAAATCAGGGACACGGAATTATTTCCAATCGCGACGTTCGGTTTTCAGCGTAATGCGTTTTCTGTCAGCTGCGTTCTACGAGCACGCGCGTAAACCCGGCCGAGCGGCGATAAAAAATTTTTTAATCGGTCCACGGGAAGAACGCGCGTTTTGAACGCACCAGGTCGGTTGTACGTCAACGTCGCCACAGGATCGCGTCATCGCCAGATTTGCTTATTCTATAGATTATAGATATATTGGGTGATTGCGAAAGTTCGTGCCCTTTGTTGATAGATGGCAAAGCATGGCACAATTGACTGTTCAATTATTTATTTTATAATTATATTATTAACCACTTGACATAAAAGGACGTCTGGAAGACGAAAAGATGTTTTGAAATGTTTCATACTTTACAGAGCTACTAATTTATTATTTTATAATATTACTGAATTATTGTCTATTAACATTATATCTCAACCTGATTAAATGTTATATAGTAATGCAAATTTCAAAATAAAATACTCTGTTTCTAACATTGTATATAACCATTCAGTTGAATAATTAAATAGCATTTTTCGGACGCATCAAATACCGTTTTTTTTGTATATCAAGGGGTTAAGCGTGAACCTATCTAAATGCTTTGTAATTTAACATAACCTTAAAAACGAGTAGATTGTTGATTAATAAATACTACTTTTTATGAAAATGTATTGTATTCATTTTTAGTCAAATCGGGTACGAACTTTTGCAATCACCCGATAGATTATAGATGTCTATAATCACCTCATGCTGCCAATTTTAAATATTCCATTGAAAAAATCCAATACATGGATGTGTATGGAAATTATATAACACGGAATTATATAAAGCAAATTTTCCTGTTCTCAACTTGTATCTTCTATTAATTTCAACAGTCCTTTTTGCTATTCCCGCTTTTCTCTTTTGTTCAGTACCTCTATCCGTAAACGTGCTCCTTTAGATCGAATATCAATAGAATTTGTAGTCTGGCTAATAATTTTTTTTTACAAGGGTTGACTTTTTCTCTTGCAGCAACAATTATTTTATAGCACGACTATTTAGTCTATTCTTTAATCCCTAACACTATTCTCCTTTTTTTTTCATATTCCTTGTTTGTAACAAATTTGCTTTATAAATTTTAATATTACAGTTTTTGATGTTACACAAACTATATTGATTATAACTTTTAACTATGCTTGATAAATTGAAATTGCAGCCGATTGCTCAGATTAAATTTAATTGGGTTCTGAAAATTATACTTTCTTTAGGTTTTCAACGAATTTCGTTAATTGAACGACTCATATACTTTATCACAGGGTACAAAAGCAGGGGTTGGAAGTTTGTAATTTTCAAGAGCCCAAAATTCGCATAAAGTTTTCATGACTTTCTTGAAGCTCAAGATTTTCGAAACTTTTTTTAATTTGAGTCGAACTCGTTTACGTTTGTCGTGAATTAAAATACCGAAAATAAAATGAATAAACCACACAACTTTTTCAAGAATTATTAAATTTAATGTTTTTTGGTTAAACACTTTGACATTTTAAGAATATTATTGTCTAAAACGTTTTCGTTGCTTAAAAAAGAATTATTGCAGCAAAATAAATTACGGTTTGTTAAGCAAAAATTATATAGAAATCAGAATCGTATTTTTTAATTAATAACACGACAAAGAATACGGTATATGCTGTATTTAGGGGAACCATTGAGAGAAATTAAATGATTCGTTCATTTCTATGCATTAGATCCACGAAAATATTACCTATGTTATACGATCATCTTTTATACAAACAGATTATAAAAACTGGGTCGGTCTACAACGGTTATCTATATGGAGATATAGAAAATTGGTAAAGGGAAATGTTATACTGTAACTTTTCAAAGGAACTGTTGAAGCGAAATATAAAATATGAAATGTTCAATGTTTGGTATTCAAATTGTGATGCGTTAGTCTGCACAAAACGGATGATTAACTTTCGTAAAACTCGACACATTAATGGTAATTTTATTAATGCTATCTTATTAATATTTGTAAACAACCGCAGTTGAAAAATAAGAAAGAATAATCATCCTTCCAGCATTTTAATATAAATTCATTCCACAAGAGGTTGGTTCTTCCCCATAAAGGTACCTATTTGCATAAACTTCCGCGGTCCACTTACCATAATGTACAAAACAACAATCACAAAGCAGCCCCTCGTGGCCACCTTCGAGTTCACTTGTTAATTCAAAATTCCAGCATCATTTCCATGCGCGAGAAAAAAGCTGTCCGAAACCGCATTACGGTTTGGATATTTGAGTACATACACGTACAGGAAGAGACTATACGTACACTACCAATCAAAACTTCCTCATTTTTCATTCCCCATTGAATCCATTGGTAACTTTATTCTTAATTCGATCAAATTAACCCTTTGAATAATCCTTTAACGGCGTGATGTTAGCAATTGTACGAGTATTGTTACTCGTACAACTGTGTTACTTTAAGTGAAAGATTGGAAAAATTGTGAAAAGCGTATACGTGACCATAGTCCACGTGAGTAGCTCTTACCAGACGCATATACGCGTCTATAGTTCAGATGAGTAGCTTTTATCAAACACATATATGCGCCCATAGTACTCAAAGGGTTTAACACTGTGATTGGATAACAGTTCATCCACATCTCGCTAGGTTTTCTATTTACAGAATTGGGCACCGTATTCTAAATTTCATCTTTTTTCCAAATTGTCGCGTTCTTCGAGATGAACAGTGATTTCAAACTCTTGGTCAGCAGTTTCTCCACATCTCAGTAGGCTTTCTGTTTACAAAGCTTGGTACTGTATACTAAATTCTTCATTTTCTCCTAAATTGTCGCGTTTCTTGAAATAAGCAGTGATTCTAACCTCTTGACTAGCAGTTTCTCCACATCTCACTAGGTTTTCTATTTACAAAACTTGGTACCGTGTTCTAAATTCCACCTTTTCTCCAAAATTGTCGCGTTTCTCGAAATGAGTAGTGGTTCCAAACTCTTGGCTGGCACTGTACATGCGTACGTATGTATGTATACGGGGGAGGAGACACTATTTTCCAGGGCGAAGGTGGAGATTACGGTTAATGTATTCCCCGGGGTGTACAAGTTCTTCGTCCTCGCAGCCGCAGCCGTCGTCGAGGACAAAGTTGTCGTTCGACCATGCCAGCGAACCGGTGTGCCGTAACAATCGCCATTGCCATGTTAATGGCTGCGAATTCGCGGTGCCGGTTCCACGTACCCTCGTTCGACTTCTTCTTCTTCTTCTCCCTCTTTCTCCTCTTCTTCTTCGTGGTCCTTCTGCATGGAATTTCACAACCTTATCCCTGATTCTTTCGAACGATCAAAGCCACGACAGGGTGGAGTCGGGTCTGGTTCGAATGCAAATTGAAAAAAGAGGGATGGTACTTTAGAAAAGTAACCTGGGATTTTTGTTTCCTTGGAAGCAGTTATGTATTTCAATTCACTTGCTTAAACGAACTCCACGGGTAGTAATATAGGAATCCAATTATATTTTATTTATTTATTTATTCGTCTCTTTTGTTAGCGAAAGCTACGGATTTTTTAGAAGGAAACGCTGTATTTGTAATATTTAATGTTTACCGGGACTTTTGTTTTCTAGGGGATGGTTATGTAGTATATTTTTATATCGAACACTTTTATGTACAGTATAGAGGAATTAAAGAAAGTTGATGTCATATCAACTTCAGTGTAATTATAGCTGACTGAATAATCTGCTTTTCTTTGAGAGACCAAGCAAATTACGAACCTTTTTATTTTTTAAGCTATCTTTAAGAGGCGGTTTTAATATAATTGTAACTAATGTTATTTCGTATATTTAATATAATTGTAATTTAATATAGCTGTCTAATTTCTGAGGCTATTACTTCATTATTGTCGCTTTCTTCTTTCTTTTTGCTTTCATGTTTTTTCGAAAACGAGTTCAAGAAATCTAATACCATCTACTATTTATATTATAAATGAAACCAGCATCGACCATCACCGAACATTAAAAGCATTCTCTTTTTTAAAGGACTCGAACTTCCATAATAAAGTTTTATACTATCCAAAATCATAATCATCAATGGCTACTACTAATAGATACATTTAATATATCTTGCGATAATACTCACAAATAAACTGAAACAGATTATCATAAAAGAAAATTCAAATATACAAGATATTTCTAATAAAGTATACGTTATAATATTTAGAGGTTGAAACAAATATCGTCGTTTGCGTTTATAAAGATACGAATTTCCATAAAAATCTACAGGCCACCTGCTTGAAAGAAGAAAGATCGCTGTTTCGATCGAAATTCCAAGGAAATCAAAGCAACCTCCATCGGCAGCAAATATCAAGCGCCCAAGTAAACGGAACGAAATTATTCACACTCGATGGTCTACTACTGTTTATCCCGTCTAAGCGAACACGATTTCGAGCGACGCGAACAGCTCGAGGTACATAAATAAGTTCCTCCTGGCGTGAGATCGGAGTTCTTAGCGAGCTGTCAACAAGCGCCCGGAGATATTCCTGTCGTCGATACGATTCGACGTTTCCGCGAAGCGATGGGAAACGGGAGCAAGTGTGAGAGAGAGTGAGAAAGAGAGAGAGAGAGAGAGAGAGGAGGAAAGGGGAACGATGGTGGATCCCGTTTTAATTCCAGGCCCAGGAAGACGACCTCTTGCATATTCAGAAGTTTTGCGCCGAATGCTAGGCCGTTGTTATGCTAAGACCGCGAGGGCGGCCTGGTCGGCTCTTAGCATATTTCGACGATATTTCCGGCAGTGCCGTATCCGTGGGACTTCCGGTGGTAGGTACTGTTGCCTACCAAGCCTCGTCCTGGCCCAGAGCTTCCTCCTTCCCTCAGTTTCACGCGCATTTGCATTATCAGCTTTAATTACTACCCTAGCCTCGTCCTGCTTTCAACAAGTTAGGCCAAGGGGTTACTGTTCGAAATGGAATTAGTGAGAACGCGAACGACAGCGTAATATTGTTTAATCGCTCGTATGGTTGTTCAAAGGTGTTGCAGGAGGAGCAGAATGTACCGTTTCTAGCTGGCGTGTTATCAACGCTTTCAGGACGGGCTCTTTATATTGTACGGGATCATATTTACATTTACAGTGGCTCCAAAAAGTATTCGTACACTGTATTATAAGGAAATCCATTTACTTCTGAAATTCTGATTTCAATGAAACTTTATGCGTGTACAGAGCATAGTGTATCCTGCATGGAGCAATTTTTTTGGCGGCAAAATATCTTTTAAGGGGGTTGATAACGAATTTCAAAGTTTCAGCGATTTTTCACGCTTTGAATATAAGCTTCTCTGTATTCTTTTTTTATGACAGGGCCATAGAGTATTAAAAATTAAACATTTTCTATCTGAAAGGTTTTGTTTCATCAAGTACCATTACGAACTTATCTTTAGAAAATGAGAGAAAATTTTGAAACTTCAACGTTGGTTTCACCCCTTTAAAATGGCACTTATTGTTAGATGAAAAGAAGAGATTAATTGATACGTATACTATTACGATCTACATGCCCACAAAGTTTTATCAAATAATTTTATCAGACTCAGAATTTCAGGGTTAAACGAATTTATTTGTGAAATAGTGTACGAATACTTTTTGGAGCTACTGTATATATAATCAGCCACATAAGTAAATAAAAAGTAACCAATGTAATTATTCTACGTCAATTTCTTTCTTCCTCTATTACCGTACTTCATATTGTTCCATAAATCTCATTAATATGCACAATACCCCATATGTTTTATCAGTCATGCATACATCTCACGTTACAAATATTTCACATTTAAACGAAGAGCAAGAAGATTATCAAAAACAGTAAAAATATAAATCTTCCTACATTTGACATGAAACTACTTAAATCCCACAGCTTACGTTCAGACAGTTCTATTGATATCACCGTTAGCTTTGCTTTAAAGCTTATCGTTTAAATTACCGATTAATTATTTATAGTACATATTTGTATTACTGCCATTTTTATATTTAAAAATAAAACAGAAGCAGAAGAAGAAAGAGGTCATAGTTTTTCCAAACTCGAGAGATGAATCTCTGCAAAGTGTTAAGGGGGGACACGGCGGATTACAGGGTAACGTTTTTATGGGGAAGATTACCGGAAGAAATAAAGCGTTTAGAGACGGATATGAGGTTAATGCGTCCGTTGGAATGCAAGCTACATCCAGAAATCTAGCCCATCCTTTTTTCTCTTCCCTTTGCAAATATACTTTGTTCTGGCATTACATGAGGGCTGCTGGATTTAACCGTAATCATTTTTACGGAATACACTGCAGGAGTTCGTGCACGGCGAGACACGATATTTATGTCGATATTCGGGAAACTTATCTTGGCGCGAGCTTATTACGATACCTTATGGTTTTATAATGTGAATTATTGCGCCCTCGCCATGTGTTGTTCCCCTACGCGCATGGATTATAATGAACGGGATACTATACACAGTTAGGTGTTCCCGTGTGCACACGAAATTATAACGAAGAACGGGTAAGCGAAATATTTTTAAATTAACGTACATATGTTGCAGAGGTTAAAAGGTTACGTTTTATTCCTCTTTTAAATTCAGTAATAAATTCATCAACAATATTAGTTAATTATGAAGATACGTGAAAGAAAGTAATTTTTTCGGATAATGTTGTGAAGTGCACAAAAATCGGAAGGGAAGCATTTATTTATAATGTAAAACGGAGAAATGCGATTTTTATATTGTAATTTGTAATAAACTTACTGTTGCTTGAAAATATTAAAATATGTAAATGCATGAGAGATGTACAGTAAGCATATAAAAAATGTATTAGAAAAATGGTACTTTTATTACTTAAATTGTGATAAACTTCAAAGTTGCTGTAAATAATGTAGAATTTGATGAAATAACCATAATAAATGCGTAAAAAATATTTGAAGTATGTAAAATCATTAATCCAGTGCTAAAGCCTTCGAAAACAAAATAAATTTTTATCCTAGCTTTATTTTGTTATCAATGCTTCTGCAAGAGTGTCCATTTGTATTAATATTTACTGCTTAAGTATTACCATATGCTTTTTTTTTATACCGGGTGAAACATAACGTGGTATCACATTTGCCAGGAAAATAATTGTAAACGCAACTAACACAATTTAAGTTTTTATTTTATTTTTAATTTTTTAAGTACAAAAAGAAGTTCTTCGGTCGAAACAATATTTGTGAATTTATTTCATTCAACATCCAAAATGGTTTCCCTTGAAGCCCGGTCACGCGTTCTCTCACGAAGAGTGTATCACATTAATCAAAGACAACCATCCTCGTTTCCCACCCTCCCGCCGGCATCGTTCAACCCTCTTGCAATTTTTCTGCAAAGCAATGTTCGCCCCTCGTGCCATCTGTTTTAAAGCACTTGTTTGCTCGGGACCGTTATTTCCGTAAATTGTATTTTCATGATAGTGTCCATTGATTGCTCGGAGCAAGTTGAAATTTATTATCGGGACCCTTCAAAAGGGTGAATAATAAATGTCCCTCGATCGGCGATTCAAAAATAATCGAAACCATTTTCCGATGATTTTTCAATGATTTATATGACAGCGCGACAATAATGCATGTAAATGTGTATGCATTCGCAAGCAATGATTTTAATTAATATAAAATACAGCATTTCTTTTCAAACAATACAACACGTATATATGTCTATTAGAAAACCGTATTATTTGGAAAAATCAGAATATCTGTTGTTTCTCGCTGTTTGTTTGTATCACACGTATTATCGGAAAGATGTACCCAATAATATGTATTATCGGAACAATCCGTTCAAATGAAAAGTTTGATTGCTTCTGTTTTCAATAAAGAATCCAAATATTTATTTATTTCGATTACACAGTTTTATTCAGACAATTTCAAAGATTTTCTGTTTTATATTATTCTTTCTGTTGAAAATCAGAATGTTTATAGTAATTGATAAACTTTATTAAAAATGGTATACAAACATCCAACCACGAAAACATACATTTCAAGAATAATAAATTTTGTCAACACACAAACATGTCACTTTTAAGCTCTGTATGTTGACGAAGACAAAAAAAAGAATTCGCCAATTCCTTTCGACAAAATATTAACCCTTTGCACTCGAGAGGCGACTGTTAATCGCCTAATGATACTAACTTCAAAAATTTTCAAATTCAGAATATTTACTAACATTCGCTTATATTAAACTTTATTTAGTTTAGCTAAGTGATATACTAAAATTTACGTGTATCTCTACTTACCCTTTGAGTCCAACAAATAAACAAACTAATTAAAGTTTGAAAATTTGCGAAACTATCATTTGGTGACTGACACTCATCTTTCGAGCGCAAAGGGTTAACCCTTTCATTACTGCAGCTCACAAAATTGTCATTTCTGATTCTCACAAATATTATACAAGGTATTTTATAAGAAACTGACCTGTGTCGTCTATTTCGACACCTCTTATTGTGAATTTATGCAAATCGATCGTCACTTTGCGACTAACACAAATAACGTCGTCGTTGTACGCGTTGCCACTGGTAAAACAACGAAACATTGGTGACTCCGATACAGTATACAGAGGGTTAAATCTCACCCTTTGACCGGAAACAGGAGACCCAAATGTAACTAAGAACGCGGATACGTTTCTGGGTATCGATTCTCAAAAGCTGTCCCTCGGATACACGCGTGGAACTGATACCGAGCAAATCTCTGGTAACATTGTTACGTATCGTACGGTATGCGTGCATAGCACGAAGGCATTCCGTTCAACTTCAATTTATCGGACAAACAAACTTTATTCGCGTCGCGCTTACAACGTTGACACGGTGCTGGAACAACTTCATCGTCCCATCAAAGCCTTTTCAGAAACGAGCGAAGGCTTTGAGTAACTTCATTTTGGAGTTAAGTTATCGTAGCCAGTAACTTCATTTTATAGTCAATAATAATCTAACTTTTCATAGACATATGTAACTTTGTTTTATTAAACTGAACGTGTATTTAAAATGAAATTATTAAAAAGTGATTGACAGTCAACTTGTTAAATAGTTAACTTCCTCAGTACTAAAAGGAGAAGGTGTATCTTATTGCATACTATGTAAATATATGGAGAATTCCTGATGAAATAGGTGCTTGCTGTAATTTTTCTTAATTTTAATACAATTTATTTATTTCCCTTAGCCCTTTATTTGTATTTACATTCAAAGCATAGAATTTTCGTAGGTTGTTATAATTCTTTTTTCAGATGAACTTGATATTGTATTACGAGGATTAAGGTCACGTGAAAAGAACAGCAAAGAGACAAAACTGTAATAAATTGTTTGTTTTGTTTTTTTTATTTTTGATAGCATCGTGGAGTATACATAATCCACGAAACAGAATAGATTAATTATATGATTGAACTTACTTTCCTTTGTTATATTTATCGTTCCATTAAAATACAGTTTACAACTATGCATTGATTCAACACTGATTAACCTTAATATTCTCCTCACTTAATCTTTACATTTATATCATTCAGATCACAGTGTCCTAATACTCAAAATATGATATTTTAGGAATACTAGAGAATTTATAATATGTGCAAAAAATTTAATATTTATTTGCTTAGTTCACGTAATTATCTATTGAAAGATAATTTTAATTTCGTGTCAGATGGACTCAAGAAGAATAAAGTACGGAAAATTTAATATTTATTCGCTGAGTTGAAAGATAATTTTAATTTCGTGTTATATGGACTCAAGAAGAATAAAGTACGGAAAATTTAATATTTATTCGCTGAGTTGAAAGATAATTTCAATTTCGTATCATATGGACTCAAGAAGAATAGAGTACGGTGAATTAAAAAATTTAA